>CM053787.1:900796869-901104369 GCA_028749045.1 Cupressus sempervirens | reverse complement strand
GAGATGATTCTTATTAGGATAGAAAGACATAGTTTATTACATTAAAAATAAAGCTTTATACTTTAACCTATTGTCTATTTAACTGGTGAAATTCTATCTACTGATTCCTTGGAGAAAAGAAACACTATGTTGATAGCAATATGTATAAATTCTAAACTTTGTACAAATTTTTAAATTATACTTAAGAAAAATAAAAACCTAAGAAAATACAAATATAAATATAAATGATTATTGCTTTATCTAATATTATGTTTTTTTGAAAAATATCCACAATCCCTTTTACAAACCAATAATTTATGAGAAATCAAATTGAAATCTTCATATTTTTTTCATACTAGAATGAAAAAAATTTAAATATGTAAATATAAACACATCACTTTATCACTTTATTGTGATAGATTTAATACACTTTTAAATTGTCATTTTTTTACGATACTCACTTTATGATTTAGAAATTCGTATGGTTCTAAATTTTCATGAGATTCATTAAGCCGAGAGGCTTTCTACAGTGGCAGCAATCTTCAATGTAAACATTTTCCATTTTGAAAAAAAATTGACGTTCATTTACATGTCAGAAAAACAAAATAGAAATAGACTAAATATAATTATAATTAAAATCGTGAAAATTATAGAGAGAAAATGGAAGTAAAAATGAGGCAGATAAGAGTTTTTCTGACATGTAAATGAACGTCAAATTTTTTTAAAAATGAAAAATGTTTACATTGAAGATTGCTGCCACTGTAGAAAGCCTCTCGGCTTAATGAATCTCATGGAAATTTAGAACCATATGAATTTCTAAATCATAAAGTGAGTATCATAAAAAAAAATGACAATTTAAAAGTGTATTAAATCTATCGCAATAAATATTTATAACAAACTGGTCAACTTTATTAATGAAATAAAAAGTAGTTAAATTGTAGAAATATGCATTTGCATAAGATCTTCTAATTTCAGTTTTACGAATGATGACTTTTCCCTGATTAAGTTAAACGCTTTAAATCAGGCAAACGAATTACCTATCCTGGGTTTCACTAATTGCAACGCGAAATATTAGGGAGCATAATTACATGAAGGGTGAGCAAATCTTTCGGTGGAGATAAGACATGCTTCATGTTAAATCCGTGGCGCTTTATGTTGTACTGCTCTGAACCAAAGCATATTCCAATCCGACACAGAGAATAATTTCTGGCTATATGATGTTGGCTCTATGACGTTGGTTATACGATGTAAGCTTGTGAGTGATGAGTGGTTTTATTTAGGGCCATTCAATTTAATTGGAAAGGAACTTAATATTATAGATTGAATTTTTGATTGAAAATTAAAAAGTGGGGAACAAACGTATTCAGATCATTCAATTTTAGATCGTGGACGAATGATTGATTCATATAGACCAATCAATATCACTAGTATATCAAGCTCCACTATTATCATTCAATTTCACTAAATAGATCAAGGACATCAAATTTATTCATTTAGACCAATCAATATCACTAGTTTATCAAGTCCCACTATTATATAATAGTTGTCATGACAACCATTCAATATGGCTGGCAGATAAGGCTTTCCTATTAGGACTGGTTGTCATGAATGAGGTGTCTCATTTAGCATCGTTGAATTTTACTAATAGATCAAGACTAAAAATGTGATAGCAAAGTAGAGGCTTAGACTGAACTCTCTACCTGCATTATTATTCGCTTATAAAAAGGGTTATCGCACTGATCTCAATATGTCTGATGGAGAGTCTTAATAATCAATCTCGGTCTCAATGGGTGGTGGAGAATGTGTTAGGCATGAAAGGTGGCCACGGGGATTCTAGTTATGCTCTCAATTCTCTACCAGTTCAGGTACGTTGTCTCGTTTAGTTCACAGTTTCGCAGAATCCTTTTTATTTCAAAATGGGTTGTAATTGTTGTGCAATTCAGAAGAAAGAGCTATGCAACTCCTTGTGATATTTTTATTTAAAAGTTTCAAATATGTTGTCGTAACTAATGAGTTCAGATAAAGATGATCCAAGCTGTGGTACCAATTGTGGAGCGCGCTAACTATGAAAAGATAAGAGTGAAACTGACTGGAGAAGGTGTATTTAGGATAGCAGATTTCGTGTGTGCCACAGGGGGCAATACACTTCTTGCGGCAGACACCATTGTCAGAGCTGTGCCCAAATCCAGAAGAGATGGAGAACATTGTTAAGAGAGAAGGGTCATTTAGGATGGAGAGTGTAAGGGTGTTGGGTGAATTTTCTTTGCATCCAATGACAGAGGTGAGGCGACGAGAGGAGAAGGTTTTTGGGAGTAGTGTAGGGAACCATTACCGAGCAATCTTTGAGAGTATTGTTGGGGCTCATTTGGGTAATGAGCGTTTGACAGACGAATTCTTCGGCAGAATTGAGAAGAGAGCAGCTGCTAAGTATGAGGAATACATTCTTAATAAAATAGAGATCGTTGTAGCCCTTTTGGTTAAAAAGTAATCGTAGAGGGTTATTCCATTTCCTATGAAAATGCCATGCACATCGTTGTCATTCATCAATATGATCAAATAATTGTTGGCCCATCTTTCTCCTATGAAAATGTCGTGTACGTCATCTTTTGATTAACATGATCAAGTACCAATTCTAATTTTTTGTGGTTGTTTCGTTCCACTTATTTTGTTTATTCGAACACTCCTATAGCTATGCTAAGTTTGATGTAATGAATATGTTAGTACTTATATTGTAACGACTGTGTTTTGAAATCTATGGAATTCTGATTTTTTTTTATCCAATAAAAAATAAGTAATTGTTGCCACATTTTTTATTTCTTTCTAAATGTTGTCAAAGTAAGAATGTGGATGAGGTTCTACAATAAAAATACATTTTTACTTTCTATAAACTATTCCACAAAATAATACATTTTCCACATTTTAATAAAAAGTAATAATAATCAAATACAAGGAAGTAAAATGATAGTGAGTCTATTGTGCTTTATGTTGGATGTGAGTGTGGGAGCTAGGGTTTCCCATCTTATGCCCAAATCTGTAATTTCTTCCCACTTTGGGTTTTCTCCACCATTTAGATGCTGACCCTATGACAAGACATATTGTCAATTAGTGGCAAACCACTTAAGTTATCTAGGAAGGTCAATAATACTGCAACCAAGCTTTCTATTAGCTATCAAATTTTAGTGTAGCTTGAGAAGATCAAGGATATCTAGTATAAACCAAGCTCGATAGAATAATTTGAGTTATTCAGAACTAGAAGTGGAAACTAAGATCTTAGTGTGAACCTAGTTCATAGTTCTAGTTGAGTCCTCAATATGAACTGAGCTATCAAGTTCAAGATTGAATGCTTCAGTATCACCTAAGTGATAAAATGTTACTTGAGCATCCAATGCTACCCAAGTGCTAGAGTATCACCCAAGCTCACTATATTGCTTGAGCATCAATAGAACATCAAATTAAACAGTGTTGACCAAGCATCAACATTTGGCTAACTTAAAGATACCAATTGGTTATTATGAAGATATTTCTTATGTGAGCTAACTTGGTATGAAGTTATTGATTGATGGGTATAAAAGAAACATAAATTGAATTGTCTAAAATGCGTAAGACATGAATATTAAAAGAAAAGAAGCAAATATGGAATAGATTGAATAAGCAGGATACAAAGTAGTATAAAGGGAAAAGTATAGACTTATCTATCACAACTAGGTGATCATATTATTCAAAGGATCTATTTAAACAAACATAATTACAAAGAAAATATCAACCTACTAATTCATTCTAATAGGTGCATTAATCAAATCCTCTAACTAGGTGGACCTAATAGTCCTTTTTTGAATCTTTTAACAAAGTACATACTTCATTTTATTTTGAAATCCTTTTACAAGGTGGATCTAACAATGCTTCATACTCCTAATAGAGTAGATCACTAAAAGTGATCAATTCTAGCCCTAACATGCCAACTTTATTACTACAATGGTGAATCATTATGTCTGTCATTGTCATCCTAATTTTACCTTATCCTTGGGCTATTTCTAGGTTACCATATCTTCTATCAAATTGTAATGGTCTTAAACACTTTATTGCTTTATGTTCATGTGTGAAAGTAGGTTAGATGATCTAATGCAATAAAAGCACAAGTATTCTAAGTGTGAAAAGCTAAAGTGGTTCCCAATTCATTGACCCCCTTTCAATCACTTGCTTACTATTACATTTCCAACAATTGGTATTAGATTAAGGTTCTCCTCTAAGAGGCCTAACAAATTGAGAGAAAAGATTCGAGGAAATAGAAGTGTACAAGTTAGACAAAGCTATTGAAACTGATAATCTTGATCTACACATGGCTATGAAGCAAGTCAAGAAATTCAAGGAGCAACTCACTCACTCTCTCAAAAGAACAAAAGAATTGGCTATACAAATGAACAAAAATCTATACACAAAAGAAAGAATAGAAGATCTATGTAGAGAAAGAAGGTCAAAAGAAGAAAATATGGCCATAGAAGATCTACTAGTAAGGATTTCTACTCTATAAGAAGAAGTAATAAAATTGAAAAGAGAATAGGAAAGTCACTTGGTCAGGCTATGTGAAGTCATGAAAGAAAACAAAAAAGAAGTAAAAGATAAAGAAATTATAGATGAAGACACAAAACTACTTGCTACAAGATTAGAAGAATAGAACAATGAATTCCAACAACTATCTCAACAATAGACAAACATGGTGGATTGGCTAGATGATTCAAATCAAGGAATCACTAATCCGAGAAAATAATATGATAGACTCTAGAATGAACTAAGTGTTGAAAAGGAACTCAATGAAAGAAGGTTGAGATCAAAAGAAAGTATAAATCAATTATATGAGAAAACTTTAAATAAACCCAAAGGCACTACTGGCTTAGGGTATACTAATCAAGAAGAATGATATGCAACAAGGAGCACACAAGAAAAAAAAATGCTTATATGCAACAAGTGTGGAAATGTAGGTCATACATCAAATGTTCATTGGAGCAATACCATGAAACCTAGGTTCAATGGTCATTATTATAATTGCAACAAGTATGGTTATAAGGCTAATGTATGTAGAACCAGATCAAAGTTTGAAGGAAATTGTTTCACATGTCACAAATGTGATCACAAATCTTCAAAGTGCACATCAAATCAATATAATCAGAAAAATGGAACTAACCAAAGAGCATTTATTGGTTGGGACTATAATACATGGGGAAGATGTCATCATTGTGGAGAATATGGGAACATTGGAGTAAATTATGTAAGGACTCACTTTAGAAAAAGAAATACTATTGTGAAATGTTATGTATGCAAGAAGATAGGTCATTTGGCAAGAAATTGTATGAGTAGAGCCATATCAAAATTTTGTGAGGAAGAAAAAAGGAAATCCAAGATTAAAGAGATTAAAACTCAAATGACTCTAAAATGGGTAAGGAAATCAAAGGAAAGTACAAGGCAAGATAATGAAGCTATTGTCATCCAATAGAATGAGTTGAGTGAAGCAACCACATCCAAATGAGAAACGAAGAAGATTGTTGGAACAAAGAATTCAAGAAGATCTTATATTAGTTCCAAATATGCAAGAAAGAGAAATCAAAATCAACATATTCAGATGCACTAGGCCAAGCAAGGAAGATATGTTTTAACCAAGTTACAACTTATTTGTAACTGAGTTATCTATTATACCCTAGCAAAGACAAGTTAGAATTCAATTCTAACCAAGTTGGTTGATGATCAATTCATGTCAAGCTTATGAATCAAAGAAATTACCAAGCTATTCCACCTACCATTGTAAAATTTATTTAAGAGGTCCTAAACTTTTGAAATTTCTCATAAGAGGTGAAATTGAGGGTTTATCTCTTACCTTTCATTCATAATTCTTAGTGATTTCTTACCTTTCATTGAAGAGAGAAGATTTGAAGAGAAATGTTTTAGGAAAACTTATCAATTGTTGTAAATTCATCTTTCACTGAGCATTATGGCTTCCAACTCCAATTATAAGGTGAAGAAGGGTCCCTAGATCTTGTTGAAGAACACAATTTGCAAAGCACCTACATTCAAGCTCTACTTGATGATTGTAAGATAAAAGGATCCATTGGAAGCACACTCAACTATTCCTCCTAAAGTACTATTAATCAATGATATCATGCCATTTTAAAATTGCACAATTCAAGAACTCTAGGTTTTTTTGAGTTGAATGAGATGTATAATGTACTATGTGAGAATGAAATGCTGAAGGTTGAGCATAAACATCTAGAAGTCAAGGGTTTGACACCTGGAGTAAAATTTCCAAGTGAAGTGGATTAGATACATGCTCAGTAGGGTTCATGACATGTCCTTCTAGCTAGAGAAATATGTAAAGATCACCAAGAAGTTGATTCACTGAGTTATAGGCTACCTAATGTTGAATAGATCCATTACATTGAAAACCCTATCTCATGGTGATCTTTATAAGAAGACCTTAGAAGAATGGGGTGGTTGGGGAATGAAATTGAACAATGTCATTTACATGGAGATCAAATTTGGGATTCATGTGATAGCCCACAAGATCTATAGTTTGAGAAGGAAAAACAATGTTCCATGTGAAGTAGTTGATTTGTCTTATAAAGTGGTGAAGAACAATCTATCCTTCAACCTTGGCAAGTTCCCACTTAGCTAACTAGACAAAAACATGCAAAGCATTTGAGAATTAGAGAAGAGTGTGTGTAAGTTTGGATGTCTCCTTGTTTGTTTATTTTTCTATGTGCAAATGTTCTTTATGTCCAAGGGTCATGTGGTTTGGAGTAAGGATAGGCCAATAATTTATCAAATTAATAATTTCATAGATGAATTGGGAGAAAATTTTGATTGTATCATGGATGTATATTTTGAGAATTTAAAGGAGAAGGCACATAATAGGTATATAATAAATGAACAATTGGTGGAGCATTATGCTCAAGAAATTTGTTTCCTAGTTGATTGTGATAACACTCACATTAAACCAAGCATACCAAGGACTACATGGGTGAAACCCTCGGGGTATGAGGTAAACATAGATGACACCAAGGATATCATAGAGGCTCTTTTAAAATCATCCTTCTAACCCCAAAGAAACATATTTTAGAACATATGACGAAGCTAGGACTATGATATCTCTAGAGAAAGAGATTCCTCAAGTTCTAAAAAGAGGGAAGAAGAGGATGGAAACCATAAAGAAGAAACTAGACAAGAAAGATGAAGACGAGGAAGAAGAAGAGGAAGAAGAACCTCTAAAGAAAAATGGGAAACTGATCATAAGTGCACCAAAGAAAGCTACACCTAAGAATCCAACTACCCCTGTAATCACTACTCCAAGGAAATCCAAAAGAAATTGAAGCTTCAGGATGGTGGTGTGTTGCCCTACTTTCTTTTTTTTAGATTATTAGTAGAAATGATTTCTATGTGTTTTAATTGAAGACAATTTCATTCCCATGAATGTTTGAGTCTATGTCTAGATCCCTAAAGGCTAGGTGGTCATTATCAGATTTTTCCAAAATGCCTTCTTTGTTTTCAAAGCTAGGTGGATTTTTGTTATTGTCTTACAATTTATTGGGTAGGTACATACCCAATCCAACAAAGATCATTTTTCATTCATTACAGATCAATCATACTCACGACTTCGTTCCCATGCTCTTGAAAGTTCTATGTAATTATATGTCTTTACAACACTAGCAATGTGGAAATATATCTCTATAATTTTAACAAGAATAAGTAGCTATGTCATATAGATGACCAAAAAAATAAGACATCGGTAGAAATCCTTGGTTTGTCTTCTCCTTAGCATGTTTTCAACCCATGAAGATGACTTTCCATAGGAGCTCAATTGAAGATGCATTTGGCTTAAAGATATTAAAAAGTCATAGATTCCTGAGTAAATTGATGTTTGAATCTAAGATCAGACTCCAAGGCATAATCTAGATTCACTAGCACTCAAGTATGAATTCTTGATGGAAAACCTCAAATCATCTTCTCCTTGGCAAGTTTTCAACCCACGAAGATGATTTCTTTCAAAACATATATAGGTGAAACACAAGATGTGAAGTGGCATCTGAGTGGACCAATATGCCTTAATTAAACATCCTAAACAATAAAAAATACATGTATCAAAGATTCAACCAATAAGGAATCATTGGTGAAAAAATGGAAAATGCCTTCTCCTCGACATGTTTTAAACCCATGAAGGCAATTTTCCAACTATCCAGAGAAATCAAGTTAATAGGGAAAATTTGGCTCCATTGTTGAATCTAGTACATGTTAGGATGGTGTTGGAATAAAATGAACCATTGTAGAAAGAAGATGTGTTCAAGAGCTCACTTCACAGATTTTCATCCATGGACTACTTCAAGGGCAATTTTTCAAAACTAAAAGGAAAATGGAAAACTAAATAATGGGTTAATATAAAGTTACTGTTACAACCAATAGAATGGTGAAAAGAATTTTAAATATCTATTGAACCTTTGTGTCTACTTTTAATGGTTATTTCCATAAATTGTCACTCATGTGGTATGGGTTATGAAGTTTAATGGATGAGTTAGGGTCCTTACATAAACACACATAGACAATTGAATAAGTTACTATGTTTTATTGATTCCTCATTTTTTCTAGAGCATGTGGCTTTTGAAAGCCAATGATTGTAGAAGTCCTTTGTCTCATTCTTATTTTAATTCAAAATCCTATTTGTAATCTATGGCCACTAAGTTCATAGGTTTTGATGGTTTGATAGGGATCAAGTCTCAATTGCAAGACTTCATAGACATGTCCCTCCATTTCTATGATATGGTAGTTTTCCAAAAGAGTTTGAGAGCTAAACACATTCATTCTATTACTGAGAAACTATAGGGAAGAGGTTTAGTTGAATTTTTTGGTTTTCCAATTGCAGTTCAAGCCCTAGAGTTCATATATGAATGTTTCCATCATTATAATCTAGAAACAAAGAAGATTGTTCTAACTGATGACACAGTGTTGATTATGGTTGAGAAAAAAATGATGGTGAATTTCCTTTGTCTGCAAGAACAGGAGGAGTTTTCTTACTTTACTATCAATGGCACCATTTTGGAATTCTTAGTGAAGTAGATGATTTAGAGGAAGAAGATCATATGGACATGGTTCCATAAGTCAAAGAGTGACAAGAGAAAAGTTCCCAAAACCATGATTGAATCTAACCTCAAACCAGAGATAATCAAAATTTTGGTTCTTTTGCATAGATTGAGAGGTGAAACTAAAGCCTTGAATTTTGTTGAACAATACTTCTTTTTGGTTCAAGTTATATGTTCGGATATGCAACATATTGATTGGGCACATGAGGCAAGAAAAATTCTATCCCATGCTCTCCAAGTAGCTACATTCTATAATTCATTCTATATGTCCTTTCCTGATATATATGTTGGCATCCTTGCAATTATGGCTTGATCTACCATATCTAGATGATTTCACATATGATATCAAGTCCTATGAATTTTATCCTTTCCTTTAGATGAAAAATAATAAATCACAATATGTAAGAGTAAATGATGTGTTAATGATGAGAATTTGCAAGGAATTGTAGGGAGGCCTAAAATAAAGATTCTTCCTTGAAGCCATAATTGCCATCAACCAATTTGGTTGTTATTTTATCTAGTTTTCATATTTTTCTTACCTATGTCTTGCAGCCTTTGACAATTTTCTGTAGAGTTGCCAAGATATTCGACTGACATGATAGTGTTGGCCAAGGTCATATTACAAGCTCTATAGGTGAGAGTCTTTGAAGAAAGGGCATGAATTTCCCACGAAGTTTAGAGCATTTAGCTATGACTCCAAATTTGATTTTAAGAACATGATGATGATTTTTGAGAAAAAATACAATTTGGATATGTATGAGGTCTTAAGACCTATGTTTGGTCCTAATAGGTATGAAAAAGATGTCTTGCAGATTGGTAGTGTGATTAAGCATGTCAGCACAATTAAAGACTACTGGGTTGACAACAAAGATGAATTTGAAAGCCATGATGATGCTTTTTCAAGATTGATAGTAGATCAAATTAAGCTATAAAAAGTGAACATAGATGTGGAGGGAGTTGAAGATGATTCTTAGAATATGTACATCACAACTTACTTGACAAAATTAGGAAATAACCCTAGAAGCTCTGAACTAGTTAGAGAGGTCATAGAGGGCCTAGACATGATGTTGGAAAGAATCTACAAGAGGACTAAGAATTTGGTTGAGTGGACCATGACATGATGAAGAAAAAGAAAAGGTGCATCTGCTCAGTGTTCCCCAGATGTAGCAACAACATCATCTTCCCCTGGTGATGCTACAAGAACAATTCCATCTCTTGCTCAATGACCATCTTAATTAGCTAGTGGAGGTGATCAGCCTCATAACAAGAACATCCCATTAGATAAAAATTTTCAAGATGATTTAGTACATGTGATAAGGATAGAGGTGGAAGCTGAAAAAAGGAAGGCAGAAGAACCAAAGGATACTACAATTATAGTGGCTCTACAATCCCAAAGAAGTCTAATCTCACTTACAAGGGTGACACTACTCTTACTAACTAGTACTTAAATATAGGTAGTTGACCTTGGAGATGGTGGGAGCAGAAAAATTGAATCCATAGAATTGGATGAAGTGGTGAGAAGACATGCAAAGTAGAGAAGATTAGTGAGGTTGCAAAATTTATAAATTTCCCCTATTCCAACACTAGTAAATTTACTCCTATTGGCCTGCAAATGATTTATAAATTTTTTTCTGATTTGGTCAAAATTTTCCCCAAATTAGGGTTTCCTCATTTGGTCAAAATTTCTACCAAATCAAGTTTAATAATAGAAAAGTGAAAAACAAAGAAAAAACCAAAGAAAACAACATTTCATGGCTAATCATGCTTGTTTGATGAGCTCTAGAACTACTACATCTCTCGTTCCAACCGGTGTAATATGTTGAAGCAACATAAGGGTAATAGAAAGTTTTGGGATTTTTATAATGCAAACTCAATGAATTCAACATCTTCTTTCATGTCTTGTCCAATAAAAAACTAGCTACTTAACAGCTCTTACAAATTTGTGGATCTACTATATTTTGGTGAATACACTACGGAGATCTGTATATACGCTTGACAACTTTCCTTCTTATTATTATATTTATTTTACAAGAAGCACATCTACCATGTGTATTTCAATAGATATGTTGGAGCATATATCCCATTTTTTATTTATCAAACACTGTAGAGGACATGTACTATTTTAGATTTAGAAGATAAACTAGATCATATTTACCATTTCCAATTCTAATGGAATGCCTGACTAGTTTTTTGGTTTTTATCTTTATTTTTTAGAGAAGCACATCTTTTTTTTTTTTTGATAAATGCATAGTAGCATATTTCCCTTTCAATTTTAGTAGATATACCAACATAAGATTTGATAGACCTATTTTGGGGGATCCATTGACTATTCATGTAGATAGTAGATACACATTTTATTTGGATGATTATGCACTAAATTTGGCAGATAATCTTTTCCATGCCTTTTCTAAAATGGTATTTTATGCTTCTTTTTCACTAACTTGTTAACTCTGCCTATTTTTACAAGATCTATTACAAAAGAAGGCCATGTATTCTTCTTGAAGATGTTGCAAACATTGTTAAACAATCAGGTTTAATTTTATTGGGTAACATTGAGCATGCTTTAAGATATTGGTCATGTGTTGTTGCTATGAAAGGTCAAAGGATAAAATTCAAACAATATTTGACATGTTGAAATGGTCAATGAAGATTGTCATAAGCAATAGTAGTTTTGAGGGTGTGGTCATGGAAATTATGATTATAGATATCTATATTATAGAGTATTCTGTGATGGTTGGTGTAAATAGAATTAAGGATCAATAGATGTCATTTCAAACTATGAAAAATCAAATGATAAAAGACGAACATCATTGCTGATGCAATGAATAAGGTTAAGTAGGAAATTTAGCATTGTGAGTGTTAACATATAAAAGATTGTCATCTCAATGATATTACAAGTGAGCATAAATGTGTTCATTTAAGGTTTTGTTATATTTTCTCACTATCATAAAAATTGTTGCTTGTATTGGAGAACTATTGTTATTATTCTATTTCCTTATTATTATAAATGATTTTTTTGTTGATTATTAATATATGATAAAGTGGCAAGAATTGATACTAGAGAGAGTAGGTTTCTGACCAAAAGAATAAGTCATTCCAAGCTGATGGGGAACCATAAGGCACAAGCAGAAATGTCATACTAACAATTATGTTAATCCCATAAGTTTTTGTGCACACTGATACACTATGAAAGGATGCCTTAGTTGATTGTACTATCTTCAAAATGTATTTTTTTCTTTTCTTATTTTTGTTTTAAGCATATACTACTTGATTGGGTTTTCTATCTTTGATATTAAATGTGTATGTAGATAGGAACAATGTTTATGTTTTTGTGTTTATGTAACCTTGAGTTTTGCCAATAATACCAAATAGTTTTTATATTTTATATCAATTGATAGTATTAGATAACTATTGCTATGATTCTATTTCCTTTAGCAAGAATTCTTTCTAACTCTTGGTTAAAACTGAAGTTGGTAAACTAGTGATTCAACTATTTCTTTTATTGATCTCATATGATATTTATTATTGTTCTTATCTATTCCTTACAGCTCTTAGTGGCTAGAGTCAATCACAATTTTGATGAATTATCATTGGTGTTTTCTAGGTTATTATATATATATATATATATATATATATATATATATATATATATATATATATATATACATACACCAGCTTGATTTTGAACAAAGCACGTAATAGTAGCATTTTTTTAATATAACTGATTATTGTGAGTTTATTTTAGTGTTTACCACTTTTTTGGGTACGAATTTTTAGTAGCTACTATTGTTTTGGATCGGCTCTTACTTAGTAATTTATTTTTTCTCTTGAAGCTAAGAAATAGTTGATCATCAGGAGAGATTGATCAATGAACTAACGTGTGACAAGGAATGATTGCATTGAGCATAGGTGGGTAAAAGCACAAACCTGTGTCACCTTTTATAAATAAATGGGATATTAGAATGTGATAGTTCAATATTAATGACAAAAAAATTGGTATCTATGTTTAAAATATGAAGATGATGTAAACTGATGAAATGTGTAGAATTAGATGAGTTTTATGCCTATAATTTTTATAAATTTTTTGAGTAAGAATTTATTCATTTTAATTTATTGTGAAATCCCTTTTTTAATTGTAGAAAATATAGGGTGTAGTTCCCATCAAACAAGTATATGCAAATCATCTAGTTTTTGTTCTAATTTGAAAATATCTTATAGATGACATGTATAACTAGTGAAAGAAAAAAGAAATAATTATTTTTTATGTATATTTTCTTTTTTATAAGTACTCAAGTTTGACCTCATCAGAATCCAATAGTTTTTTCCCCCCATCAAAACTTCCCTATCAAATCTATACCTTCTTGAAAAAGAAATTACATACTTCTGAAGAGGATTCTCTCCTCTAGAGATATATATTATTTTTTAAAATTTTTTAATGTGATTTACTATTTTTTTTCCTTTTTTGAGGGAGTAGCTTCTAAAATGCTGAGATATCGATATATAATATTTTGAGATTATAACATATTATAACTAATCAAAACACTAAAAAATGTATATAATGATGATATTGGATCTGAGAACTATAAAAGGGTATTTTTAGTTTTTGAAAAAAATTGAGTTTTGATAGAGAAATGAAATTGATGAAAATAGGTTTTTGTATCATAAATGGTGACACAGATCTATGCTTTTACCCAGGTAAAATTTTAGGTAAGAAGAAACCATTTTCCATCGAATTTCCTTTCGTGCCTTTGCTATTTGTTGTATTTCAAGTTGCCATAGGTGCCTTTACTATTTATGTTTGCATTTCTCATATGGTTTGTAGGTTGATTGAGTTGCCATTTCAAAAGTTTGACAAGTTTTAGTTTCGATTGCAGATATTTGATAGGTTTCAAGTTGCCATTGCAGATAATTCAAAGGTTTTGAATTGTCATCGCTAAGTGGTAGAAATCTACAACTTTTCTTATCACATAATGTATTTGGCAAGGGTTTCATCAAATCAATAAGTAATTTTGAAAGGGTTTCATCATATCACTATCCACTCACTTCAAAGATATTCAAGTGACACATTGTTGAATGTGCACATCGTTGGATGTTCTTTCATTGGTAGTAATATAGTCATGATTAGTTATATATTTTCTATATAGATAGAGAATACATTTTTCTAGTTATATAATGTTCTTTTACTGGTAGTTATTAAAATAATGATCATGATAGAAAATATGTTTTGGTAGTTATATAATTTTCTTTCATTGGTAGTAATGTAAATGCATTTAGTTATATATTTGATTTTGGTGCATATCAAGACATGTGGCATCTATTGTCTAGGTGTTGTTAATGACAAATTTTTTTTAGTTGTCTAGAATAGAGTGTTAGCTCTTCTTTACCTTGAAGAGAATCATGCACTAGTGCTTGTTTCAAAACATGGATCAACCTTCCATTGTGTCTATATATACTAACCATAAGGACATAACAAAGATGCATCTGTCATGAGTGGGGTTAATGTTGCACTTGCCTTAGACAACTAATTTATTCCAAGGTGCTAGACATAGACTTAATGCTCAAATCTAACAAGAGCTCATCATAAGGCACTAAATATTCATTTCTATTTTATTTTATATCAAGATAATTCATTCCATGGTGTTACCCTTAGATTAAACACTCAAGTTTGACAAGAGCTCATCACGAGGCATTAAATCTTTAATTTTACCTTTATTTGACATCTTTCTAAGCGTAGAAAATTCTTTTTCACCTTGATAGTGGACCTTTTCAATCGACTTAGCTTCCTCATGATCATCATAGTTTTCAAGCTAGCAACTCATAATTCTTGAGTCCTTTTGGTCATCTTATATGGGTTTGACCTATTTGTTAAGATAATTGTATAAACTATCATCACAGTTCTAGAAGTTTATATTAATCTATTTATTTTCTTAGATTGTTGGTCACTTTCCTTACTTCACTATCACATGTTGTCAAGCATGTTAACTATCCTTCAACTAACCCATTGATAAAATGTTATCATTCTTATTAGTAATTACCTAAGCTTTTAAACTCCTTCTCTGCACAAGTTACCAATTTCAAATATTAGAGTCACTACAGCTGGTTGAACACTCTTTGGCTTGTTAATCCCTTCTTTTCTATTTGATTCTCATCCTTTAGAATTGTAGCCAAGCTCTTTTGTAGCAACATAAACATTTATCTTCCTAAATATTCCTTTTGAAATTTTTTCCCTTCAATTGGTTCCTTCAATTATTTTTCATCCTTTAGACAAGTAGATAAGCTCTCTTGTAGTAGCTGAAACATGCAGTTTTCTTGAACATGTCTCTATTTCTCTATCTTTTGAATGGTTTTCATTTTTAGTTTAGTTTCACATTCCATCATTTTACAAACTCACAATCACCTTCTGTGTTTATGAATTGTAGGTGTGCCATAGCCATCTAGTAAGGAAATTGTTTATCTAACTATTTATAGAAATATGTTGGAAAATATCCCAAAATAGTTCCTCTATATCCAATTGAATCTGGTCATGCAACTCAATAAGATTTACAATTCTACTTTACAGTTATTTTTCTGAGCTTAAATGTCCAAGTATATATAAACTCGCAATCTATTGAATGGGTATGCAAGAAGCTCACATATGAAATCTTCAAAAATAAACTCAAATATATTATGCATTTGCAATAACATAGTTCAAAGTGAATTATGAGTGATGAACCAACATGAATATTTCCTAATCCTTTTGTTATCAATAATTTCTCCATTAAGTCTAGCCTCAACCAAGAAGTTCTTAAGATTAAGGATCCATAATTCAAATCCCTCAACCAACTTTAGGAGCCTAGATGGATATAGTTGGTTGGGTGGGTACAACCAACAATATTATTATCTTTCTTGAAAGATGATAGGTGTGGGTTATGGTTTTTTCTCTAATTGTATTCTCTATCATGATCATTATGAGGTTTCTTTCATTCTCCAATAAACTCGTTGGTTTTCACAATCTATTCTTGATCAAAATTTATCTGAGAATCTACAATTTAATACTTATATTATTAACAGTACTATTTAATGTATAAACCAAAATGTTGTAGTTGATTCCATCATTATAAGAAGCAACTTGAACATTTTTCAATAACAAGATTAGAAATTGAGTCTACATTGAAAATGTTTATTTTTTAATGGTCATATGCATTTTTCTTTTTCATTTTTGTAATTTCAATTTGTTGCCTATTATTTTTACTTAAATAAATAACTATGTTGGTTTTGTTTATAGTCTAGACAAGATAGTGTTGCCTGATAAGCATTGGTAAAATTGTTGTAATTCAAGTAGTCTTTGAAAATATATGCTTAAAGAATTGGGGTTCCTATTTTATAGGGATAAATCCTACAACAATTTTTCTCACTTTTGTCAAGACTTAGACCTATATAGAAGCCCCTTCCATAAGAGAGATTAGAGGGTCCATGGTTTCGTTATCAACACCTAGACAATAGATGCCACATATCCTGATATGCACCAACAACAAATATATAATTGAATGCATTTATATTACTACCAATTAAAGAACATTATATTAATACCAAAATTTATTCTCTCTCATGATCATTATGATGTTTCTTTAGTCTTGATTTTCTTTCATCGATAGTAAGACTGAATGCATGGGTAATGGATGAACTCAGTATTCTACCAAGAGCTTAGACATTATCATAGAGTGGGATAGAAATAGTTCCCTTACGAACCACACACAAAACCTATATTCTAGTAATTTATTTGCATGACTTGGGCTCTCCACATCTTCAATAAGAGACCATTGTAGCAATCTCTAGAGTTACACAAAATTGGGGTCTCTTTTAGATCATCAATCATGGAGTCCCACACTTTGACTTTTGAAATGCAAGAAGTGGGTAAATCTTTTTCAATGTTTCAATGGAGAAAAAGGAATTGTATAGAAATGAACAAGCTAGGAGCCCTATTGGCTATGGAAGAAAATTAAGATACACCCAATATGCTAAATTAGACTAGGGAGATTATCATTAGAAAGAATTGAAATTGGGTTGATTTTCAAAGTATCCTAGGTGCCCTCACTATTAAGAAAAATTATATTAATTATTATCATTTGTTAACTTTGAATATATTCAAACTTAAGACTTCTTAGATAAGAAGCTTACAACTTTGAACGCAACTTATCATTGTTGAAAGTGCAGTTTATAAGCAATTCATAAGATATTGGCTTATGTTGAAGATATTGTATCATACCAATATACAATGATTATTTTGGTTGAAAGAATAGGTAATATAAAATGGGATATGTATTGAACCTTATACAACTCTATAACCTTCAATGACCATTATTTTCAATTCATAATAATCTCACCAAGATAAGTTTATCAATATTGATCTATTGTGACTTTAATGTTGCTAAGATATAATTAGTTGAATGACTGTATACATGTATTTCTCTACACTTAAAATGATTTGTATTCTTTTCTAAGTACTAGAATGACTTTAATAAATAAGTTAATGCTGAGCCACATCTCACATAGAGACATGTCTCTACGTGAGACATGTCATTTATGAACTTATCATTTGTTACTAGATTAACAACTGTTTGATTACCCTTACTCTACGATATCATTATCACAATCATGATTTATTATATATGTTGTAATACATCATAATATATCAATATTAATTATTGATGCACTTCAGAAATATTATGATTATTATTTATTTCAATATAAACATTCATGTATATGTATTCAATAATATGACTATTATTAAATACATATAGACAATTGGTGATTATTAATTCACTAGTTATTAATCATATATCATAGAGATTAATCATGATAAGGTAAAGGATAGAGATAAAATGTTCAAGTCCAACACTCCACTTATATATTTGATTGCATCGATTAGAGTAATCCAACTAAAGCTGAAAATCTATGACAGATTTAATAACCCACCTCCTTCTTTAATACAATAACTACTGTGTAATCGAGTCACCTCTCTTCACCTGCATCTTCTAATCTTAAATTACCATACACCTTAAAATATCATTCTCTAACCTTCTTCAAGGTTTATTGGCCAACTGATAAGTCTAGCCCTTCCCAATATTCCAAATTCAAAGGTTGTGCACTAGGAGGCCTAAAAGAGGCTCATTCCTAATAGCCCTATTTTTGCCAAATTTACTCTAAACTTCAAAACTTCAACACAACCAATGAAAAATATTTGTTGAATCTCTTTTCAGGTGTAAAAAAAAATCTAAATCTCTAATATTGGTTTAAGATCACAAGCTTTTAGCTCTTTTCTACTAAGCCCTAGTTTTTGGGCCTTTTAGGCTTAAAAATGTTGTTTGGCCTTATAGGCTCATTCCCATGAAACCCATGAAGAAAAATATTTGAAAAACATCATTGGCATGTATTTCCATCCTTTCCATTGAATATTTTTCCATTACCAATCCTAGAACACATTTTGTGTTGTGATTCTTAGTAATCAACACATTAAACTTGTAGTCATAGTCATGAAATTTAGTGTTGCATCTCCATCTGATGAAAGCTCCCAATATTTTCACCCTGTATATTGTCTCTACCTTTGAATACAACTATCCAATAGGTACCAAGAATTTTGGGTTGTGAGAATGAAAGAAAACAAAAATTTACTTCTAAACCATCAATCCAGACTCAGGGTGAATAGCAAGTATGAAAAAATTTTAAACTTAAAAAAGAATGTTATTTATTCAAACCAAAATCATATTCCCTCCTACACAAAATATATATTCAACTTTCTAAAATTTGAAAACAATTACTTACTTACCCAATACTCCAAGTTTAGAAATAATATTGCTGACTGCGCATAGAGTTGCTATAAAAAACATTCCATTTTTCATTCCCAAATCTGTATATGGTGTCATTAATGTTTTAAGGTGGGAGATAAAAATATATTTAGATTCCTCCCTTGTATTTTCAACTTTAGCTACCATAAATATTATCAAATAAAGCTTTGACTATTGAGCTTCCATATTTTGCAAGAAAAATTGCAAAAAAGTTGCATGACAACTTTTTTGGCAAATTTACATTTTTTCCAAAAGCATAATGCAAGAACTTTATCAAGGTCATCTAACTATACAAAAAATATGAAAAATAAAATTATGCAACATAGAATTGATGAGTTTTGGTCAACTCCCATGTTTGACCACCTATTGACCACCCCTTGACTTTCCTAGAAACCTTACAAATCATGCAATGTAGATGTCAAAAATGCAAAAAAATAAAATCTAAACTAACTTGTGTCAAATTGGAAGCTTATTGACCTTCACACTCTTCTCCTTGGTGTTTACCTACCTTAATCACAACCTAGGGCACAAGTAGCATACTCCCCTCATTTGAGGAACTAAAGTCCCTTGAGTTGCTAACTATTGAATATTTGTGCCATGCTTGATGATGTCTTCATCAATCATCCATATTGCTTCTACCTCAAGAAAACATTGTCATTTCACAAAATATAATTTTTATGTCTTATTCCTAGTCTTCTTGACTATCTTGGTATCTAAAATGCATTCCAACTTTAATGATTTGTTCAGTGGAAGATCCTTTGTGCAATCTATCTCAGTATCTTCCTTGTTGCTATCGCAAGAATCTATGTTTTTTTTTGTCCCATTTGTATAATTTTAGATCAACAACATTAAAAATGGGTTATATGCCAATCCCTTATGGTGGATTAATCATATCAAGAGTAGCAAAGAAAATGATGACAATTTGTCTTGATTTGAATCACATGTTTACCAAACACACATCACTTTATACAAACAATTGCTATCTGAGAAATAGAAGGTAAATCACTCTTGTAGGAATTGCAACAAGGAATGAACCCTTTAGGGTATTTAGACCTAACTTCACATTTTGAACTATGTATTGATAATATATCAAATTTTGAAACATGTAGTGGATTACAAGGAGTTGGGGGAAGATCAACAAAATTAAGTTGCTTTTATCAATAAGGAACTCAATATGGACAATTCATATTTTAAACTAACTGCATTAGTATGAATGGAAATCTAGTCTATTTGTTGTTATAAATTTGTGTTTCTCTTGAATAATAGTGGGTATATAGAATAATAATAATAATAATTTTCCATTGGAATTTCTTGCTGAAAACATTAAAAAGGCTAACAATGTAGGCATGACCAATATAAATAGGTGGTGTAGGAGCACCTAAGTAGGCTAGTAGGAAACCTAGGGCTTCCTTGGTTTTTTATCCTATAGTGATGATTAGCCACAACACTAGTCTAATAAGAGGTCTTTTTTGGTCCTTCAGTTTTTTTAGGATAGTTGGGAAGACCCAAAATGGCCAAGTTGCTAGAAGGTGCAAAATATTGTCAACTAGGTGACTTAGGTTCTAGAAAGGGTAAAATAGTCTGCTAAGGTTCCCATGGCCTTGGATATGTTAATTGAGGTCCTTTAATGCATATATTATATGCCCACTTGGTCTTTGGAACAAGTTTGGAGGTCTAACTCCAATTTGGGAAAAGGTTGCTAAAATGTTGTCATGTTGTCATGACAACATTTTCTTCTTGAGAGCATTTTTTTGCAAGATTTTGTAAATTCATATTTACAATGCTCTAACTTTTTGGAAAAATTATGAAACTGATTGGGGAGCCTTCAAAAGCATGAGGACAACCTTTTAAATGGGTTGGAAAAATTGGGGAAAGTATTGTACAGATTGTGCCAAATGTTTTGGTTGCTAGTCTTGGTTACTCAACAAACTTCTTCGAGAGAACGTTAATTTTTAGTAAGTTTGTGAGTTGGTACTTGTAATGATGTTTTTTTAGTTTTAGTTATATCATGGTGATTAATTTTGGATCTTGAGCCTCGATGTTGGTTTTTACAACTCAAATGGAGTATTTAAATTATGCTTAAATTTTCATCTAAGTTGCTAATTTGGGTTCTAGATTTGGTACATGGATATGGTGGCTCATTGGGGGGCAATAGAAATAAAAATAATAACAATAATAGTGTTGCTAATAATGGCCAATGGAACCAATTCACTAAATACTAGCACTATAAATCAGTGCGCTAGAATAACTAATAATAGGCCTCTCATACCTATATTTCTCCTAGAGTCCAACCACAGGCTGAAAATGAACCTACATAAAATGGTTTGCAAGATCACTTCATGCAAGACTAAAACAAATAGTCAAGTGTAGGTCCAACTTGAGACATCTTTAAGAGATTATAAGGACCTTTGACTGATTTATAGAGTTGAAGACCATATGAAAATGACTTGTAGAAAAAGGTTGGCAAATTAATCCTCTTCCACTATGATGTGTCTAGCAAGACAATGACAAGAACATGGGTCCTAAAAATATATACCTATTTATGGTTTATCCCCATGCTAGAAGATGAGGCCATTTAAATATTTTTCTATTCACTTGGTTGTTATTGCTCATGATTGGTGGCACGAAAAAATGATCATAATGGGACATGATCAGAGTACCTCTTATGAAGAGTTCTCTAAAAGGGTTATTGACAAATTTTACCCTAAACATCATTTTAAAGAAGTTGTCATAGTTTGAACAATTTTGTTCAGTGGACACCTACATTGCTGATTTTTAGAGTTATCAATATTGGCCACTCATATAACATAGGGGAGGTTGATGGTGCTATTTATGGATGGATAAAAGCTCTTAGTCCAAGAATAAACTGCAAACCAAAAGTTCTATGTTACAAACTAAATCATGTAGAGGGAAAGGGTTGAATTTTAATGTGAGCAATAATCTATCTAAACATATGAATAGAAAGTTTACAATTTTTGGACAAGTATGAATAATCTAGGACTTTCGTAGAACAATTCAACTCTTGTTGACACCAAATTTTTCTTTCAAAACCATATGTGTAGATATCAAGATTAAGTACAAAATTTTCAATTTTTTTGTAGATAAACAGATTAGTTGCACAAAAAATTTCTTTCAAAACAATATGTGCAAATATAAACATTAAGTGCAAAATGTCCATTTTTTTTGCAGATATACACATTAGCTACACCAATTTTTTCTTTCAAAACCATATGTGCAGATATAAACATTAGGTACAACATGTCCAATATTTTTGTAGATATACACATTAGTTATATCAAAATTTTCTTTCAAAACCATATGTGCAGATATAAACATTAAGTACAACATCTCAAATTTTTTTGTAGATATATTTTTCTATGAAGGACCACACTTGACAATATGAACCCATAGCAAAATAATGAGACAATGGCTACATTGTGGTCTCAAATCTAAAGAAAAGTGGATGAATGTAATTGTCCTTGCAAAAAGTGTAAGGGCTTAAAGAATCAAAGAATTCTAATCACAACAGCCCACAGTCATTGTAGGCAACATGGTCATGTTGAAGGGGGCCACAATTTTCATCCATCATACAATGTGGCTTTCTTACTAGAGAAACATAGAGGTGTGAATATCCAATCTAAGGATAACACTCTCATGGAAGAAGATGATAATGTGCCAGAGAATATGATTGAAGAAGATGGTATTGGAGTAGGTGATGCAGATTCTCATGATGATGAAGATGTTCTTAATATATCTTTACTTGAGAAGGCATATGAGCCCCCATACGAAAGCTCCCAAACAACTCTTCTCTCTTCTATATTCTTGCTAGTTAACTTGAAGGTTGTGAATGGTCTATCTAATGTAGCAATGTCACATATGCTAAGGTATGTAATTTTTGTAATCTCTAATATTTACATACCATTACTATTCATTATATTAAAAATGCATATCTTTTTTTGTAGGTTGATATTTGACTTTTTGTTACCACCATCAAACATTTTGCCTCGTTTGTACCAATAATTATCTACATTATGAATCAGACTAAAATGAAGTATCAGACAATATATGCATGTCCTAACGATCACATTCTATATCATAAAAAAAATGAATTTGAAATAGAATTCCCTAATTTTCATATTAGTAGATATCAGTTAGATCAAATCATAGAAAAACTACCTAACAAGATTCTTCATTGCAATCCCATTATTCTATGTCTTCAATGATTATTCAGCTGCACTAGCTTGGCACAATTTATGGATTACCATGAATGAAATAAAAGTCAAGATGACATTATGTGAGTTCCTGTAGATGGTTCTAAATTTAAAGAGATAGAAGAAACATGGTCATACTTTAAAGAAAAACCTCGTAATCTAAAGCTTGTATTGGTAGCGGATGATGTCAATCCATTTGGAGATATGAAATCTATTTACTTAGTATGGCCTATTATTATTATTAATAATAACATTCCTCCTTGGACGTACATAGAAAGGTAGTACATAAATTTTTCAATGGTTGTTCTAGGTATTACTTTCATTTAATAGTTATCTAAATTAATTTATAAACAGTGCATGAAAATAGTCATAATAATTATGTAATATTTATGTTAATTCAATTACTAGGTAAGTACCAAGTTAAAGATATAAACATGTATATTGAGCCCCTAATTGATCAGTTGTTAAAGTTATGGAATAACATCACTATGTATGAAATCTCTAGACCAATAGGAAAAAGACAATTTCAATTCCATGCAATACTTGTACGAACAATACATGATGCCCTTGGGCTAACTCATATTTGTGGTATGTTATATTGTTAAGATCACATATTTTTGGTCTATTGTAGTGCTTATACATTATTTTTGTATGCTTAAGTTGCACATGATAATTGTACATGATCCAATTGTACAAGTTCTTTTAGGTCTTTTGACAAAAGAAAAATTTGCATGTCCAGTTTGTGGTCTGAAGATGAAATCTTCTCATTCAAGAAGTTTAGGAAAGAAGGTGTTTGATGAGTTTAGGCACTTTCTCCACAACAATCATAAGTATCAAATTATCAAAAAATATATTTTTTATGGAAAATAAGAGACAACATCAAGGCCACAAAGAATGGCACCTCATCTATAGGAGTTAGAATATGATCAACTAAACTGTCGAGGTAATATCCAGTTTGTGGTCTGAAGTCTTAAATTTATATTTTGATATTGTTTTATATTTAGTAATAATGTAATTTATACTCATGAATGTCATCAAGGAATCAATGACCAACTTCCTAGAGGAATGAAAATTTATTCCACTCAATTTAGTAGGTTATCATACTATAAGGATCTCCCATTTGTGCATTTGTTTGATACTATGAAAATTGGAAAGAATGTAACAGCGACACTATGGAAAATATTGGATGGAAGGCATAATAGAGAAAAATTTCCAAAATTTTTACTGACATTCATGAATCCAATCATGCACTAAAATATTTCATTGAATCGAATAGCATATAGATCACATAAATACAAGTGCCCTTCCTTGGTTATTAATAGAGCAACAAAGTGATGCATTAAAAGAAGTCATAAAAAAATAAAATTTCCCATAGAATTTTTTGCAAATATAAGCACTCTTGTATCAGAGAAAGGTAATTTTGGGCTAGGGTTGTAAAGACATGATTGGCATACCCTCATCAAAGTAATTCATGGTCTCTATTTACAATAGATTTGTAAAATTGAATGTACTAGTACCTATTGCATTATTTAACAATATATTGAAATGATCAATTTTTAATGATTATAGTACATCCTACCTCTGTCACTCCTAAACTAGTTTAACAATAGTATTAAAAAAGTTATATATAATCTTAGAAAATACATGAGGCTAGAAGTGTTTTTCTTAGATCTATATAATTTTATCTAAAATCTATTATATAATTTTATCTGAAATCTGTTATATATGTTCTTGCATGTTCAATCTTTTTAAAGTGGTTATCATCTAAATAAATTGATAAAAAAAATATTATAAAATATTGGAATAGAAAAATTCCACAGCTTATGTGCGAAATGAAAATGTGTCTACCTTCAACTTTGGACAATGCTCAAGAATACTACCTCATACATCAACTTGAGGAGATTAAATTGTGTGGAATTGTACAAATTAGGTCAATGTGGATGGTTGAGAGACACTTGAAATTTATGAAGGGCTTGGTTTGAAAAGGAGCATGTCCTAAAGTTTCTATAGTAGAGGGATATGTGGTATACTAGATTGTGGTGTAAATTAGTGAATATCTTCTAAAGTTTACAAAAAATACATATGTAGATTGTGTTTGAGATCCCAACTCTATTGACAAATTTGAAGGGGAGTACCTAACAGGGAAAGGTAGATTGAGGTGAGTGAGAGGTAATTATAAGTTATTCTTTATAGTTAATTAATTCTTATCCATCATCAATGTAAGTTGTTTCTAATTGGTCTAATTGTTCTCTTTATAGTTGGTCATGAGTGGGATGCACTACATTTGTATATTACAAACAATCTTGATTAGATGATGGTATGGATTGAATAGTCTCAAGAAAATGGTCACTCATTAACATGGGATGATGTTGTATTGTTGGTTAAAGAATCTCATCATAATGGAGATTCCAATCTTACACCTATGGTACTTGATCTACCATATGCTGTAAGAGATACAAAGGTACACAAAAGATTACTAATCATGAGCCATAAGTTTAGTATCAATTCAAAGATCGATGCAAATTTTTTTAACATGTTTTAATAATTATAGGTCAAAAACCACAAAGATATGTACTACCATGACCATAAATTTCACATAAAAAAGTCAAACAAAATGAAGAAAATTTGTGATTTAGGGATAAGTGTAGTCTTAGTAGTAACCAATATTTCATCTAGAATTGACATACATCCTCAACAATCTGAAAATCAATACTATGACATTTTGGATGATATACTTCAGTGTGAATTTAGCTCATCCAAATTAGTTCTATTTGTCATCAAATGGTAGAGGCTATGACTGAACCAAAATGATCCTAATAGGATTGTTATTGAATATGATAGTGGATTTATAATGATTAATACAAGGTTATTTGAGCCAGTTGGAGATGAGCCCTATATTTTTCCAAGCCAATATGAGAAAGTGTTTTAGTTTGGTGTTACCCACAAACTAGGTTAGTCATTTGTTGTTAGAGATGATCTAAGAGGAAGGCTAGTAAAGTATAATGTGATGGAAGAAGAAGATTCTAAAGAATCACAAGATGAAGTATATGATGATCATGAATGATTGTTACCCAATGATGAAGAAGAAGAAGATAATGATTTTGGTCATGCTAATGATAATGGTGATGATGATGATGATGATGATGATGATGATGATGATGATGATGATGATGATGATGATGATGATGATGATGATGACGATGATCATGTTGATGAAGACGATGATGATCATGGCAACGATGGTCATGATAATGGTGATGAAGATGATGTTGATGGCAATGAAGATGGTGGTGGTGATGATGATGATCAAAGTGACAAGTGTGATGATGGTGATGGTGAAGACATGGATGAAGATGATGATCAATGACATGACTAATGAAATGTCTATCAAGGTATGATAAATGTTGCATATGATGGGGTGATGATTTTTATTTATAGAAATTTGTTTGATTTTGATGAATCCATTGTGTAATTTTTGTCTTCTATGTAATTTGTAGCTTATAGAGTATTGTAAGTAGACAACTATTCATTCAGTACAATATGGTTGAATTTGATAAATGAGGTGACCAACTTTTTCTTTCAAAACCATATGTGTAGATATAAACATTAAGTAAAACATGTCCAGTATTTTTTAGATATACACATTAGTTTTGCCAAATTTTTGGCTAACTTAAGATAAATGATTTACATATATAGGCTACTCAATGCCTTTGACCAAAAACTTGCATATATAGTCACATGGATCAACAAGTATATGTTAATAGACCCTATAGATACAATTTTTTATTTGCATATCTTCTCTTTATGATCAACACCAACTTTTTTCCTAGTCTATCTCTCATTTTATGGATTTCAAGTATCACAAAATTGGTGTTTGTATAATTTTTCTTCCTTGAGTGAGGAAAATGTTGTAATAGAAGACAAAAGTGAGACATCTAGTAGGTCTAAAAATAGGGAGATCAAGTAGATGTCAAAATACTAGAAGAAAATTCAACAAATGAATGCAATTTTTCTTGTTGGTGGTGGGTGGGTTCATGTTCTTATGATAATGAGAATGAAGATGATAGGGAGGCTGCCTTAAAGTACACACATCTTCAAAAAGAATGGGTACCCAAGGAACTAGCTCTAGTTAACACTGATTTTTCTGTTAATGAAAGGATATATCAAACAAATTCATCTTCATTACATGTTTTGGGCCTATTCTCAATGAATGGCAGAATTTTTGTTACAAAAAGGTTAATTAATTGATCAAGTATGTAGGACCTTATTAGAATTATAACAATTGGATGCAGATTGTGCAATATCAAAAAAGTATGCATAGGTATGCATTATAAACAAATTATATACAATGCAAAGAAAATGGTCAAAAGTGAAATTCTTGCTATGTATATTGATGGAAGGCCAAAAGCAACAGGGAATATTGTAGGATTTATAAATAGTTCTCAACATGTATTAACTAATCAGTTGGAAAATTGTATATTCGAGTTATGCAAGGGAAATTGTTTTTTTGTATGTATGATAAAATCAATAAGTGTAGGGGAAGAACTTTTGATAGATTACAATTTGAATCATGTAGATACAAAAAAATTCCCTATCATGGGACTACTAAGTATAACATTTAAACCAATTATGTCCAATTAAAATTGACTCCAATATAAAAACTATTTTATTATCAAAATTCTTTTGGTAAGTCTATTACTTTGATTTTGTTTCTGATTGCTAAGAATTCCTAAGCTTTCTTATAGGGAAACATGGATAGACAACCACACACAAGCGGGGATGCACCATCTCACACACCTTATTCAATGAAGATAAACCTTGACTATTGACTATTGTGATTGTATTGTATTCATTTCTGATTGCTAGAATTACTAATCCTTTTCATAGGTTGACATGGATAGACCACCACGTTGCACAAGCAAGGATGCACCATCTTACATGCTTCAATGGAGGAAAACCTTGATTATTGTAATTGTTCAAATTATATATATATATATACATATATATCTATATATATATGTATATATATATATATATATACATATATGTATATATATATATATATATATATATGTATAGATATATATGTATATATATATATACATATATATATATATATGTATATATATATATATATATATATATATGTATATATATATATATATATATATATATATATATATATATGTATGTATATATATATGTGTCATATTATTATGCTTTTTTCTTTATGGCTTTGGATCTATTTTGATGGAATTTTGATGTAGAAACATCCTAGGTTGCACTGCTACCTTGCATGTTTTGAAATTTTACCTTGCTATTGAAACTATGTTTTCTCATTTTTGGGTGCATGTTGTAGACTGTGTACCTAATTTTTAATAATGAATGAGAGGATGTTATTTTTAGGGATTTAATAGAGCCTATATTTCTTCCTTTTATAAAAATTAAAATTTCTATTTTCTCATAAGTTAAGACATATGGCAATTCTCCTAGAGTATCAATTTCTGATAGTTTTGTGCGACAATTTTCTATGCTTGACTTTTAGGATGGATGTGCAATTTTCCTTGGTGAATTAGACTTTTCACATTTAATGGGTTGTAGAGAATGTATAATTCTATCCATAGTTCAAAGAATGAGCTCTAATTCAATCGAAGCTAGGAGATATTGTGATTTTTCTCGAATATCGATTTCTAGACATTAAATTGCTGATGTAGGCCGACTTGTGGCTCTTCAAATATTTAATTTTGGTTTTTAACATTTTGGGCCAACTTGTGGCTTATATTAGTATAAGTATGGGCCTTGGGTAGAGTCTTAATGATAATTGATGGTAGATAATTTGGATAGAGGATAATTAATGGGAGATAATTGATGGAAATCCAAATTTGAAGCTCGATCTTATATTTGAATATATTTTCTATCTGGCCATAACCTAGAAGGTCTTATAGCTAGGCATGCATGATGATATTTTCATGAGTCAATAAATAATCTCTCTCTCTCTCTCTCTCTCTCTCTCTCTCTCTCTCTCTATGGTGTTGTTCTCTTTTGTGTTTTCTTTCATAGTGTTAACTCTCACATAGTTGTTTGGGTAGTTGAGTGTGCCACTTGGCCTTAGTTACTCCCAGCCTCCCTATGTTAGGTGGTATTAGAGCTTGAGTTTCATCCTTATGGTGATTGGATCATGTAGAACCCTATTTTGAATATTGGTTGTAGGGTTGCAGATCTCTAGATTTGACCTATAACTTGTAGAGGGTTATGATCTTGCAGGAACTTGATTTGCAAAACTGGTTCATGTTAGACAAAATGTTGATAATGCTATATTGGATAAATTAAAATAAATTATAGCTAGATTAGATGCTATGGAGATAGCTTAGAGGAGAGAAGAACATATTGATGATGTAAGTGACGATGAAGTAGCAACACCAAACCATAATCTAGAACCTTAAGAAGATCAAGATGAGGAAAGATTATTGAGAGTATTATCTAAGGAACATCCAAAGACTACTATAGAATTTGTTCCTTATGATGAAAAATTGGATACCAATGTCATTTTAGATTGGATCTAAGATATGGAGAAGTTATTTGAGAATGAAAACACTCATGATAATAAGAAGGTGAAGATTGTAGTTACTAGGTTGAAACGTCATGCTTCACTATGGTGGGAGCATTTGATAGACAAAGGAGGGGAAAGGAGAAGAAAATAACTTGGTTGAAAATGGTAAACAAAGTAAAGAATAAATTCATTCCTTTTGATTACCAAGTTTGTTTTTTGAGAAAGGTGCAAAATTTAAGACAAAAGGACATGACTATGAAAGAGTATATTGAGGAATTCTATAGATTGGAAATCAGATTTGGACATGTGGATGATGATGTTTAGAAGATTTAAAGGTACATAAGTGCATTGAGATCTAAAATTCAAGATGCAATAAGTTTTTTGAAGTTGGAAAGTGTGGAAGAGGCATATCAATATGCCTTGAAAGCTGAGGAGATCTTGACAAAGAAGCATGAACAAAGACAAAGAGGTAGAGGTCATAGATTCTAGAGAGGTAGAGGTAGATCTTATGGAGAAGGTGGTAGATCTAATAGTTTTGTACATGATAAAGGAAAATCTAAATGGAAGAATGATGACAAAGACAAGATCAAGTGGAAAGGTAGTAGTACAAATGGAGGAGGTAGTGCATCTTACCAAGGAAGAGGCAATTCTTATTTTAGTGGTAGTTTTTGTGGTAGTTGTTTTATATGTGGCAAAGAATGGCATAGATCTTTTGAATGTAGATCTTATGAAAGTGGACAGAATAATAGAAATTTCATGATTCGAGGAGACATTAAGAGTTCCCCAAGTGGATCTGAGGCTAGAGAAAATCTAATGGTGAGAAGGACCTTATGTAATAAGGGAAGTGATGAGTAACCTATCCTTAGAAGAAGTCTTTTGAAGACCAAACATAAGATGGATGGAAAATGTCACAACATAATAATTGGTAGTGGAAGTTCTACAAATTTGGCATCAAAAGAGTTGGTTAGAAAGTTATAGTTGTAGAGGCGGAAACATCCCAAAACTTATCATGTTTCATGGATCAAAGATGAGCATGGTAAGTGAGCAATGTATTGTGAAGTTCAAAATTGGCCATTAATTTGATGAAGTTTTGTGTGATATTATGCCCATGGATTGTTGTCATAGTCTTTTGGGTTGACCTTGACAATATGATAGGTATGTTGTACATGATGGAAGATTGAATCAATATACTCTTTGGGTAAATGGGAAGAAACAAATATTGCTACGTTCAATTGAAAGTCTAGATGAGGTCAGTTGTACTACAATAAAAGTTTTTATAGTTAATGGAAACTAATTCAAAAAGGAAGTAAAGAAGAATCAATTTTATTTTTCTATACTTCCTAAAGGACCAAGTGTTGGTAGTAATGACTGAGAAGTAGAAGTTGGTAATATCAAAGTGACAAAAGAAATTCAAAAATTACTGTATGAGTATAAAGGTATTGTTTCTAAGGATATTCTTGATGGTTTACCTCCAATAAGAAGTATAAGTCATTGTATAGATTTGATTCCTAGAGCTAATTTTCCAAACAAAGTACCATATAGATTGACACCTACAAAGGATGAAGAACTTAATAGATAAGTGCATGAGTTGTTGGAAAAAGGTTTGATCAAAAAAAGTTTGAGTCCATGTGTTGTACCCATCATATTAGCAACTAAAAATAATAAATAAAGGAGAATTTGTACTGATTCTAGAGCTATTAACAAAATTACAGTGAAATTTTAGTTTCCTATGCTAAGGATGGATGACATAATGGATTGTTTGAGTGGAGCAAAGTAATTTACCAAGATTGATTTGAAGAGTGGCTATCATTAGATCAGAATCAAAGAGGGTGATGAGTGGAAGATGACTTTCAAGATAAAAGATGGTTTGTATGAATGGTTGGTTATGCCTTTTGGTTTGACTAATGCACCTAGTACTTTCATGAGGTTGATGAATGAAGTTTTGAAAATATTCTTGGGTAATTTTGTGATTTTTAATTTGCATGACATTTTGATATTCAGTAAGACTAATGAAGAATATCTTGAGCATATTAGACAACTATTACAAAGGTTGAAAGAGGAAAAGTTGTTGATTAATCTAAAAAAGTGTTCTTTTGTGCAAGAAGAGATTGTGTATTTGGGATTTTTGATTTTAGCTGATGGATTGAAGATGGATCTTGAGAAGGTTAAGGAAATTTTGGAGTGGCCTGCACTTGAGAATGTGGGCGAGGTAAGATCATTTCATGGTTTGGCTAGTTTTTACAGAAAGTTTATAAAGAATTTCAATTTTTTTTGTAATGCTATGACTAAGACAATGAGGGAGAGATAAAAAGGAATTCAAGTGGACACATGGAGCTGATAAGAGTTTTGAGACTATGAAACAAAAGGTTGTTGAATTACCTATATTGGCTTAGCCTGTTTTCATCAAAGTATTTCAAGTTGAATGTGATGCAAGTGGTAATCCAATAGGAGTTGTATTAAGTCAAGAAAGTAAACTTATTGCTTTCTTTAGTGAAAAGTTGAATGATGCTAAAAGTAAGTATTTTTTTTATGATTAAGAATTCTATGCTATTGTCCAAGCTTTGAAGAAGTGGAGACATTATTTGATTCCTAACAAATTTTTACTATGTATTGATCATAAATCTTAACAATACTTGGGAAGTCAACATAAATTGAATTAGAGATATATCAAGTGGGTTAAGTATTTGCAAAATTTTAGATTTCTTACTGAAAAAAAGAGTGGATTTACCACTAGAGTTGTTGATGCATTGAGTAGAAGACATTCTTTGTTGACTGAAGTGAAGGTTGAAGTTCTTGGTTTTGATGAAATTAAAGAGTTGTATAATGTTGATCCTAATTCTTCTGAGGTGTGGAGAGATTGTAGAGCACCAAATATGATAGATCACATAAGTACGTATGATGAGTATTTCATTTAAGAAGGTATGTTGTTTGAAGGTATTCAATTGTGTATTCCTAGAAGTTTTATGAGGTTGAATCTAATTAAGGAAAAGCATAGCGGTGGATTGGTTGGATATTTTTGAATTGATAAGACATTGAGTTTGCTAAAGGAGAAGTATTATTGGCTACAAATGTATAAGGATGTTTAGAAATTTGTAAAGAGTCATGGAGTTTTTCAAGTTTCAAAAGGAGTGAGTCAAAATACTAGTTTGTATGCATCTATTACTATTCTTGAGAAACCTTGGAGTGACATCATTTTGGAGTTTGTTTTTGGATTACCTAAGATAGTGAAGGGGTATGATTCCATATTTTTTGTAGTGGATAGATTTTCTAAGATGGCTCATTTCATACCATATAACAAGACATTAGATGATGAGCATGTTATTGAACTTTTCTTTAAAGAGATTGTAAGATTGCATGGATTACCAAGAAGCATTATTTCTAACACAGATAGTAAGCTTGTTGGTTATCTTTGGAAGACTTTGTGGAAGAAGATGGGAATTGAGTTGAAGTTTAGTTCTACATTCCATCCACAAATAGATGGATAGATAAAGGTTATGAATAGAAACTTGGGTAATTTACTAAGATTTTTAGTTGGGAATAAGCCAAGTAATTGGGAGATGGTATCGGCACAATCTAAATTTTCATATAATAATTCTGTGAATAGGAGTATAGGGAAGAAAACTTTTGAGATTGTTACTGGAATGAAGCCTAGAGGAGTATTAGATTTGAGAGAAATTTCTAGTGAATTAAGGTGAAGTGTTGCAGGAGAAGAATTTGATTATTTTATGAAATCTTTATATCAGGAAGTGAAGTTGAGGATAGAAAAAAGTAATCATAAGTATAAGGCTAATGCTAATTAGTCTAGAAGACATCATGATTTTCAAAATACTGATGAGGTTATGATTTTCTAAAGAAAGGAAAATTTCTAGTTGGAACATACAGTAAGCTAAAGATGAAAAAGTTTGGACCTTGTAAGATCTTGAAGAATTTTAACAGTGGAAATGCTTACGAAATTGAATTACTTGATGACATCAATATATCTCCTATATTAAATGTTGCTAATTTATAAAAGTATCATGAGTCATATGATGAAGTTATTATATCAGAGGATTATTCTAAGAAGTATATTGAAGAAGTTGATTAGATATTGGATCAAAGAGTTGGTAAGTGCACAAGGGGTAAAGATTATTATGAATATCTAGTGAAGTGGAAGAACAGACCTATGGAAGATGTTTCATGGATTTCTCAATCTGAGTTGGATTCAGCTTAGTTTTTTACATCTCAATGATTTAGGAGAATAATTTCTTCAAACCTTTCTTTTTTGATGCAGGAGAATCCTAGGTTGCACTACTATCCTGCATGTTTTCAGATTTCACCTTGCTACTGAAATTGTGTTTTAATAAAACTGTGTTTTGTGGTGTTTGGGTTCCCGTTGCAGACTATGTAACTAATTTTTCATAATGAATGAGAGGATTGAATTTTCAATGATTGAAGAGGGCCTAGATTATATCCATGTATCAAAGGTACAAGTTCTAATTCCTCATAAGTTAAGAGATATAGAAATTGTCCCAGAGTATCAATTTCTGGCAGTTCTACATGACACTTATATGTGCTTGAATTTTTGGATGGATGCACACTTTTCCTTGGTGAATCAACCTTTTCATATTTAAAGGGTTGTATAGGACATAAAATACTGTCCACAATTTGAAGTGCCAATTCTAATTCAATCAAAGCTGGGAGATATCATGATTTTTCTTTAATATCGATTCCTGGACATTTAATTGCTGATGAAGGCCAACTTGTGGCTCTTCATGTATTTAATTTTGGTTTTTAGAATTCTAGGCTGACTTATGGCTTATATTAGTATAAGTAGGGGTGTTGGGTAGATTTCTACTAATAATTTATAGTAAATAATTTGGATAGAAGTGTTGGTCAAATAAAAAGTATTGACAAATGAGTGTCAACACACTTAACCATTTTCATCATACATTTCAAGTACACAATAGATGTCCTTCTAGAATTTAAATAGGTGTCGAGTCACAGTTAGTGATGAGCAATATAGGGATTGTTCATGCTCCAAGTAATAGAATCAATTAGATGACGAGCCACTCAAAAAAACATATTTTGAGTGAACCAAGAAAGGTAGTTGATATTGAGAAATCCAAAAATAGTATGTGTTGAGCATCAGTAATACTTCATGTGCTAAGCAACACAGGATCAACATAAGAGTTTTTACTTGTACAAACTAAGATGTAAAATATATTTGGAGTTGACTTAGAGAAATTTTGAAGGACAAAAAGGATAATGATGAGTCATTTGTATTCACTATGAAATTTGCATGCAACCAATTAGAAAAATGGTGACGGCATGCAACCAATGAGAAAAATGCAAAATATGAGTAGGAATTTGAGATTCAATTTGGATCATAGATCTTTACCTAACCCTAAGCATTCACATTCTTTATAAGGAGGATGAATGCATTATTGTATGAAGAGAAGAAAAGTTGCATAAGGGGAGAATATAGTGAAATTTCAATATGAAATGAAAATAATTAGTGAAAGGGATAGCATTCATATTTAGTTGATCATAGAAGAATAGGGGACATATTTAGAGATCAAATCAAGAAAGGATCAAAAGAGAAAGAGAAAATCAAGCGCCTGAACCCAACAATTTGAGATTGCATTCAATTAGGTCAAAAGTTCTAATACTCTCTCACAATTGTATTAAAGGTTGAAATCCTATGATGATAGGTTAGCTTAATAGCTAGGTAGGAGAGTCTTTGGAGAAGGAAAATAAAATCCTATGTATTAGGTAGGTTTAACAACCTTTATATAAATCCTTTAACAGGGTGACACTTCTTGTAAAGTGTTTGGAAATCCTTTGAATAGGTCACTATTCACATAGTGTAAAGGCTTTAACAAGGTAGGCCTTTAACATGGCAAACCATCAGAAGTGGTTATACTCATTTTTGCAATAATTTTGTGGGTGCCACCCCCACCCTAGTTTTACCTTCATATTCTTGGAGGGTTTCTAGGTCACCAAAATCTCTTGTGCTATGTGTTGATGCATGCTCTCATTTTTTTTTGTTTACTTGCATGCATGTAAATTTCAGTTATATGTTATTAAGAGTTTGAAAGGATAACAATTGGTACTTATGATTCACCCCACCTCTCTCACAAGTACTCTTCCCATTTGAATATTCCAAAAATTGGTATCAGAGCTTTGGTTCTCATAAGTAGAAGCCTAATAGCTTAGAGAACAAGGTCAAAATATGGAATTCTTCAAACTTGGGAAGATTATTGACAATTAGGTGATTGATGTGCAATTAGCCCTACACAAAGTAGAGGAAGCTAGAGAGGAACTGAGAAAAGCTTTGAAAAAAAGAAAGGAGATAGCCATAGCTAAAAATGACATACATTACAAGGAGATTGATCCTACACATATATTTTCCAATGGATATTCCAAGGAATTTGATGCAGCAATAGCAGAATTAATGGAGAAAAGAAGAGCACAAGTTGAAGAAATTAGATTACTCAAGATTGAACAAGAATCAGAAGCCACAATGCTTTGTGAAGTAACTGAACAAAAGAAAAGAGCTATTGAAGACAAGGTCATGGTAGAAGATGACAAGAGAAATCTCATCAATAGACTAGAAGAGAAGACAATTGAATTTGAAAAGATTTCAAATATGTAGGTAGACACCTTAAGCCAAATGATGAATGCTCATCATGAGCTGAACATGAAGGACATCGAGATCTCCACCTCGAAGATGCAAAATGAACAATTGCAAAATGAATTGAAGAGAGAAAAGGAAATAGCAGAAAGCTATAAAAAACTCAATGATGGATTATGTAGTTTGATTCGAAACATTGATGGTAAAAATCTCGACACAATTAAATCCAGAAACAAATATATTAAAACCCAATGAGGTCATCAAGTATTTTGAGTAATTGCTAAAATCACCAAGGGCTAGTAATGATACTTTAGTACTTGGCTACTTTAGCACTAAACAAGGAGAATCATCTAAGACTATAGAAGATAGAATAAACAAAGGTAAAAACACTAAACCCACTTGTCATTGTTGTGGTAAAAAGGGACATACCTCTAATATGTGCAGAAGCAAGAATAGTCATCAGCATGTTAAGCCTACAAATGCAAGGTTTTGTAACAAGTGCATAAAGTAAGGACATCAAGCACATGAATATAGAACCAAGATTATAAGGACACTAAGATTTTAGAGGCACTACTACAATTACAAAAAGTATGGACATAGAGCCTTTGAGTGTAGATCAAAGCCTATATGGACACCTAATTAGTTTACAAAAAGAACCAACCATGCACATCACTACAATTGGGATTACAACGCCAAGAGTATGGACACATTCCTAAGAATTGCATAAGAACACATTTTAAGGGAAATTACAGTAGATGGTTAAATCAAACTACTTGTTTTAGATGCTTAAAGACTGGTCATATCAGTAGGAACTATCCAACAAAAACTCAAAGCACTCAAGACTAAAGTTAATAAGGCAGAAAATAAATTAATGAGGAACACATCCGGGAAGATATAAAGAAGACATGGCAAAAGAAAGGTGAATGTGGCACATCAAATGAAGAGATCACTTCACCCAAGAGGTCAAGTGATCAAACCTCATCAAATTAAGCACTAGAAAGACACATAGGGTTGATACATTTAAAGATGTATCATACATCAGCTCAAAAAGAACATAGGAACACAACAAAGAAGAAATTGGCATAAGTTAAGATGCCAGGATAAAATTTGGAAGATGATTTTGAGCTATCTTTGGTTGTCAAGTAAAAATCTAGTACATGTTGAGTTAAATAGTCTAGTGGATGTTGAGTAAAGAGATAATAGTAGTTGTCAACTGAGTGAAATATAGATGATGCCGAGTCAGAAAATCCTTTGCAAGCTGAGTGTATCGCTATAAAGAATGAATGCAATAAATGCTATCAAGCCTAATAAAAGTGAAAAAATTGCATCTCACGGCATTCAAATAAAGAGAAAAAACTAGAAGAGCTTAGAGACAATCAAGTAGCTACCTTATAGTCACTCTCATCAAATACAATAGAGATTCAGCACAAACTCATCAATTTGAAGGTATTTATTAAGTGCTGAGCTACGTAGAGTTTCAAATTTTAATACATTTTATAGCTTGAGTTTGGTAATATGGCTTCTAGCTCAAGAAAACCTAAGGGTAAGGGAGATCACGAGATTCAACTAGTTAGCAATAAAGTTAAACAACCAGAATTTAGACCAATCCCTAAAGCAGCTTATAAAAATGACTCGGCTAGCACACTATCTGTCATTCCACCCAAAGCCATCATAGTTCAAGATGTAAGGAAATTCTACAATTATAAAATTAGTTCCATAGGTGACCCAGAAATATTCAATGCCTATGATAAGTTATGTGAGAATAAGATATTGAAGGACAAGTTTTCAATCGTTGAGAAGAAGGGTTTAACTAAAACCCTAGTTTTTCCTATAGTGTTTAAAATAGAATGGATTCACATTGTTTTGATCTAAATTCATGATGGATGTCTATGGATAGAGTTAGGACCAGTCAAGATTACTAAGAGGATTTTGCATAGGGTTACTAGTCTTCCAACCCTAGATCAACCAAAAACATTGAGAAATGATAGAAAGGAGGTAATTGAGAAGAACATAGGTACAAAATGGAATAATAGGGGAATGAATATTGATACTGTGAATGACCCCCTACTTGAATTTGCTATGAGGATAATTTCACATAAATTTTATCAATTCATCAAACTAAACAACATTCCTTGCATTGTTGTTGATGTGGCATACAAGTTTGTAAAGAAAGATCACACATATGATCTGGCTGAACTAATGTTGCAAAAAATCAATGAGAAATTAGGAGCCATAAGAAAATCAAAAGATGCACCATATAAATTTGGCTCAGATCTCATGTGCATATTCTTTTATGTGGTGGAAGAATTCCCTTCAATTGGGAAGTTAAACTAGAATTCTAACAAGACAATAGTCACTCAAATTAATGAGTTCATTGATCAAATGGGAGACAATTTTGAAGCCTAGATGACTACCTATTTTGAAGACTTTAGGAAGTCTACAAAGCAAAGGATGAGGATACCAATCTCACTAGTTGAGAAATATGTCAATGACATATGCGTCTTGGTCTATATTGACTTCACATACATTCAAGCTACAATACCAAGGATAAGATGGATAAGGCCATTAGGATATGAACTAGATATTGATGAAGCCTTAGTAGAAATCACAATATTGTTAGTAGAAGAAATTGATAAAGAAACTCCTTACTTTGGAACTTATGATGTTGTTAAGTCTAGAATTGAGATAGAACTAAAAATTGCTTCAGTTATTAAGAAGAAGGATAAAATGGTGAGGAAAATAAAGAAGACATTTGGAACAAATATTGAAGGTGAAATAGAAGAAGTGGAAGAAGTGGAAGGAGACAATAAAGAAGAAGAAGAAGAAGAGCAAGGGAAAGAGACAGAAGAGTTGACACAAGGACAAGAAGAAGAAAAGGAGGAAGATGTCGAGGAAGAAGAAGCTGAGGAAGTACCTACACCTACTAAGTAGAAGAAGGGAAATGCAAAAACACAGCCTATAGCTTAGTCAAAGCCCAAAAAGGTAACAAAATCAGCCCCAATGAAGCTAGCTCCAAATAAACCAATAACAACAAGGGCCACAACAAGAAAATCAACTCAAAAGGCCATAGATGTGGTAAAAGAAAAGAAGAAAGCTATTGCATGGCCAACAAAAGAGCCCAAAAAAAGAATAAGATATGTGGCTCAACTAGACACAGATGATGTAAGGACAAAATCTAAAGATATAAGTTAATTGAAAGTGTTAAGTCATCCTCCAAAATATGCAATAGATAAACTTTGCAACAAAAATAAAAATGCAGATTTTGAATGATTTCAAGTCCTTAAATTTTATTAAGCTCACTAGGGAGGAACAAAATAAAATAGAGGAATCCATGTATACCATGATGGCAGAATTCAGAAACATACCTCTAGAGCTTGATAACACTATGCCATAGAAATTGTATGAGATAGTAGAAAATAAATGGCATTATTGCTTACAATTGGAAAGGCAGATTAGAGAATCTACCCTAGCACAAGTGAAGCCTGACATGTCAAAGGCTCAAATAACAAAGGCTAATAAGAAACACAGTCGGAAGTCTACACCCAAATACAAAGCCTTTTGTATTCTTCAAAATAAAATTGAAGATTTTGTAAATAAATCCACAAAAATATGGAAGACAATATACAAGATAATTGATGATAAGGTGGAAGAATCAAATAAGGTAAAAACAAGTGCCAAAGAAGAGGTAGAAGAAAAGAGAGTAGAAGAACAGAATGAAGAGAAAGGAGAAGAGAAGAATGAAGAGAAAGGAGAGGAGGAACCAGTTAAGGGAGAAGAAATTATGGCAATAGTTGACCAGTAGCAAGAAGAAGAACAGAGTGTGCAAGACACACAATTGCCACCTCCCAGCCCTCCTCACTCAACTACTACACCTGTAAAGATAGTCATTATAAATGCTGTTACTGACAAAATAGCTCAAAACATCAACCCACTCAATATAGTGGATCTCTCAAAGATCCTTCACCAATCTACTCTATAAGCACAATTATGCATAAGTCCTCTATTGGTGAGTGTAGATAAAATACAAAGAGTAGTAGCAGCACATCAAAGACAAAAGGTGATGCCAAAGGAATAGCCTTTTACATACACTAAAGCTAAAGTTTTGATGCTTCCACCACCTCCTCCACCAAGTGTAATTATAGATAATTTTCAGATGCCAAGTACAGATGAGAGGAAATTAGATGAGAAGTATGATGCAGCAAAAGAAAAGGAGCAGGCTGCCATTCAGACATTGGTAGAATTACCAAAGACTAGCACTCCTACTAAGACTATTCAAAAGCAAAGCACTAAAGCTATTCCATTTCAAATTTTCAAGCCAGGCTCAAGTTCAACAAGAGTGGCCAGGGTACTTCACTATGGAGACCCTGAACTAGATGAAGAAATTGAGATACCCTCCTATGATTCCAAAACTATCACAATGGCACAAATGACTGAAATGAAAAATGCACTAGATAGAAGGATGAGGTAGGAAATTCTAAGAAAAGAGTTTAAAAAAAAGCAAGCACTTCATGATATCAAGGACATCTTCATGGATGCCTTTAGCTTACAGTCACTAGATGAAGGAAAACTAATAATTGAGCAACTATCAGACATAGTTGAACAGGTGAAAATGAGGACCAAGACACCAATGTTAGACTAATGGAATGGTTAGAAAGAAAGTTTCAAGGTAAGGTTAATGAGAATATATCAAGTGGCATTGCACTTGAATAGGTAGAGTTGGTCAAGACAATTGATAAGGCCAAAATTGTTCTTGAAAATATTTTTTCGTTATATAGGAAGTTGTTTGATTTTTCAAATTTCACACAAGAAACTAATGAATGAATAATGAGCTTGGAAAGGAACTTGCAAATCTCTAGTATGAAATTACCTAGAGATCCAGCTCAAAGTGAGAAGCATTTTTCATAGACACTTCACACACAAAGGGAGTTAGCTGTGCTAATAATAGATGAGGCAAATATAAAGGCTAAATTGATATAGATCCAGTCTTCTATAAACCCTCATTTAGAAGTCGTCCACAAGGAAAAAGTTTATGTTGAGATAGTATTAGAAAAGGATCCCAATCTTTCTATCCTTGATGGACTTGTAGACCTTGCTACAAAAACTGTCATCTAGAACAAGTCATTGGACATTTCTTTGGAGAATTGGGATGCAACTCTAAAAACAATAATGGAGGTAAATAGAAATTTTTTTGGCTACATATGGTATTAATCCATAGAACCCTTTGACATTAGTGTAAAAAAGGGGGAGGATGAACAAAGGAGGAGATATATATTATAGGGGGAGTAATTACTAGAAAAGGAGGAGATATGTAAATACTATGGGTAATTAACAAATTTTGAAAAAAAATAATCATTCTTTCATTCTAAGAATAAAGTGAAATGATTGTAAATAGCCAGAAAGGGGAGACAAGGGATAAAGGAGTGAAGAAGAGATGTAAACTTTTGGTATCACATGGAATACAAGCACATCACATAGATCAGATATAGCATACAGGGTCAGAATGTAGAGAAAGATCAAAGAATAGAGAGGCTCAATCATATTGGTAGAAAATTTCAAATTTCAAAGGCATAATCAACTTCGGGGAAGCTATAAGGTATATTGCCACTCACAATTTTTGAAATTTTTGCAACTTTTGCATGAAAGTTAAGTGAGTAAAGAATGTACTCAATAAGATTAGGATCATCAATGCTTAGTTAAGTGTTTTTGACACTCATGTCAAAGGGGAAGATTGTTGGTCAAATAAATAATATTGACAAATGAGTGTCAACACACTTAACCATTTTCATCATACATGTTGAGTATACAATAGATGCTGAGCCAAAATTTCAATAGTTGTTGAGTCACAGTTAGTGTCAAGCATATTACAGAATAGTATGTGTCAAGCAATAAAGGAATTGTTCATGTGCCAAGTAACATAATCATTTAGATGTTGAGCAACTCAAAACAATATATGTCGAATGATACAAGATGCAATAGGTGCCAAGCAAACTAGGAAACATAGTTGATGCTGAGAAATCTAGAAATAGTATGTGCCAAGCATCAGTAATACTTCATGTGCCAAGAAACACAGGATCATCATAAGAGTTTGTACTTGCACAAACTAAGATGCAAACCATTTTTGCAGCTAACTTAGAGAAATTTCAAAGGAGAAAAAGGATAAGGACAAGTCATTTGTATTCCCTATGAAATCTGCATGTAACCAATTAGCAAAATGGTGAAGGCATGCAATGAATGAGAAAAATGAAAAATATGAGCAAGAATTTGAGATTCAATTTGGATCGTAGATTCATACCTAACCCTAAGTCTTTGAATTATTTATAAGGAGGATGAATGCATTATTGTATAAAGAGGAAGTAAAGTTGCATAAGGGGAGAATATAGTTAAATTTTAGTATGAAATGAAAAGACTTAGTGAAATTGATAGCATTCATATTTAGTTGATCATAGTAGAACAAGGGACATAATTAGAGATTAGATCAAGCACAGATCAAAAGAGAAATAGCAGATCAATTGCCTAAACCTAGCAATTCGATATTACATTTAATCAGGTCAAAAGTTCTAATACTATCTCAAAATTGTATTAGAGGTTCAAATTCTATGATGATAGGTTAGCTAAATATCTAGGTAGGAGAGTCTTTGGAGAAGGACAATAAAATCCTATGTATTAGGTAGGTTTAACAACCTTTATGTAAATCCTTTAACAGGGTGACACTTCTTGTAAAGTGTTTATAATTCCTTTCAAGAGGTCACTATTGACACAATGTAAAGCCTTTAATAGGGCAAACCATCATAAGTGGTTGTACTCATTGCTACAGTAATTTTGTGGGTGTCATCATCACCCCAGTTTTACCTTCTTATTCCTAGAGAGTTTTTGGGTCACCAAAATCTCTTGTGTTAAGTGTTGATGCATGCTCTCATTTTATGTTTGTTTACTTGCATGCATGTTAATTTCAGTTATATGTTATTAAAAGTTTGAAAGGATAATAATTGGTACTTTTGATTCACCCACCCCCCCCCCCCCCCCCCCACCGCCCCCAACCTCAAAAGTACTCTTCCCATTTGAATATTCCAACAAGAAGATAATTAATAGGAAATAATTGATGCAAATCTGAATTTGAAGTTGGATCTTAGATTTGAATGTACTTTGTATCTAGCCATAATCTAGAAGGCCATACAGTTGGGCAAGTATGATGATATTTTCATGAATAAATGAGGAATATCTCTCTCTCTCTCTCTCTCTCTCTCTCTCTCTCTCTCTCTCTCTCTCTCTCTCTCTCTCTCTCTAGTTCTATTCTCTTTTATGTTTTCTTCCTTTATGTTAACTCTCACATGGTGGTTTGGGTACCTGACTATGTCACTTGGCCTTAGTTACTCCCAACCTCCTTGCATTAAATTTTACTGATATTAAATTTTTTAGAAATACACATTAGTTACACCAAATTTTTCTTTAAAAATCATATGTGGAGATATAAAAATTAAGTATAACATGTCAAATACTTTCATTTTTCTACTAATTTCTAAGAATTACTAATCTTTTATATAGGGCAACATGGGTGGACCACCACACATAGGCGAGGATGCACCATCTCACGCACCTTCTTCAGCTAAGGTAAATCTTAGTTATTGTAGTTGTTCAAATTATATAGAAACAAATTGCATATGATTATATTGTTTTCTTAATGGCTGTTGAGTTATTTTGATGGAATTTGACTAATATTGATGTCAAAATGATAGGAAAAAACTAGAATGATAATAGATCAAATGCAATCTAAAATATAGGCATCATTTCTACATGACATCACCCTTAGTGCTGAGCCTATATTCATGGCCCAACAACTAAAACAAAGATACAATGATGAAATTGTTAACATTATCATCATGTGTGAAACAAGTGAGGAGAAAGAGGCACTAAAAAAAGAGTTGGGTTGTAGGGTCAATTCTTTGAAAGTAAGCAATAATTAATCTAAAAAAAAATAGAAGTTCAATAGATGCTTATATTTTATAGTATCCTATGGATCATGATCTAAAATATTATGTGTTCTTCTATAGAAATATGTGACAACTATGACACTGTGTGGTGAATATGGTGATGGTTGTAGTGCACAACCTTCATGTAAGAAACACTTTCTTTGTTTATTTTCATCAACATTATAACACATAACTTTTATTTTTGGACACTTCTATCTAGTATCCCATTTTATCTTTATCCATTACAAATGTCTTTGCTAACAATATTGTATTCCTGATCTCATGATGAAGTCTAGATGCCTCCTTTAGTCGGCAATTTGATATTATCGAGTGCATTGTCTGTAACGAGGAGCATGCAAAAATCCTTGTCTATGCCCACTAAAATTGGTAAAACCTTGTTTTTGGGTGGATCTTATACTCATCCACCTATTTTTCACACTAATAGATAGACCTTAAGTTGATAGAGTAGTAGAGACACAACACTACTAAAGCTGATCCATTTCCTAGAGTAGTCCGTATGACTAGAAATGGTTCATTTGTATAGATATTGCTGCTAAACAAGAAAACTATGTTTCTATTAAAATTATGCAAGCTTCTAGGTGTTTTAAAATTGTCATTATTTAAAGTGTAATTTTAGTTTACTTATGCATAACTCTTTTTGGACTGATAATCCCTTTATGGTTTTGTAGAAAATTATGTTTTCTTTGATCATATTTTTGATATGACATTGAGGCTATTTGGACCTACCATACGTAAAAGGTATGTAGTTTAATATCATTTCTACAAAAAAATTATTTTCTTCATTTATTGTGCTATATTAAAGTTATTGATCTAAAAAATTAATTTTTTTTAAAAAGGTGGAATGAATAGGGTTCTAAATTAAACAATCAGTAGATGTCATCTTTTCAGGACCCATTTGAAGAAAAAAACAATTTTGACATTGCCCTCCTTCTGAAAAGATCATCAAGGCATATAAAGACTATGAGGGATCAATATAGAAGGGGTCTAAAGGAGAACCCAAAGTATGATCCTCCTCCTATGATTCCACAAATGGAGTGGAATGAAATAATAGAAGATGCAAAGGAGAAAGGGCTACTTGAAAATAAAGGAAATGAACCAGTATAGGGCAAAAGAACGTATGTCATGATAGTATTAAGTACAATGTAATCATGCACTAGAATTAGTGATCTTTATAAATATATAATATAACATGTTTGAAATTTTTCATAGACTATAGGACACATTAGTGGCTACAAAAGTGAGACTAGAAAAGGTTTGCCAACACAAACTTGGCTCTAGTGGCTATGTGAATCTTCAGTCTCAACTTGAAAGTAGCAGCAATGAAATTTCATATAATTTTTTTAATATAATGTTGCAAACAATTTTGTTTAATGAAACCATACATGCACAACTAATGATATTAAACAAAAAATGTAGGGAACAGAATTGAATGTGGAGCTAATGGATGAAGATAAAAAAATTGCCTTGAAAGAGCACTATAAAGTAATCGTTGGATGCCTACATCAAGAATATTAAAGCCTTGCCCAAGATTCTGATGCACCGAATGAGACATAGGTAAATTGGTTAGATCAAAAGTAAATAAAATTGAATAGTTAAGAAATTTCATTTTTGGTGTTGGTTTTGAACATAAATTGACTACATAATAATGTGCAGAACATTTCATTGCAGCCTTAATATCTATAATGATCCCATCTTTTGGCCTCACATTCTCTAAAGTCTAAGTGGAGGATAAGAAAAAATTAAAATAATTTCTTATAAAGTCATTAAATAAATTAAAATTAAAAGGTGGCTTTATATATAATTAATTTAATTAATTATTGTATTACAAAGGAGATGCGTCTAGAGTGTGTGTTAATTATTGGAAAGGTGGAAGCCTCTAGAAGCACAATTAATTATTGCAAGAGAGGAGTTTCTAGAGAGTGCATTAATTATTGGAAGGGGGAAGCTTTTAACACTTGCAATTAATTAATGTTTTAGTTCTTTCTAGAAGGGTGAAGGAATAGGATAAATAGGGGTGAGAGTCTCATTGTTTAGCATGGGATTATTGTATCGAATGATTATGACTTGCATTTGATAACAGCTTGGATGTGTGAATCACACTCTTTTTTGGCAATAGGGGATGTTCATTCTCTGTTGTAACATTCTAGACTTCATTTCCTTAGGGTTTGGCCTTTGGAATACATCTCTTTGTACTTGATTGCAGTATTTTTAGAATAAATATAATTTCAGTAGTTGGTTCAGCTTTTGGGCATTCCTGGGTGTCCATTATAGTGGTATCAGAGCCATAAGTCTTGCCATCCTGTGGAGATCTTAAGCATTTAATCCAGTTATACAGACACAGAGGAGACATTCTTTGAACAAGACAGCAAGATGGGTGACCAAGATGATAGAAATACTAGTTCCAACCAAGAAAATGTAATATTTAGATTACTGGGTACATTAGAGAAGGGGCAATGTATGCAACAGGAGCAGAATAGGATGCAATAGGAGCAAAATAGGCGAATGGATATGATGTTGCAACTTATGGCTAAAAAGATGGGCATCAACATTGATGATTTGTATGTTGCTCCAGAGTAGAAGGTAGTTGATTCTTCAAATGGGATCGAGACACCACTAGGCTATGCTGTTGGTGATAGTCAGGAGTCAACATATGAAGCTTTGTCAGAGGATGGTGATGCAACAATAATAGGATTAGGAGAATGCGAGGATACTGTCATATCAGTAGCCACTTCTGTGTCCATTGAACCATCCAACAAGGAGTTTAGTAGTATGCATGTAGTTGTAGATATGTGCTTTGATGATAGTACACCTATTATTGCTAATGAGGTGAGTGATATAGCGATAGAATCATATTATACTATTGATCAACAAAATGTAGATGTTCACTTCTGCGATAGTACTATGTTCAACATGGATGCCACATTGTCTTATGCCAATTTGATGTTTGACGTTGATATTGATCACTCTCCTGAGTGGAGTTAGGCTTTGTTTTCACCATCTACAAAGATTGAGTTTTGTGTTGCAGCAGTTGGGAAGAAGAGATTTCATAGATCTTTTATGGAGCTACCTTCTGGTGACATCCAAACTTATACTTCATCAGCACAAGTTTTGGGAGCTAACTTGCAGGACATGTGGTTGGTCTTAATGGTGTTCATTTGCAGTTTGTTTAATGTCCATATGGATATCACATATTACTTCAATTAGGATCTAGGTGGAGGTTGGAGTTCATTATGTTACTTAATTGCTTGAGGACAAGCAATTTTAAGGAGGGCGTATTTGTAATGATCCCATCTTTTGGACTTCACATTTTCCAAGGTCTAAGTCGAGGAAAAGAAAAAATTAAATTAATTTCTTATAAAGTCATTAAATATTTATTAAAATTAAAAGGTGGCTTTATATTTAATTAATTTAATTAATTATTGTATTACAAAGGAGATGTGTCTAGAGTGTGTATTAATTATTGGAAAGGTGGAAGCCTCTAGAAGCACAATTAATTATTGCAAGAGAGGAGTTTCTAGAGAGTGCATTAATTATTGGAAGGGGGATGCTTCTAGAACTTGCAATTAATTAATGTTTTAGTTATTTCTAGAAGGGTGAAGGAATAGGATAAATAGGGGTGAGAGTCTCATTGTTTAGCATAGGATTACTGTATCGGATGATTATGACTTGCATTTGATAAGAGCTTGGATGTGTGAATCACCCTCCTTTTTTGGCAATAGAGGACGTTCATTCTCTGTTGTAACATTCTAGATGTTATTCCTTAGGGTTTGGCCTTTGGAATGCATCTCTTTGTACTTGATTGCAACATTTTTAGAATTAATATAATTTCAGTAGTTGGTTCAGCTTTTGGGCACTCCTGAGTGTCCATTACAGTGGTATCAGAGCTATAAGTCCTACCATCCTATGGAGATCATATTGATAGCCGAATAAACATGTATATTTGTTTAGATCAAGAAGTGATGTTTAGATAGTTATTGGGTACATCAGAGAAGAGGCAACGTATGCAACAAGAGCAGAATAGGCGAATGGATATGATGTTGCAGCTTATGGCTAGACAGATGGGCATCAACATTGGTGATTTGTGCGTTGCTCCATAGTAGAAGGTAGTCAATTTCTCAGGTGGGATCGAGACACGTATTGAGCCAGCTAGCCATGATGTTGGTGATGTGGGCATTTCGGCAGAGTTAGTAGAGGCATGCATGCAAAGTCAGCAGACCACATATGAAGCCTTGTCAGGGGATGATGACGTAGCAATAGTGGAATTAGGAGAATGCGAGGATACTATCATATCAACAACCACTTCTATGTCAGTTGAAGCATCCAATGAGTAGTTTAATGGTATAAATTTAGTGGTTGACGTATTTTCTAATGAAGCCACACATGTTAATGATTATGAGTTTTCATCAACTACAAATTTAGTTTAGTTTTCTGTTGCAGCAGTTAATGTTGTTCCTATGTCCATATATTTCGATGCGGCAACACCTATTGTTGATACAGTTAGCATGAGTACATATGGTTCACCTAAAACTACATCTTTTTCAATGCATGATGGTGATAATATGCATTCCAGTCCAATATATATAATGTGGATGGATAAAGGGAAGAAGACGTTTCATAGATCTTCTATGCAGTTGCCTTATGATGACATTCTGACTTCATCAGCACAAGTTTTGAATGCTAGGCTACAGGGGTTGGTCCTGATGATGCAGGTTTGCAGTTGGTTTAACTTCCATATGGATATCACATATTGGGATCCAAGTGGAGGTTAGAGTCCATTATGTTACTTAATTGCTTGAGGACAAGCAATTTCAAGGAGGGCAGATTTGTAATGATCCCATCTTTTGGCCCTCACGTTCTCCAAAGTCTAAGTGGAGGATAAGAAAAAAATAAATTAATTTCTTATAAAGTCATTAAATAAATTAAAATTAAAAGGTGGCTTTATATTTAATTAATTAAATTAATTATTGTATTACAAAGGAGATGTGTCTAGAGTGTGTATTAATTATTGGAAAGTTGGAAGCCTCTAGAAGCACAATTAATTATTGCAAGAGAGGAGTTTCTAGAGAGTGCATTAATTATTGGAAGGGGGAAGCTTCTAGCACTTGCAATTAATTAATGTTTTAGTTCTTTCTAGAAGGGTGAAGGAATAGGATAAATAGGGGTGAGAGTCTCATTGTTTAGCATGGGATTATTGTATCGAATGATTATGACTTGCATTTGATAACAGCTTTGATGTGTGAATCACACTCTTTTTTGGCAATTGGGGACATTCATTCTCTGTTGTAACATTCTAGATGTCATTCCCTTAGGGTTTGGCCTTTGGAATACATCTCCTTGTACTTGATTGCAGCATTTTTAGAATTAATATAATTTTAGCAGTTGGTTCAGCTTTTGGGCATTCCTGGGTGTCCATTACAGTGGTATCAGAGCCATAAGTCCTGCCATCCTATGGAGATCTTAAGAATTTAATCCAATCATATAGACACAGAGGAGACATTCTTTTGATATATGACCAATGTGTCCATATTCTCCACAATAGTGACATCTGCACCAAGTATTGTAGTCCCAACCAAATATTACTTTGATAACCTATTCTACTGGATTGAATTCTTTGGATCTACATTCAGATGCCTTGTGACCTTGTTTCTTGCATTTGTGACATTTGCCTTCAAACTTTGGTTTTTCTTTGCATTCATTTTCTTTGTGACCATGTTGATTGCAATTGTAGCATTTACCATTGAATTTTCCTTTACCCTTTCTCCAACATCTGTTGGATGTATGACCTAACTTATCACAGTGATTACAAGTAGGTTTTTTATTCTTTTGGGTACCCTGTTTGGAAGATTCACCTTCTTCATTGTATCCAAGGCCTGCTTTGCCTTTTTGTCTATGAAGATTCTGCTCATTTTGTAGATTCAATTGATCCATATATGCTTGAGATTTTATCATCCTTTCATTGACTTTTTTTTCAACATTTAGGTCATTTTCCAAACTTTCATTGATTTGTCTTTCAGATCTCAGATCACTTTGTAAGCTTGCATTGATTTATCTTTCAGTGATTAAATCATTTCTCAAACTTTCATTCTCATATCTTAGATTCATAATTTCTTCATTTGCATTAGACAGTTGACCTACAAGATCTTCATGCTGAAGGGATTGATTATTTCTTACCTCTAAGTCTTCATTTGCCTTGTTTCTCTATTCCAAAACTTCACATAGCCTGATGGATTGAATTTCTTGTTCTCTTTTGAGCTTTCTTACTTCTTCCTGCAGAGAACCATTCTTTGCTAGGAGTTCCTTGATTGCTTCATTAGCTTCATTTGAACTGCTTGATGGTAAAAGGTCTTCAATCGTTTCTTCAATATATTGATGATCATTCATTTGTCTTGCAAGTTTCTTCCTTCTTTTTAGAGATTGAGAAAGATGCTCCTTTGCTTCTTTGAGTTGAGTCATGGCAATTTCCATATCTAGCTTTTCATTCTCAATAGATTTGTCAAGTTTGAATATCTCCATTGTCCTTGATCTTTGCTCAAGCTATCAATCTTTATCCTGAGAACCACAAAGCTTTGATAAAAATTGTTGGAAATAATCAAGACTATCAAGGTTACTAAGAGGGGAGGGGTGAATCAGTAACTCTAATATATCCAGGATGTTATACATGTACCAAACTTGGTCATATATCCAAGAATTGCATGAATATAGAAAGAATTGAAGATGAAAAGAAAGCCAGAGCTGACAACATTCAAAAACAGATGAGACAACAGTGGATTCCAAAATCTACCGAACCAAAAAATTCAAATAATGGCTATGTCACTCAAGAAATGGGTGACTCCACCATTTCTAATTAGACTCATCAAAAGAGGATCAGGGACTGCATCTTCAAGCAATATCCTAAGCAGTTCCAGAATGTAGAAGTGCAAATGACAAATTAGTATTTCAGATACAAGACATAGTTCACTATGGTGCATTTACCGAGAAAGGTTGGTTTCAGACTTAATTGAGCTAGGTCGGTAATGTGAAAGGTTTTATTTATTTACTGAATTGCAAGGTTTACCGATTAATTCAGTGACTATTTGAAAAACCCTAGGTCATCTCAGCTACCTTCGTACCTAAGCATTAATGGCAGATTTTGTATCAAAAAGGTAGAATTTGATCTCATTTTTCACTGCGAATTTAAAATATACAGAGCAAAGAAGTTTCCAATAGTGCAAAAGTGAGTTCAAGCAATTTGAAGTGATTTTCTAGCAAAGAATTTGTTTAACAAAATCATTCACTCACAGAGCAGCAATGGCATCTGCAAGCACCAGCAGCATCAAGGCAAAGAGAGGCTCTGAAATGCTTGTGAAGGGAGTAGAATGGAAAGCACCTAGTTTCAAGCTTGTTCTCGCCATAGCTGAATCGCTTGACCCACATGGAGCCCAATTGAAAATTCCACCAAAGGTACTACTTATAAATGACATTCATACTCATTTCAAATGCACTATTCAAGAAATAGGGACACTAGATATGGATAATGCCTTAGCCGAGTTGTGTGTGGATGGAACCCTCAAACCCGAGTTCAAACATCTGGAAACCAAAGGTTTGACCCATATCCCGCACCTGCCAAGGAAATTTCAAATAAAATGGATAAGATACATTTTAAGCCATGTGCATAATGGTCATTTGTGTTAGAGAAACTCGTCTTGATAACAAAGAAGATGATTCATAAGATCATAGGTTTGCTAATGTTAAGCAAATCAAAAAACACCAAAACCCTAAGTCGGGATGAACTTCAGAAGTTAACCCTAGCTGAATGGGATGGTAGAGGATTAAAACCTAACAATGTATCTGATGTAGAGTTAAGATTTGGAATTTATTTAATTGCATATAAGATTGATAGTTCCAACAGATTGAATAATGTGCCCTGTGAGGCTATAGATTTAGCCTATAACATTGTGAAGAAAAACATGGAGTTTGACCTAGCAGATGTGCCGCTAAAACAACTTAATAAAAACATGGACAATATAAGGACCTCAAAAACCAACTCTTGTAAATTTGGTTCTTTGTTAGTTTGTTTATTTTTCTATGTACAAAATTTTTTCCTTTCAAAAGGTACAGTTGTATGGAGAAAAGATATTCTAGTTTTGTATCAAATAAATGAGTTTGTAGCAGAGATGGGTGAAAATTTTGATAGTATTATGGATAATTATTTTGAAGACTTCAAAGAAAGGATGAATAATTGATTTAGAATCCCTCCTAAGATTGTTGAGGACTACAAAGATGATGTGTGCTTCATAGTTGACTATGACAAGGTATACATTCAGGCAGTCAGACCCCGAGTTGCATGGGTGAAACCTCTTCCTTATGATGTAAATATTGATGAAGCCAAAGACATTATAGAAGCACTGGTAAATGAGCTAGTAGACCCTAGGCAATAAATGTTTGGAACCTATGATGGAGCTAAGGCTAGAATTGAGCTTGAAATCAAGCTACCACAGGCCATAGGTAAGGGTAAGAGGAAAATAGCCAAATTGAAAACTTCTACCAGTCCTCTTATGCTCACCGAGGGAAAAGGTGAAGATGAAGAAGGTGAAGAAGAAGAAGGAGGAGAAGAAGAAGGAGAAGAAGAATCTACAGAAGAACATCCAAAGAAAAAAAGTAAGGTAATCATTACCAAACCTAAAAAGAAGCCTACTGCAGTATTTTCCAGAAGAACCAGCAAAGGTAAGAAGGAACCTATACTAGTCAAGCCTGCACCCTCATTCGAGCAAAGACTCAAACAATTGGATGGAGTTGGCATCACAAATTTCAAAGCATTGAAATTTGAAACTAGAACTGATGCTGAGAAAATGCAGATTAAGGAACTGGTACTCAGCAAGATGGGTAAATGGAAATACTCCCGAGACCAGATTGCCCCTCAAATCTCAAAAGAACTACTAGAGATATTGCAACCAAGATGGGAGTTAGCCACCCAAATGGTAAAAGATATTTATGAGCAATCTCTGAAGGATCTCCGACCAAGTCTCACTAGAGCAGAAGTAAAAGCTGAAATGAAAAACCATGAAGATAAAATGATGATCAGATTCCACACTTGTTTGATTTTGATTAAAGACATTAAACATGTTGTAAATGATGCTAAAAACATGTGTAAAAACATCTATCATCTACATAAGCCCAGTGTAGACCCAGTAGAAATCAAAGATGATGATAGCAATAGTGATGATGAGCTTGATAGCTCTCCATCCATCACAGTCTCACCAGGAGAGCTGCATGCACTGATGGAAGATAAAGAGGAAGAAGACAAGGAGGAAGCAGTTGAAGAGGCAGATAAGGAGGAAGATGATTTGGTAAAAATTGCATCAGTAGTTATTGCATCCCTTCCTCACTCTCCACCTAAAACTATGATATCATCAAGGTTAGAGTTGGCTTCAACAGGTTTGGTCACAACTACATTAGATATATCATGTGCACCTGCCACATCTTAGCTCCAGATATTTTCAATGGAAGTTTCTACCACTTCATCTACTGAGGTGCATACCTCCACTTCATCTACCGAGTTGCAGGAAACTTCTTCAGTTACCGAGTCATCCACTATAGCATTCACCACATCAAAAGTATCTATTACTCTTGTAGTATGTACAGTAAGTTTTCCAGTTCGCTCTCCAATTTTGTCAACTTCAGCTACATTAGCACAAATTTTTGCTCCAGTAAGCTCTTCAATTGTAAATATTCTAGTATGCACAACAATTCTGGGAAGTATATCAATTTTGGATACATTTAGCCCCTCTCTTAGTCTTCCTTTAGTTGGTCCTATTCCAATTTTGACAACCAGTCCAACCTCATCAACCATTGTCTCTATTTTCAAAGACAAAGATGTTAGTACAACAGAAAAACCAAAGAATCCATTAAAACTTCTACTTATAGGAAAGACAATTGATGAGGATGTAAACTTGGATACTGAAATTGTCATTCCAAAGATAGATATGGATACTAATTCAATTGATGAACTAAGACTGCTCAGTCAGTGCATAGAAGTGAAGGCAAAGCAAAAACAACTAAGGAATGAGACATATAGAGAGTTTAAAATTATTGATGAAGCGAAAAATATAATTACTGAGGCTATAGGTGTTGATGTTGATACTTCTCAACACATTTTGCTACAATTAGAAGAGGCAGTCAATAAATTCAATGAGGATACCTCTGGTCAAGAAAAGTTGATAGAGAAGGTAGAAAAGAAGTTTGATAATAAGGTGCTTGAGCACATTGCTCAGCACATAGCAATAAAATAGGTTGAATTAACTACAATTTTGGCCAATATTGAAAATTATTTTAATAATGTAACATCTCTTTTTGCCAAGCTCTATGATGTTATCGAGTATACTAAGGAGATAAGAGAGCAATTGAATAAGATAGATGAGGATCTGAAGGCAAGCGCACAAAACCTGAAGCTTGACCCTAGTTCAACCTCATCTCATCATCTTAGGATAAAAATTTTGTCAGAAAAGCAAGAAAAATTTCTGAGAGAAGAGTCAAAGATCTGATCTACATTATTAGATATTCATAATATGATCCTTCCCATCATGGACACAATGCGAAGCACATTGCCCATTCAAAAACATTGATCCATGACAACAATTTCTCTATTGCAGACCATGTGATTGAACTCTCTGCAGAAGTTCAAATAGCTCTATCCACATAAAAAATCATGCAAGAGAATTGCGATAAGACTCTGCAACTCATTCTTTAGGTAGATTCAGAGTTTATCTTACATTTCGATATTTCTATGTAAATACATTTTTTTATTCTTTGGCATTATTGTCAAAAAGGGGGAGAAAGAGATACTCAGAAAGAGTTATTGGTGAGATAAATGTACAAAATGGACAAAGAGATACTGTAAATAAAAGTCATATAACTCATGTAAATACCTTGTGTATATTGTATGGGGGAGTCATATGTAAGGAAGCCATGTATATTCAGCAGAATCAGTTGTTAGTATGTCAGATATTGTATATAAGTTTTGGCTCATAAGTGTTTTTGTCACTAATGCCAAAGGGGGAGATTATTGGAATTATGATATATTTGTCATTAGTCACAACACTTATTTGATTCTGAATGCTTACCACCTAGTCTACAGTTCACACCGAGCATTCAGCGGTTACCTTATAAATTTCGCAGGTAAACAATTGATACCGAGCATTCCTTTGGAAACCAAGCATATGGGTAGTTCAGTAGTATTTACCAAGTTCACAGTGGTTACCGAACAGAATAGTTTTCTCCAAGCAGTTAGAAGTTACTAAGCAGAACAGTGTTCCCCAAGCAGTCAGTGCTCATCGAGTCATCAGAAGAACTTAGTGTTGACCGAATGATCAAGGTAAACAAAGAACTTAGTGTTTATCGAGTGATCAAGGTAAACAAAGAACTTAGTGCTTATCGAGTGATCAAGGTAAACAAAGAACTTAGTATTTACCGAGTGACCAAGGTAAACAAAGGAATCAGCGATTACCGAGTAAACAAGGTAAATGAAGGAATCAGTGTTTACCAAGTAAAGAAGGTTATCAATGGATTTAGTTTTTACCGAGTGACAAAATATTCATTGAGTCAGTAATGGTTACCAAGTTCCAAGCTACTTAGAATGATTAGTATAGACCGTGCCTCTACTTTTATCGAGTGCATGGTGATGCAGAGTATTATAGTGGATGTCGAGTATCAGAAGGTCACCAAGTCAGTTTGCAGAACCCGAGTTTTCTACCATCTGGCTGACTCAGTATTATTTGTTCACTTGTATTTGGCCGACCTGGCCAGTGTAAATATTGGAATGGTATATATCATTTGTAATGATGAGATGTTGAATATTGATCGTTGGTTGTGTTACATTGCAATAATTTGAAAAGAGGGAAAGCAAATCACTAGCAGAATAGAGGAATATAGCAAGGTCAACATTGATGCAGAAAAGATATATCCATCACATCAGGTGATCAGAGCACAAAGGATCTTATCAGCAATCAGTTGTAATCAGATCCACTGCTTCATCCTAACAGGTGAATCAATTTGCTAAATCCTTTAACAAGGTAAACTTGATAATCTTTTGTAAATCTCCTAACAGATTGCATTCTTTATTGTATGTTTGTAAATCCTTTAACAAGGTGGAGCTAGCAATCCTACTTGCTCCTAACAGGGCAGATCATCAGAAGTGATCATTGTAAGCCTTAACTAGCCAACTTTATACTCTAGTATTGAAGTTTTCTGGGCATCATCCCCACCCCAATTTTACTTTCAAATTGGAAGGTTTCTGGGTCACCAAATCTGTGTGTTCATGTGTTACAAATGTTTATCTTTTCATGCATACAGTAGATTAGATGGATGAATGGTAAAAATATTATTATGCAGAACTGAATGAAATTTTTAGAGTTACCAATTCACCCCTCTGCTCTCAGTAACCTTTTTAGTCTTGATTATTTCCAACAATCATATTTGGTGTCAAGTGTTTATGTGGATGCATTTACTTTACACACTATTTCATACGTTTATGCATGCAATGTTTTAAAGTTAAAATTTTTATTGGTTAAAGTTTAATACTTCTGATTCATCCCCCTCCCCTAAGAAGTATACTTTCTACTTGTTAATTCCCAAAAATTGGTATCAAAGCCTAGTTCTCATCAAGAGAAGCCTTATAGGTTAGAGAAAATATTTTGAGATGGAAGTCTACAAGTTGGGGAAAATCATTGAGAATCAGGAGATTGAGACACATCTCCTACTGCAACAATTGGATGAAGCTAGACATGCCCTGAGGAGTCCATTAAAGAGAAGGAAAGAAATTTCCATAGCTGAGAATGACACTCAATACAAGGAGATAGACACTACAAAGTTATTTGTAGATGGTAACTCATGTGAGTTTCATGCAAAAATTGTAAATCTCATGGACAAGAATAGAGCACAAGCTCAAGAGATTAGAAATATCAAGTTGGAGCAAGAATCACAAGCAATACTGCTATGTGAAGTAACTGAACAAAAGAAGCAAGCCATTGAGGATAAGGGCATGATTGAAGAAGAAAAAAGAATTTTTTTAAAAAAATTGGAAGAAAAGTCAACAGAGTTATCAAGGATCTCAAACATGTAATTGGATACCTTGAGCTAAATAATGAATGCCCATCATAAGTGGAATGTCAAGGACATTGAAATAACTACATTGAAGTCGCAAAATGAGCAACTACAGAATGACCTAAAAAGAGAGAAAGAGTTTTTTGAAAGCTTCAAGAAGCTAAATGAAGCCATCAAATAGTTTTAGCACCTACTAAAATCCCCTAGATCTAATAAAGACACATCTAGTTTGGGCTATACAAGTACTGAGGAAGGAGAGTCATCCAAGACTACTGAACAAAGAAATAATGAAGGTAAAAACTCCAAACCCACTTTTCATTTTTGTTGTAAGAAAGGACATATAGTTAATGTTTGCAGTAACAAGAATGACACTCAGAATGCTAAGCCAAAGAATATGACACATTGTTACAAGTGCAACAAATAAGGTCATCAGGCACATGAATGTAGTACAAGTAACATACATACATCAAGATTTGAAGGACACTGCTACAATTGTTAAAAGTATGGACATAAAGCCTTTGAATGCAGATCCAAGCCCACATGGTTGTCAAACAAGGGAAGAAGCCATGAAAATTCTTATAATTGGGATTACAACACAAGACATAGTTGTCACTACTATCAATGGTATGGACACATTCCTTAAAATTACATGAGAACACATTTCAGTGGAAGTTACAATAGATGATTGAGCCAAACTACATGCTTTAGTTTTTTGAAGACTGGTCACATAAACAAGCATTGTCCAACAAGGAAAAAGGCACCTAACTTTGACTCAAACAAGGGAAAATGCAAGGTAGATGTTGAACATATTAGAGGAGAGATGAATAAGACATGGAAGAAGAAAGATAGAAGCAGCACATCAAATGAAGGGATCACTTCACCGAAAGGGTTAAGTAGACATACTTCATCAAACTAAGCAAGAAGGTATGTGGGACTGATATTTAAATGCTTTATCATACATTAGTTCCTAGAATGAGTTAGCACTGAAAAGGACAGATCAACATGAATAAAGATGCAAGGTTAAATCTTCAAAAAAATTACACTATTTTTGAGTAAGGAAAGTTTCCTTCAGATGCCAAATGAAAACCTAGTATATGCTAAGTTGTCTGCCAAAGTTAGTAGAAGTCGAGTGTGCATTGGTTGCCAAGTAAAATAAAAATTTCTTATTCAAGCCAAGTAAGGGAAACTCTAGTGGATTTTGCATGTTGGAAAATCAATAGAATTAAAATGAAATAGAATTATATAATTAGGAGTTGAGTGGACAGTTGGATATATACTAAGCATTAAATGCTATGAAATAAAGGGTATAAAGTCAAATTTTTGATCATTTATCATCATTACAAACAAAAAGAATGAGTGAGAAGAGAACCTAAATGATTTCCAAGAAGAGATTAACGCTTTTGCGAAGATTTCAAGAAAGATTCAACATTGCTTCATTGATCTAAGGTATTTACTCAAGTATCGAGCTAGATAGTTATGGAATTTCTATATTTTGAAACCCTAGTTTTAAGAAATGACATCTAGCTCTAGGAATCACAAGGACAAGGAATCATTTGAGATTTAGTTGGTTAGAAATGAAGTAAAACAACCAGATATTAGACCAATTCTCGAAGTGGCTCACAAAGATGACCCTACCAACATGGTCGACACTTTTTTCATTATCCCACCTAAGGTTGTTATGGTGCAAGATGTTAGAAAATGTTATAATTGTAAGGTTGCAGCAATAGCTGGCATGGAGATTAGGCAAGCTTATAATGCAGGAAAAGGATGAATAACTAGGGCCAAAGGCTCACCCATCTATCCAAACCACCCTACAAGAGTTAACACAATAGAAGAAAACACAAAGAATAGAAGCCAAAGGAGGAAAAAGAGTGAAATACTTTTATTGATTCATCAAAATATCTTCATACATGCCCAACTATAAGGCTTTCTAGGTTATGGTCAATTACAAATACATTCACATTCAAAGATCCAACTGCAAATTCACACTTTCAATTTTTCTCTCTCATCTTCTTCTAAAAAACCTTCCTAACTCTGAGCCTAAACACTCTATATATACTTGCCAAAATGGCTTATAGATTATTCTAGAACATTACATAAGAGGAGAGCCAACCCAACAATGGGCTAGACACATCCCAAGAGAAAATCTTAACATAAATGTCACAATCAAAATAAATCCTGGAAATCAGATCATAGAAATCACATCCAAATGCTGACACTTGACATACATTAGGTAACTTGGCATATGAAGGAAAACTAGCACTCAATAGCAATTTGAAATTGGCAACTCAACACCAACTAAAAATTGGCAACTTGACACCAATTGGAAATTGGCAACTCAGCAACAACTAGAAACTAGCAACTTGTCATCAACTAGAAATTGGCAACTCGACATCAACTAGAAACTGGCAACTTGACATCAACTAGAAACTAGCAACTCGGCACCAACTAGAAATTGAAAAATTGACACCAACTAGAAATTGGCAACTCAACATCAACTAAAAATTGGCAACTTGACATAAACTAGAAACTGGCAACTCGGCATCAACTGGAAATTGGACTAAAGTGTAGGATTACAAGGAAACATAGGATGCTCCTACATCAGACAACTAGAGTTGGGAGAAATGATTCTCTTGAATCATTGAGATGCCACAACCTAAGCTAAATCCAACTCAGATTGAGAAATTTATGAAGTATCTTCAATAGGTCTATTCCTCCACTTCACCAAATACTCATAATAATCTTTTCCTCTTGTGCTCTTGCCAACTCTTTAATCCAATATATGTTCAACTTCTTCAATTTACTTCTTAGAATAATCTTCTAATACAACAACTTCATTATCTGACTCATGATACTTATAAAAATCAGAAATATTGAATATAGGAGATATATCCATGTCATTAGGTAACTCAAATTCATATGCATTACCACTATCAAACTACTTCAAGATCTTACAAGGTCCAAATTTATTCATCTTTAGCTTGTATTCTCCAATTGGGAATCTTCCTTTCTTCAAAAGAACCATCACCTCCTGACCAACTTGAAAAACATGGTGTCTTCTAGACTAATCAACATTCTCCTTATACTTCTGATTACTTTGTTTCAACCTCAACTTCACTTCCGTATAAAAAAACTTCATAAAATTAGCAAATTTTTCTCCTATAATGCTTCTCTTTTCTTCACAAACAACATCTCTCAAATATGATATACCTCTAGAATGCATTCTCATAACAATCTCAAAAGGTATCTTCTTGTATTCTTATTCACAAAATTATTATATGCAAATTCAGCTTGTGCCAATACCATCTCCCAATTACTTGGCTTATTCCCAACTAAACATCTTAGCAAATTGCACAAGCTTCTATTCACAACCTCTATCTATCCATCTATTTGTGGATGGAATGTAAAACTAAAATTTATCTCAGTATCCATCTTTTTTCACAAAGTCTTCCAAAAATAACCAACAAACTTACTATCTCTATCAAAAATAATGCTTCTTGGTAATCCATGCAATAGAATTGGAGTTCTTTCATCCCTTCATCCTTCTTTTCCTTCAATCTCTAATTTGCCTCCATCAAGGTCTTCTTAACCTGATCATGTATCTCCTTGATGGACTAAACAAAATCCTTTACATGTCCACTTATGGTGTAATGTGCTGCTAGTTCTCTCAACTCCATAATGACCCTTGGATGTGACCAATACACTATTTTTAAGGGGCTCAATCTTGTTGTTCTATTCTTTCTATCATTATTGGAAAACTCTATTTGAGGGTTGACTTGTTCCCAACTCTACCCATATTCAATCTCTTTAAAGAAAATTTCAACAACATGCTTAGCATCTGATGTCTTCTTACATGGTATAAAATAAGCCATCTTAGAAAATCTATCCACTACAACAAATATGGATTCATACCCTTTCACTATCTTAGGAAATCCAAGAAAAAAATTCATACTAATGTTAGTCCAAGGTTTCTCAAGAATAGTAATAGGTGTATAAAAACTAGTATTTTGACTCACTCCTTTTCCAACTTGACAAACTCCAAAACTCTTTACAAATTTTTGAACATCCTTATACATTTGTGCCCAATAATACTTCTTTTTTAGTTAACTCATGGTCTTATCAATTCCAAAATCTCTAGCTAATCCACGTGCTATGCTTTTCCTTAATCAGATTCAACCTCACAGAACTTCTAAAAACACACAACTGAATACTTTTGATCAACATACCATCTTGAATGAAATACTCATCATGCTTACTTATGTGATTTGTCAGATTTGGTGCTCTGTACTATCTCCATGCCTCAGAAAAATCAAGATTAATATCATACAACTCTTTCATTTCATCAAAACCAAGAACTTCAACCTTTATTTTAATCAACAGATAATGTCTTCTAGTCAATGGATTAGAAACTTTGTTAGTAACTCCACTCTAATGCTTGATCACAAATATAAAACTATGCAAGTACTCAACCCACTTCATATGTCTTTGATTCAATTTATGTTGACTTCCCAAGTATTTTAAAGCTTTATGATTATTATACAAGACAAACTCCTTATGAATCAAATAATGTCTCCATTTCTTCAATGTTTGGACAATAGTATAAAATTCTTGATCATACATATAATATTTCCTTTTAGCATCATTCAACTTTTCACTAGAGAAAGCAACAAGCTTATCTTCTTGACTTAATACAACTCCTATTGCATTACCACTCACATCACATTCAACTTGAAATACTTTGTTGAAGTTATGTAAAGCTAATATAAATAATTCAGCAACAATTTTTTTCAAAGTCTCAAAACTCTTATTAGCTCCATGTGTCCACTTGAAGTCCTTTTTATCTTCCCTCATTGTCTCAATCATAGCATTATAAATAGAACTGAAATTCTTTATAAACTTTCTATAAAAGCTAGCCAAACCATGAAATGATCTTACCTCACCCACATTCTCAGGTGTAGCCCATTCCAAAATTGCTTTAACCTTCTCAAGATCCATCTTCAATCCATTAGCTAAAATCACAAATCCTAAATACACAATTTCCTCTTGCATGAAAGAACACTTTTTCAGATTAATTAGAAACCTTTCATCTTTCAACCTCTACAATACTTGTCTAATATGCTTAAGATGTTCTTCCTCAGTTTTGATGAATATCATAATATCATCCAAATAAAAAATCAAAAACTTACCTAGGAACCTTTTTAGAACTTCATTCATCAACCTCATCAAAGTACTAGGTGCATTAGTCAAAGAAAAAGGCATAACCAACCATTCATACAAACCATCTTTTGTCTTGAAAGTTGTCTTCCATTCACCATCTTCTCTGATTCTAATATGATGATAGCCACTCTTCAAATCAATCTTGGTAAAATACTTTGCTCCACTCAAACAATTCATTATATCATCCATCATTTACATAGAAAACCTATATTTCTCTATGATTTTGTTAATAGCTTTGGAATCAATACACATTCTCCATTCTCCATTGTTTTGAGGTGCTAATACAATAGGTACAACACATGGACACAAGCTTTCTCTAATCAAATCTTTCTACAACAACCCATGCACTTGTCTGTTAAGTTCATTTTTCGTAGGTGTCAATCTATATGGTGCTTTGTTTAGAAAACTAGCTCCAGGAATCATATAAATACAATGACTTATACATCTTACCAGAGGTAAACCATTAGGAATATCATTAGCAATAATGTCTTTATACTCATTCAGAAATTTTGTAATTTCTACTAGTACTTAGCTATCACTATCTGTTGTCACTTAGTAATTACTAGCTTCTACTGCTTAGTCATTACTACCAACATTTGGTCCTCCCAGGAACTATAGGAAAAATAGACTTAATTCTTCTTTACTTCCTTTTCAAATTCTTTCCCATTAACCATGTAAAATTTTATTGTAGTGCATGTAACCTCATCTGGACTTTCAATCAAAGGCAACAATATTTTCTTCTTCCCATTCACCCAAAGAATATATTGATTCAATCTTCCATCATGTACAACATATCTATCATATTTCTAAGGTCTACCAAACAAAATATGACAACAATCCAAAGGCATAATATCACACAAAACTTCATCGAAGTAATGTTCAATCTTGAACTTCACAAGGCATTGTTCATTTACCAATATCTTATGCTTATCTTTGATCCATGAAACATGATAGGGTTTAGGATGCTTCAACCTCTACAATTGCAACTTTATAACTACCTCCTCTAATGCCAAGTTTGTAGAATTTCCACTATCATTGATCACTTTGCAGCATTTTTCAGCCATCTTACATCTTGTCTTGAAAAGACTCCTCATTAAAATAGGTTCTTCATCACTTCCCTTATTACATAAGGTTCTTCTCACCATCAGGTTTTCTCTAGCCTCAAGTCCAATTGGTGAACCCTCATCATCTCCTTGAATCACAACATTTTGGTTACCTTTCCCACTTTAGAGGATCTATATTCAAAAGATCTATGTCCCTCTTTATGACATCTGAAACAATTACCAAGAAATCCACTTCTAGAATAAGAATTTCCTCTTCCTTAGTAAGAATTAGTACCTCCTCGATAAGAATTATTGCTTTTCCATTCAATCTTACCTTTTTCATCATTCTTCCATTTAGATTTTCCTTTATCCTACATATAACTATTAGATCTACCACTCTCTCCATAAGATCTACCTCTACTTCTCTGGAATCTACCACCTCTACCTATTTGTCTTTGTTCATGCTTCTTTGTCAAGATCTCCTCATCTTTCAAGGCATATTGATATGCTTCTTCTACACTTTCAAACTTCAAAAAACTTATTGCATCTTGAATTCCATATCTCAATCCATTTATGTACCTTGCAATTTTCTCAACATCATCATCCACATGTCCAGATCTAATGTGAAATCTATAGAATTCCTCAGTATACTCTTTCATAGTCATGTCCTTTTGTTTCAAATTTGGCCTCTTTCTCAACAAGCTAACTTGGTAATTAGCAAGAAGGAATTTTTTCTTTACCTTGTTCACCATCTTTGGCCAAGTTATGATCTTCTCCTTTCCTCTCCTTTGTGTATCAATTTGTAAATGCTCCCACCATAGTGATGCATGACCATTTAGCCTAGTAACTGCAATCTTCACCTTTCTATTATCAAGATTGTTTTCATACTCAAAGAACTTCTCCATATTAGAGATCCAATCAACATGACATTGGTATCCAATTTTCCATCATAAGGAACAACTTCTACAGTAACCTTTGAATTTTCCCTAGATAACACTCACAACAATCTTTCCTCATCTTGATCTTTTTTAGGTTCTATATTATGGTTTGGTGCTACTAATTCATCATCACTTACATCATCAATATGTGGTCCTCTCCTCTGGGCTATCTCTACAACATCTAATTTGGCTGTAATTTGTCTCAACTGATCCAATATAGCATCATTTTTGTTTCTTCTACCATGAACCATCTTTACAAATTAGGTTCCTGCAAGATCATAACCCTCTACAAGTTATAGGTCAAATCTATAGATTTTCCACCCTACAACAAGATCCAAATTAGGGTTGTACATGATACAATCTCCACAAGGATGAATCTCAAGCTCTAATACCTAATGACGTAGGAAAAGGATGAATAACTAGGGCCAAAGAATCATCCATCTATGTAAACCACCCTACAAGAATTAACAGAATGGAAGCAAACACAATGAACATTAGCCACAGGAGGAAAAAGAGTGAAATACTTTTATTGATTCATCAAAATATCTTTGTACATGTCTAGTTGTAAGGCCTTCTAGGTTATGGGCAATCACAAATACATTCACATTCAAAGATCCAATTGCAAATTTGCACTTTCAGTTCTGTTCTTCGATCATTTTCTCAAAAAGATTCCTAACTCTAAGCCTAAAAATTCTATATATACTTGCCAAAATTGCTTACAGATTATTCTAGAATGTTACCAAAGAGGAGGGTCAACCCAATAATGGTCTGGCACATCTTAGGAAAAGATCTTAACATAAATTTCATGATCAAAATAAATCACACAAGTTGGCTCATAGAAATTAGATCCAAATAATGACACTTGGAATACACTGGGTAACTTAGCACATGAAGGAAAATTGACACTCAATAGCAAGTAGAAATTGGCAACTCAGCACCATCTAGAAACTAGAAACTTGGCACCAGCTAGAAATTGGGAACTCAACAACAACTAGAAATTGGCGAATCAACATCAACTGGAAACTAGCAACTTGGCATCAAATAGAAACTAGCTATGTGACATCAATTGGAAACTAGAAACTCAGTACCAACCGAAAACTAGCAAATTGGCACCAACTAGAAACTGGCAACTTGGCACCAACTGGAAGCTAGCTACTTGGCATCAACTAGAAATTGGCAACTCGACATCAATTAGAAACTAGCAACTCTACATCAACTGGAAATTGGTAACTCAACATCAAATGGAAACCAGACTAAAGTTCAAAATTAAAAGGAAACCTAGGATGCTCCTACATTAGCCTATGGAAAACTTTATGAAAATGGGGTATTAAAAGAGGAATTTTAGATTGTTGAGAGAAAGGGCTTAACCTGTGCCCTAGATTTCCCTACAATTTTCAAAATTAAATGGATAAGAATAATGTTGAGGAAAATTCATGACTGATGCCTATGGTTGGAGGGTGGACCCATAAAGTTGTCAAAGAGAATCATACATAGGGTAATAGGGAACCCAACCCTGGATTGGGCAAAGACCCTGAGGAGTGATTCAAAAGAAGCCATAGAGAAGAACACTATGGCTAACAAAAGGGGCTTGATAATAGACACAATTAGAGATCCACTTGTAGAATTTTTTGTTAGGATTATATCCCATAAATTCTACCAATCAGGATGACTAAATAGTGTACCATGCATTGCAGTTGATGTGGGATAAAAACTTATTAGGAAAGATCATACATACGATCTAGCAAAACCACAACTACAATAGATTATGGAGAATTTAGGATCAATAAGGAGATCCAAGAGTGCTTAGTGTAAGTTTGGATCAATTTTGATATGCATATTTTTCTATGTTTAGATTGAATTCCCCTCTTTTGGTAAAATATTTTGGAAAAAAAATAGGTCTATAATAGTACAAGTTAATGAGTATATAGAGTAGATGGGAGCCAATTTTGAAACCTTAATGAAAAGCTATTTTGAGGGTTTTAAGAAGTCTATGAAGCAAAGGCTCAAAATACTAGTTTCTCTATTGGATCAACATATCAATGATATTTGTTTCTTAGTTGACATTGATTATACAAACATATAAGGAGTAGTACCAAGGGTTAGATTGCTAAGGCCACTTGGTTATGAAATTAACATTGATAAGGCATCAATAACAATCACAACATTGCTTGCAGAAGACATTGATAAAAGTGTGAAACCCTTTAGCACTTTTGATATTGTGAAATCAAAGGTAGAGATGGATTTAAAGGCTACTTCAACCTTAAAAAAGAAGGATAAACTAATCAAAAAGCTAAAGGCCAAATTTGGTGAAGGGATAGTAGAAGAAGAAGAAGAATAGGGCCAAGGGCCACTTGCCTTGACACAAGGCATGGGTGAAGATGCTAAAGAGGAAGAAGGTGCTAAGGAGGAAGAACAAGTTGAGGAAGCACCTATCAGATCAAAGCCAAAGAAAAGAAAAGCTCAAAAATAGCTTGCAGCTAAGTCTAAACGCAAGAAGATAGTCAAGCCAAGTCCAACAAAGCCTACTACAAGGGCAAGTACAATAGCTACAACAAAGGAGGTTAAGGAGCCAAAAAGAAGGCTACTAAGTAGTAAGGTCTAGCAAAGAAGAAGCTGAGAAGAAAGTATGTTGCACCTCCTGAATCAAATGAGGAAAGGACTAAATTTGATGACAATGGCCATTTTAGAGTGGTAAGTCACACCACCAAGCCTGATTTAGAAAATATATGTAATAATATTAGAGATAATGTAGACTTATCTGGCTTAAAAATCATTGATTTTAATAAATTGAAGAGAGAATAATAGAACATATTTGAAGAATCTATCTACACTATGATGGCCAAGTTCAAGAACACTTTACTTGAACTTGATAATTCAAAGCCCAAGGAGTTATATCCTATTGTAGAAAATAAATGGCATTATTGCCTTAATACGAAAAAATAAATAACTAAGTCAAAAATGGCTCGAGTAATGTCTGAGCTCACTAAAGGGAAAATAATCAAGGAAAATAAGAAGCATGGGAGCAAATTTTCACCCAAATATAGAGTATTTATTATTCTCCAAAATAACATTGAAGATGTTGTGAAAAAGTTGACTTAAATGGGGAAATTAACCTATGGCCTCATAACTATAAAAGAAGGAGAAGAACATCCTTTTGAAAGTAGAAATAATGGAGAAGAGGATGAAAATGGAAAGGAAGGTGAAGGAGAAAAAGAGAAGTTTGATATAGTGGAGAAGGAAACACAAAAGGATGATATGGCAATTATTGAAGAGCAATAAACAAAATAGAGTGTGGAAGACACACAATTGCCACCTCCAAGTCCTCCACATGACACTTCTACACTTGCATAAAAAATAAAAGTAAAGGATGTTCTTGAAAATTCTGGTCAGAACCTAAATCCATTGACTATAGAGGATCTCAAAAAATCCTTGACCAAACAACTCTACAAGCCCAATTATGTAGCAATCTAGTGTTGGTTAGTGTAGATGAGTTAAAAAAAGAAATAGCTGACTTGACTAGGGATAAGATGGTAAGACAATAAACATCTTTAGTCATCACTATAGCTATAAGTGGACAACCTAAAGAGCAAGTTACACAAGATACATTAGCTAAGGTTGACTCCACAATTAAATTCACTACAACTATCAAGGAGCTAGCAAAGGACCAACCATTATAGATGGATACTTCTATTACTACTACACAAGTACAAGATGCACCACATCAGATAATAGTCATTGATCAAGCAAGATCAGAGGAGGAGAAGGAGACCCCAAAGGAAAAGGAGCAAGAAACAATTCAAACTTTGGTTAATTTTCCAACCTCTAGGACTCCAAAAAAAATCCCACAAAAGCTGACCACTGTAGTAGTACCGCTTCAAATATTAGCACCAGGCTCAAGGTCTACAAAAGTTGCAAGGGTACTTGATTATGGAGATCGTACACTAGATGAAGAACTAGTAATTCCTAAGTACGACTATGAAACTATGAACATTGATCTGATCAATGAAGTGCAAGAGGCACTAGAGAGGAAAAAGAACCAGGAGATACTTAGGAATGAGTATAAATAGAGGCAAGCATTGATTGAAATGAAGGAAATCTTTTTAGATGCATTTAGCTTGCAAGCACCTAATGAAACAAATCCCATTATGAACCAACTTTCAAACATAGTGGACCAAGTGCAAATTGAAGACCATGATACAAATGCCAAGCTAATGGAATGGTCATAAAGGAAGTTTCAAACAAAGGTGAATGAAATAATATCTAGTGAGATAGTACTATCACAAGTAGAATTGGGTAAGAAAATTGAAAAGGTGAAGGCAATATTTGAGAGCATATTCTCATTTTACTCAAAATTGTGTGATCCTTCCATCTTCACATAGGAGACTAGCCAAAAGAATCATGAGCTTGGAGAGAAACTTGAAGATATTAATCATGCAACTACCCAAAGATCCAGCTCAAAGTGAGAAGCACTTTAACACAATGCTTCACACTCAAAAGGAACTAGCTATATTGATAGCAAAAGAGGCTAACACAAGAGCCAAATTGGTACAAATACAAGCCTCTATCACCCTTCACATGGAAATTTTGCAAAAGGAACTACCCTATGTAGAGAATGTGATAAAGAAAGATCCCAATCTTTCTAGATTATATGGCTTAGTTCACCTTGCAATAGAGACAACCATCCAAATTAAATCCCTATAAGTTGCAATACAAAACTAGGATGCTCCTCTAAGAATTGTAATGGAAGTGAACAAGAACTTCTTGGCTAAATATCTAGTCAGTGTCTAAGACCCTTTGATATAAGTGTTAAAGAGGAGGAGAAATTAAAGGCACATTAGAAGAAATTGAAAAGCCAGAAGGGCACTTAAAATACAAGGGAACCATGTGAAAGGGGGAGCTAAAATAAAAAGGAGGAGTAATAAAATAAATAAAAAAGGATAAAAATAGAGCAAAATAGAACATAACAAGAACACATCAGATAAAGAGATATTTTGGTTACAAGGATATGGCACATCAGCTCAGGGGAGATACAATTTTTTAAGGTGTATATTCCTTCACAAAATTTTGAACAATTTTGAAGTTTTGTATATTATGGTTGAAGAGATTAGTTTCATTATGTATAGTTAAGTGCTTTTGATACTCATGTTAAAGGGGGAGAATTTTGATCTCAGATTAGTTTTGACAATTGAGTGTCAACGCAAGTTGATGCCGAGTATAATATAGATGCCGAGAAAAAAGATAATAATGAGCAAGCTTTAGATGCCAAGCGATAATATATGCCGGTGAAAGTTCAAGTGTCGAGCAAGACATAATTTAATATGTGTTGAGCATCAAAAATAAATAAGTGTCGAATAACATAGAATCAACATAAAATTTTGTGCCTTAAAAAACTAAGATGTAAACCATTTTTGAGCCAACATATGGATGAATCTCAAATGATTAAAAGATAAGAATGAATCTATTTTGATTACCTATGTAATCAAAATGCAACCAATTAGAAAAATCAAATTATTTGACTAGGAAAGATTGATGAATCTCAATCATAGATTGATACCTAAACCTAAGTCATGAAATCCTTTTAAGGAGGCCGAAACCCCATAATTCAAAATGTATCAGGTAGTGTGTGAAAAGGAGAATGCATGCAAGGAGAGAATACTAGTAAAGTTTGAAGGAAGTGAAAGGGGTGAATTGACTTAGAAGAAGGAAAACATTGCAAAATGACTTGGCAAAATAGAGAATCAAGGTCACAAAAATTTCATATCAGATTAGTGAGGATCGGATTAGATAGAACAAGGATATGAAATTAGCAATAGGAGATTGCAAGTGATCAGGTGAAACATTCTACTATACTTTATGACATTGTATTATTAGAATGAAATCCTATGGAGATAGGTTGGTTTAATAGTCATTGTATAAAGCCATTAATAGGGTGAAATTCCAAGTGAATATTTTGTAAATCCTTTAACTAGGTGCAATTTTGATAGTGTTAAAATCCTTAAACACAATAGGATCTAAAAATCCTTGTAAGCTTTTAATAAGTTAGGCCTTTCATATGGCAGATGATGTGAATGGTCAAAAGCATGTAACCTTAACAGGTGAATTTTATTGCTGAAGTAGTAAAGAGTTGTGGGTGACTCCCTACCCTAGTTTTACCTTCTCATTGGAGGGCTTTTGGTTAATCATATTTCGTGTCAAGTATTTTTGTGGATGCATTTAATTTACATATTATTTTAATATGTTTTCCAAGAAACTTGCAGTGTCTAGATATGGTGTATTTGCAATGGATTATCCAAGATTTGGAATTTTAGAAGGCCTACTTTTTTATATCCCAAGTTTTGATAGACTTGTTGAAGATGTTATCAAATAGGTTTCCAAAACCAAAGGTGTGTAGTTAAAATACTTTCAAAAGGTCATAGATTTTTCTTTTGTTTTCTACCCACAATTCCTTTTTCATGTTGGTTACTATGCTTAGTCATTCCATAAAAGGTAGTAGGAGACATGCTTCATTATTGATGTGACTAAATAGAATCTTAATAGCTCCATTTGATCTAAATGTAAGGAATATAGGGTTTGGGTAAAATCAAAAAGAGGAGTCTTAGGAAAAAACCTTCTCAATTTTCTACTACTTCAACTCCTCATTATTTTCTATACTATCCTTGTATGAATGAAGATGGATTTATTTCAACCATTTTAAACTTCTCAATATGTTCAATCTCGGGTGGAGTGTCCACAAAAGTAGCTATATGCAATGTTAACTTGACAACCATGAGCTTAGCAAGTAAATGCTAAAGGATTTTAGAGTCAATCATTCCTTGAATTGTACACTTATCCAAAATTGAAATACTCTAGAGGATTTTAGAGTCAATCATTCCTTGAATTATATGCATATACAAAACTAAAATATACTAGAGCATTTTAAAGTCTCTCATGGTCTGTCCATATGCTATTATATCTTTCATTAATGGTCTTTTGTTAATTGCTAGAATAGAACATTGCAACATCAAATAAGTTGTTCGTATTATGCATAAGCTATTTATGGAGGTTATGTTCCTCATGAAAATTTAAAAATGGTCTCCATAAATTGTTGTACTTAGAGCGCAAGTTTACTTTTTTGATGTTTTCAATCTGAGTTGAAAGATCCATATCATTTTTGGTAGCATTTTTGTTCATTGATATATTCCAATTTTTTATAGTCTTTATATAAATTCATTGTTGTATTATGTAATGTAATTACACTTTCTAAATATTTTTATATTATCTTAGTTGAAAAAGACTTGACATGTTTTGGCACATACTAACAATAATTAGTTGGTGTTATTTTAAATAATTAATTATTATTACACTTTACTTAAGTTACTTAGGTAAAATGTATTATTTTATTATTTATCATTTAGACACCTAGGAGTATGCATACTCATATGAGTTGTCTTGTTGACAACATAGGATTTAGAAACTCTAATTTAGCACATGGTGTCTATAACATTGGAGTTTGCATAATCAACTAAGTTGTCATGTAGACAAAATAGTTTTCCACACTCTAAATTAAGCACGTGGTGTCTACAACATATTTTTACATGACACACCTATGTAAGCTTATCCTCTCATCATTGCACTAGCTTTTGTGCTCAAGTGGAGGATAATCCACTCTTGGTGGACATGTACTTAGTTGTGAGGTTGATCATTTTTCTAACTCCTAATTATTCTAGAGGCCTTTATATATGATCACTTCTAGTGTACTTGTACATCAATTTACTCTCATACTGTTATTATGATCATACATAATTTGGTCCATATTGTGCTTTGTTCTTGAGCTTCTTGATCTTGGTTTCATTTTTCCCTAAGGAAAATTCTTACATGGTATTAGAGCTATACCAAATTATTACATGGTATTAGAGCTATACCAAATTCTTACATTTTACTAGGGCCATGGGAGATTCATTTCATAGCCATTGGAGAGATTTTTTTTTGAAGGTCAAGATTGGAGCTTGTTGGTGCAAGTCAGATATTGGCATCATATATATAGAAGGTCACAAAACTCCAAATTGACTTTTGTTTCATCAAAATTAGATATCTAAGGTTACATCTAGAGTCAATTGATTTTTGGAGGTGTGATGGTGGCAATTTAGGAAAATTAATTATAGAGGTGATTTTCAAACAATGATATCTCCCTCATATAGACTCATTTTTTTGAGAAAAATTTGTTTTGTTTTGGGGTAGAATTTCATGATCTACACATTCTTGCATGTTGTTTTCAATTTCTATTCTTAAATTTTTCTACAAATTGCAAATTCCAATTTTTGCAACTTCAAAGCTTAGTTTGTGCTCATCTAGACACATATTTAGGTGCTATCTTTTTGAGAGTGCATGATTTTTTGTCTACTTTCTAGATCTACTATCAGTTTGGAGTAATTCTAATTAGATATAGTGCTTTCAAATTTTGGTCTCATTTTGGCCTATTGGCACTTATAATTAATTAGATCCTTGAGAGGTCTTGTGTCTTATCTTGTTGAGCCTAATATAGCTTCATATTTGTTGTTGTAACCATCAAAATCAGAAGTCCAATTACACCCTAAATTGGCAAGTGGCCCATTGCAATCACACTAAATAGAAAGTGCCAAATCATACATTGTGATGGGGGGTGCGGGGTGGGGGGTGGTGTTTCTTTGATTGATTTTGCATTTTGGGGGTGCATATATTCATTGATCTAATGGAGTAGTCATTCTAGTCGCCTTTATATGTAGACACTTCTACGATGCATTCATCCAACTATTTGATATACATTTTCATTTGATCATCATTAGTCTCCCTTTTGCAATGGGGGGTGGGGGGTTTCTTTGATTGATTTTGCATTTTGGGGGTGCATATATTTATTGATCTCATGGAGTAGTCATTCTACTTGCCTTTATATATAGGCACTTCTACGATGTATTCATCCAATTATTTGATATACATTCTCATTTGATCATCATTAGTCTCCCTTGTGCTATCTATTGAGCTTCTTGATCTTGGAGTTGAATTATTTCCTTAAGAAAATTCTTACATGGTATTAGAGCTATACAAAAATTTTACAATTCTCCAACTATTTGATATACATTTTCATTTGATCATCATTATTCTCCCTTTTGCAATGGGGGGTGGGGGGTTTCTTTGATTGATTTTGCATTTTGGGGGTGCATATATTTATTGATCTCATGGAGTAGTCATTCTACTTGCCTTTATATATAGGCACTTCTACGATGTATTCATCCAATTATTTGATATACATTCTCATTTGATCATCATTAGTCTCCCTTGTGCTATCTATTGAGCTTCTTGATCTTGGAGTTGAATTATTTCCTTAAGAAAATTCTTACATGGTATTAGAGCTATACAAAAATTTTACAATTCTTTCGCTAGATATGTATGCAACATTAACTCTACTAGTTGTAAATTTATATTGCTATTTTTCTAGAAATTATTTGTAATATTATGTAAAATTTACTAAAAATTGTTGCCATTTCAAAATAATTTGGATTTAGGTATTCTTATTTTGCATCAATATTTTACCATCATACCATTATAGACTCTCTTTCTATCTAAAGATTCTCTAAATTATCTACATAGGAATTGAAAGACAAACTAAACATTTCTCCACATCCTCTATATCACTAGAAGCATGACTTTTATAAACACTAATGTAGCCATATAATGATTGCTGAAAATAGCTAATAGGAAATCAACTATTATAAATCATATCTTAGATTTATAAATTAGAAATAAACTATTATAAATCAAATGCTTTGCTGAATTAAAGGCAACATAAAGTTTTCATAGTTTCCTTTGTCATTAACATCAGTCATTGTAGGATATGATGAAAATGGAAGTGAAGGTAACATCTTCAACTCTTCAAAATAAAACAAATCAAAGTGAGAGAGGGGTGGAGTTAAAATAGTACAGATGATTATTCTTTACTTTAGGAAAATATTTGTACTAAATTTAGACTGGCTATAGCTTGATAATCTTATTCCCCACCTTGCTTCAAAGTAAGCATCTCAATTCAAAAATTACTTGTCCTTCATGGAATATCATTCTGACATACTTCCATTACTCTACATTCTACATCAAATTTTCTTCTTTCTCTTGTTATCTTTGTTGAAATAACATGTTGTCCAAAGCTTGTAAGTGCTGAGAATAATTTTTGTATCACATTATTCATTTTCTTTTCCATTATGATTTGACTGTATTTGTAGGCCAAAGAAAGTTGTGGAGGGCAAGTGTCTCCTTTACTTTTGAGTATGTGTCTTCTATATCTTTACAGTTGGAAGTTTCATGTCGTTCTTAGTTGAAAGGGTTATGCTATTCTTAGACTTTTGAATGATTGATTCAAAAATTTAGATGGACAATTATTGATTTCTAATAGAATCTTTCATGATCATTTAATTGAAACATTAGATAAAAAGTCTGTTGAAAAATATACAATATGTTTTTAAAATCTTGACACTTTATTTACTTGGTATTTTAATTTTTAATGTTGTATTCTTGTTTTAGATGATTAATTTGAACTTGGATTAATCTATCAAATACATACCCCTATTCTCACTTTATTCATACTAAACTTAAAAATTATAAAGATTTAATTTTAATTTTTTTAAATTATTATTTTTAATTCAAGTTTACTAGTGTAAAAGTATTTTTAATCAATTTTACTAGATAATTGACAATACCAAGATCAAAAATAATTGATATTACCATTACTATCATAGGGTCTTTTCTTAATTCTTATACCATTATGGTATAAGATATAGCAATATATTATATCTTAGATTTTTAATAACATGAACAACTTATTTGATGTTGTAATGTTCTATGATAGCAATTAGCAAAAGACACACAAGACATACACCTAATAGATTTGAGTTGGACTAGGAACTAAACATTTAGCATTGTCTAACTGAATTTATTAGGGGTTGGCATGACATATGCAAGTTATGACTAATCCATATTGATGGAAAATCATGTCAATAGCATTCTAAGAATATGGATTCCACAACTATGAATTTTCCTTTGCTATTCAACTGCATATTATTACTATCAGCATTTTGTATTTGGCATAGACTAGCTATAGGGTGGCCCTTGTTCACTTATATTTATGGGTTAGATTATAACATGGATGTTGAAAATCAGCACTATTGTAAGGTTTTTATTTGTATAATAAAATAAACCTTCAATTTCATGTAATCCAAAGAAATGACCATCATTTCTAATTTTATCAATAACTTATAATAGTTCTTAGGTTGTGCTTTACTATATATTGTCTTTCTAGAAATGACATGGTCTAGTTTGATAGCTTATGCAACTATGACTACAATAATTTTAAAATAAAGATATTAGTCAAAAGTTTTTATAGTTGTGGAATTTCTTTTTGGCAACATGACTTTTGATCCTTCATATTTCTTGCATCTACCATCTTGCTACTAGAAGCCCTTTTTATTTCTCTTTTGCTAACACATTTGTCCACCAAAGTGATGAGATCCTTGCTATACTCACTCATTTGTATGCTTTGAGCTAGAACTATTGCATTGCATACATACATCTTTGAGGAATGAAGAATTGTGGCATATGCTTCCCTATGCTTTGCCTTTGTACTCGCCATTTGGACCATCTTAGCTACATCAATGGTAGCATAACTGACCTTATAACTCAAATGGCTTATAAAGTCTATTAAATAATAAAAATTTATGCTCTTTTAGTTTAATATTCTAACCATGGTTTAATTAGTCTAGTAGTTTCTTAAGCTCTTTGGTTAAATCTTTTTAACTGTTCCTTCTTAAGGACTAGTTTGCATCACTTAATGGTTAGTAGTAGTCTCTTACAATTTGATTCTTAATTTTATCATCATGATTTATACAAATTTATATTTTGATATGAATAGTTGAAAAGTAGGTTAGTTGCCTTAGTTTCTATGCCTATAAAGTTTCTTGATTTTCCACATTTTTTGCTTGAGTTATTTTCATTCAATTCAAAAGCTCTTTCACCATGATAATTAAAAGGCATTGAAGGTTGGTTAACCTATTTGGAGTCTATATCGCACTCTTCTTAGTATAATATAGGGCAAGCCACCAATTATTTCCTTGCATCTAAGGTATCTAGAACAATTTGATTTAAAAGGACGTGTCTTCATTGTGTGTGTGTGTGTGTGTGTGTGTGTGTGTGTGTGTGTGTGTGTGTGTGTGTGTGTGTGTGTGAGAGAGAGAGAGAGAGAGCTAGTTTGATTTTTTCTTGAGCAACTTATTTGGTCTTAGTAGTTATGTATGGTACTTGAAAACCTCACATTTTGAGGATTATAGATTGATGCTAGAGAAGAGAATAATCTTTTTCTATGTAGAAGTAAAATCAAAATTTACATTGCATTGTAATTGCACATTCATGGTATTACAGAATTATGCATGATGAGATCTATAACTTGATAGTAATGAAACACAACTTTGAATGTGATTTTAAGAGACCTAAATAGAACATTTCATAAATGGTAAGAGTGACAATAATTTAAAAAATAGAGGGACATAAAAGAATTAGAGAAATAAGTGAAGCAATAATGAACATTATTTGTTATTTTTATTATAGGGTAAAAGTACAAAGTTGTGTCACCTTTCAGGCTAACTTATTAGAAAAAATGAATTTGAGTATTTCTATCTAGAAAACAATTTTGTTCAAACACATGGTCTTGATAAATTTATTCTAGCTAAGTTATATATGGTCTCACACTTTTCCATTTAGAAATGTCTATTGAATGCATGTTTTATACTACTTCGTATCTAATTACAAAAAAAATAAAATTATTTTGGAAAATTGACATTTCAATAAAGCTTAATATTTTTTGTTTTTTTTTTAATAATATATAGTCACCATTTTATAGAGCGCAAAGTCATGAATGTTCTCATATAGAGTTCATAGTGTTTTAATTAGATATAGTATATTGTAATTAAAAGTTTCTATAGGTATGTATTTTAGCACTCGAGTAGAAGTCAATTTTGGGAAAGAAAAAAATTTAAAATCATATCAAACAATAAATAAAATTATTTGACATTCTAGAGGAGAGAGTCATCTTCTAGAATCTATAATTTTTCTTTTGGTTGGTGTTAGGATTAAACCATAGACAAAAAATAATAGATCACATAGAAAAAACACAAGGCACCAAGATTTAATGTGTTTCACCCAATCCCTAGGCTAAGTCCTCCAAACAACAAGTCTGATATTATTACGACCTAGTGATTACAACCTGATTACAATCTATAATCTCTTACAGCTCAATACTACTACAAGAACCAATTTTCACATCACCAAAATGAAATGATCCCTAACCCTAAGCCCTTTTATACAAGTATTTTTATGCCACTTTAGGGTTACAACATGTTAGCCATATGTCAGCTAAGGAATATATGAAGTATGTGTAGTACTTTCTTGATCAGTCACCATGAACTAACAATCTCCCACTTGGGGACTAATTAGGCTCCACACTAAACAATAATCTCTCACTTGGAGATTGATCCTGTAGCTATACCGCTACCATATGACGCTCCCATTGGATCAAACCACCTTGGAATCTATTGTTCTTTTATTCAAGTTCAATCTAGAAGACCTATTAAAGAAAAAGGAATTTAGCTTCTCCCTTGTTACTATGTGTGTAAACATATTTGTTGGATTTTCATCTATATTTATCTTATCCAATTTTAACTATCCATCCTCCAAAATTGACTGAATGAAATGGTACCACAACTATATGTGTTTGGTCTTTGCATGTAGAGCTGAATTCTTTGCAAGATGAATGACACTTTGACTATTTGTAAACAAATAAGTATCCCTCTAAGGGTGTCTCAATTCTTGCAAGAAGAACTAAATACATATCATCTTCTTGGTTGCCTCTATAGAAGCTACATACTTTGCCTCTATAGTGGATAAATCATTAAACTTATGTAACCTGAAAACCCAGCTCATAGTTGCCCCACCAATAGTAAAGACATAACCTATAGTACTCCACCTAGTATTAAAATCCCCTGCCAAATTTGAGTCAACATAGCCTTGTAAATTAGTAGTAAAGCCCCCAATGTGTAAACACTAATTAAATGTTCCTCTCAAATATCTGAGAATCCATTTTATAGCATTCCAATGCTCAATTCGTGGATGACTCATATACCTGATAATGACTCCCACTGCATGTACAATATCTAGCCTAGTACATACCATAGCATACATCAAAATTCCTATAGATGAAGCATAGGGTTCCTTGGAAATCTTATCCTCATCTTGTGGTGTCTTAGGAAACATCTCCTTAGTGAACTTCAAATGACTAGGTAAAGGTGTGCTAACAACTTTAGCATTCTCCATAGAGAAATGTTGCAACACCTTCCAAACATAATTAGCTTGAGATAGCATCAATTTTATATTTTTTTCTATCTCTAAAAATCTTCATACCAAGGATTTGATTTTTCTTCCACCAAATCCTTTTTATAGAAAATGCATATGCTAATTGGCATTTCAACCCCTTAATGTGATCCATGTTAGACCTAGCTACAAACAAATCATCAACATATAAACATAAAATAATGTAGTTGTAATCATCCAATTTCTTATAATAATAAAAATGGTTGAAATGACACCTATTGTATCCATGTTCATGCATAAAACTATCAAATTTTAGATATCATTGTCGAGGTGCTTGTTTCAAGCCATATAAACTTTTCTTCAATTTGCACACTAAGTTCACCTTACCTTTAACCATAAATCCCTATGGCTAACCCATATATATGTCTTCATCCAAATCACCATGAAGGAAGGTCATTTTAACATCAAGCTACTCTAAATAAAAATCTTTAATAGCCACAATACTTAAAACAATACTGATAGAATTCATCTTAACAACAGGAGAAAATATCTCATCAAAATGAATGCCCTTTTTCTGTGCAAATCCTTTCACAACTAACTTGGCTTGAAAATTTTTCTTACCTCCTTCCTCTTCTTTCAACTTGTAAACCCACTTATTATGTAAAGCTCTTTTATGTGCAGGCAACTTTCATAAATCCCATGTCTTATTCTTCAGCAAAGAGTCAATTTCATCTTTCGTTGCAAACTCCCACTAAATCTTAGTATCCACTTGCATAGCTTCATCATAAAATTTAGGTTCACCAACATCAATAAGTAAAATGGAATCCAAAGAGGGATAGAATCTTTCTGGAGGTCTAATTTTCCTTGTTCACTATCTAACATTCACCAGTGTGTGTGGTATTTCTTGTTGTAGTTGTTGCACATCATGAGGAATGGCTGGAACATCAACTTTTGGAATATCATCCGACACTACATAATCATCTTCTTTCTTCTCATGTTGTTGCAATAGACCTTTGTACAACACTTTCTTATTGAATATGACATCCCTACTTCTTAAAATTTTATGATTTTCAAAATTCCAAATCCTATTACGAAATTCATTAATGTCATATCCAAAAAATACACATTTCTTTGACTTAGCTTCTAGCTTGGTTCTATTTTCAAAATCTATATGAGCAAATACGTCATAGCCAAAGGTTTTGAGAAAAGAATAACTCACCTTCTTACTAGTCCATACTTCCTCTAGAATACCATAGCCCAAAGGAGTAGAGGGACCTATATTAAAAAAATATACAACAATATTGATAGCCTTTGCCCACATGTGTAAGGGCAACCTAGCATGCAACCTCACGCTCCTTGCGTGCTCCATTATAGTCCTCTTCATGTGTTCAGCCACTCTATTTTCCTATGGATTCCTTGGAACAATTTTTTATCTATAAATACCATTAGTGGAGAAATAATCTTCAAATTCACAACTGCAATACTCACCACAATTATCAAATCTAAGATATTTTAATTTCTTACCAATCTCATTTTCAACCAAGGGTTTCCATTTCTAAAATTTTTGAAATAAATCAAATTTCTTTCTAAGAAAACAAACCCATACTTTTCTAGTTGTGTCATCAATAAATGTTACATAATAATGAGAGCTACACCAAGAAAATACCTGAGCTAGTCCTCATACATCTATATGCACAAGCTCTAATTTCTCATTTTTGTTTTCCTTCTTAGTCTTTACAAAACTCACTCTCTTTTGTTTTCCATACACACAACTTTCACAAAAATTCATATTAACACATTTTAGAGCTGGAAAAAATTTCTTTGAATGAAATACATTCATACCTTTCTCACTCATGTGCCAAAGTTTTTTGTGCCACAACACTGTATCAAAATCTACAGTAGCTATTTGTTCTCCTTGCTCAACCACAACAATTTTTCCTAAACATTCATTTTTCTCTGAAACAATTAAAAAGAAGAAACAATATGACCTATACAAAGATATAAGGTGTGTACTTTCACACCTTTTGCTACTACAAGGGAACCTTTTGAAACCTTCCAATTTCTATCATTAAACGTAACTACACAACCCTCATCACTAAGTTGCCCTACTAAAATTAAATTGCTACTCAGCCTTGGAACATGTCTTACCTCATGTAGTACCCAATGATTCCCATTCTACAACTTAATCTTAATTTTTTCCTTTCCAACTATTTGACAAGGTTCATTATCCTGCAAATAAACAAGCCCAAAATCCCCTTGGACATAATCAATGAAATAACCTCTATGAGGTGTAGCATGAAATGAAGCACCAGAATCTAAAATCCATGACTCATCAACACTTTCTAAAGACAGAAGCAAAGCATCCTCTTGGGATTTTTTCCTTAACACATTTGCCTCCTTGTCTCCATCTGGTTTATCTCCTTCATTTTTCTTTTGATTCCAGTAATATTTCTTTTTATGACCTGGTTTTCCAAAGTAGCAGTAGTCATTTGGTCCTCTCCATTAAGACCTCCTCCCCTTTGACTTTCCTCTTGATTTCTCATGATTTCTAGAATTACATCCTCTCTTAGTCGTTCTACCCTTGCTTTGTGCATTCAAAGCACTTCTTGATGTAGATCCACCTAAGGATTTCCTACAAATTTCCTCACTCAAAATAGCACTGATCATATCGTCATATTTTAGGGTACTAGATCCATGAGCACAATTACTCACAGTCATTGCCAAGCCATTCTAGCTTTCAAGAAAAGAACACAAAATCAAGAGAGCCCTAATTTCTTCTTCGAAATTGATACCCACAAAAGATAACTAGCTAGTAATAGTATTAAACTCATTTAAATGATTTGTAATAGATCCACCTTCTATCATTTTCATATTAAATAAACGCTTCATGAAAAATACCTTATTTAAAGCAAAGGGATTTTCATACAATGTCTCTAGGGTTTTCATCAACTATTTTGTTGTCTTTGCTTTTGTAATATTAAATGCCACCAATGGTGCTAGGCATAATCGAATGCTTCCAAGTGCCCTTCTATCTAAAAGATCTCATTCATCATTTGACATAGATCCCTAATTCTTGGCTTTTCCTTCTAATGACTTTCATAAATCCTTCTGATAAAGATAGTCTTCCATTTGCACCTTTCATAACTGTAAGTTATGCCCATTAAACCTATCAACCCTTAACTTACCCTCATTTTCCATCACTCCCACTTAACCATGAGACTTTCCTACAAAGGATAACTAAAAAGAAACCTCGCTCTAATACCACCTGTTAGGATTAAACCACATACATAAAATAATAGATCACACAGAAAAAAATACAAGGCACCAATATTTAATATGGTTTACACAATCCATGGGCTACATCTACCAAACACAAGTCTGATATTATTATGATCCAATGATTATAGCTTGATTACAATCCATAATCTCTTATAGCTCAATAATACCACAAGAACCAATTTTTTCATCCACATTGAAACAATCCCTAACCCTAAGTCCTTTTATACAAGTATATTTATGCTAATTTAGGGTTATATTCCTTTCTTAATTAGTCACCACAAACTAATAGTTGGAATACATTTATTTTGAAAAATGTGGTGGGAGATGAACACTATTGATTTGAATAAGGTAAAATTTGAATCTTTATAAAAGAGAAAATATAGGTCTAAAGCCAATTTTTCTTTTTGATTGTTCTACAAACATATGTTATCTATAAAATAATATGATATCAAAGGGAAATAAGTTTATTTCCATGTCATTTTGTGCTGGGAACTAGACCCCTAATTTCTAGTATTTTTTAGCAACTAAAAAGTTATCTTTAAAAATAGGAAAATATATCATTTCTTATTCTGAATAATTATAAAAATTATAATCCTAAACTTCATCCATTTATACGGATTTCATGAGTTCTAAATAATGATACTAGTTTTATGTCATTGAAGGTGAGAAATTATACTTTTGTTAGCCTTTTCATTTGTAAAAGGGTGACACAGGTTTGTGCTTTTACCCTACAAGTATCTTGTTGCTAGTAGTCAGTTAGGAAAAATATCTCTACTTAGTTACACAATTTGTTTCTAGAAATGTAAATTTCTTCCTTGAATTTAATATCATGAGTTTTGAAGAGTCTTTCACTTTTATATTATCTTGTTGTTGATAGATAAATTGTAGGTCATCAATCATTCTTATAAATACTAAATGTTACAAGAAAATAAAGAATCCTAAATATGATGACTGCATGAAGAACATTGTGCAGGTCAAAACAAGAAATTTATGTATTACTCTACATCATAATTTTGGTTGAATAATTTGGGGTGATTATCCTTGTGGTTCTATTGTAGTTGTATGGAAGTTGATGCAATGTGTAGACAAGTTTTTCATTTTTGTAAACGTTAAAATCTAAAAAATTTAATGAACACTATCCTCTCAATTTATCTAAATGTACAAGGCAACACAAGTACTATATGCATATGTTGCATCGACTATATTTTCTTTATATCATTTTCTTCTTAAATTAATCATGATTTTGAATTTTGTTTTTGTTGTAGAAAGAGCTATGGTTTTCCTACTATATTTTAACTTTGAGGGTCTTTGTTTAATGACATGAAACTTTTGTGTTGCATGGTTTAGCTTTTAGTGTATTGATTCAATAATGTAAATCTTATGTTTTGTATGGTTTCAGATAATATATTCTTACAATGAAGGGAGGAAAGGCCAAAGGTGAGGCATTAAGTACACTAAAGAAAGTTGAGGAAAAGTGAGTGATTTACATTTTTTATAAAGCTATACATATTTTCATGGATATCTTGTTACTATAAGATGAATTCTCATGAATGTTTTGACATTTTGTCTTTCACCAAGTCTCAGTATGTTGAAATTTGGGTAGTACCAATTTCATTGAAAATGCTTTGATTCTTTTACTTTTAACAAGAAAATTGGAAAACAAAAGCCCACTACCAAAGAGGATAGATCTAGTAACCAAAAGGATAAGAAAAATATAGGCAAGGACCTGAACAAGCCAAAGAGGTCTGCTAGTATTTTATTTTGTTTTAATGTATGTAAGATTATAATTTATTTAGATTATGATATGATACACTGATTATTTTTAGGTACTAGAAAACAGTTATTTGATTTATTCAAATATCGTATCTCATTATCCAAGTCATGAGAGTGCTAGCTTTTTATCTATTTGATCTTTCAATCAATTGTAATTTTCAAGTGAATTATAATGAACAATATCAATATTTCTAACTACAGATGTCTTTGGTAAGTAGAAAACATATGTATTTAGGATTGAAAGGAAATGCATTGAATAGCCTAGTAGAGGGGAAAATATTTGTGTTTACAAAGTGTTGTTCTTTTCAATTTTCCATTAATATTTTCATGCATTTTTTTAAAAATTTTATTAAATAAACTAATCACTCAAAAAATGCTCTTGATTAAAGGGAGGATTTCAAAAAGACTTACAAGGATAATCACCCCAACATGAAGTCTATATATAATTTTGTGAGGAGGGTATTTTAATGTCATCTAGGACTCATTTTTTTGAAGAAGTTTTTGTTGGTGAAAAAGCATTTGGATTGTGGCACTATGGGAAAATATCTATTTTAGTTAAGTTCCGTTTAGTCTTGTTCCAAGTTCTGTTGATGTCATTCCATAACAGTTGTTTCTACACTTTTCTAGTAGGAAAGAGTTAAGGTTCTTTTGGGGCCATTTGCAGTGCCTTAGGAAAATAATTAGGAAGAATCCATGAATAGGAAGAAAATTCTTTATTTTAAAATCATTTTAATGAACTTCTTAAATTTTATCATGATGAATTATTAAAATTGTAATGCACATTTGTTAACAAAATGAGCTCTTATTGTAATCAAGTTAAAGACTACAACCTATGAGCACAATAGTCTCATGAAGATGTATGTCTTGTAGATATGTTAGCCTAACGAAGACATCTGAACTATGGATGTAGTGATCTAACGAGAGTTTACATTTTGGCAATTGTCACAACAATGATTCCATTTATATTGAAACTTTGTTGTCATGGAAGATCTTCTTGTGCATCCTCGTGGTGGTTGATTCTTTAAAGGGATTCACTGAAAATATCAAACTTGATGCCCCTAATGGTTCATGGATTTAGGTTCTACTCTTAACAATTCATTTTTGGTTGGTAATGGTGCTAATAGCTCTTCTCTGTCTGACCAGGCTTGTATAATAGAAGCTCCCCTACTCACTTGCACAAACATCCCAAGTGCTAGATGTAACCTCTTCCCTTAGCATCACTTTCTAGATCACTATAATGACACACTGGAACCAAAAACATTTTTGAATGACACTCCTAAATGTGTGCCAATAGAGTCAGAAAGAAAAGCATCTTTAGGAGGTCATGCATAGAAAATGAGATACTACTTCATTTTTCTCTTATAGATTTGATGTCATTGATTTAATTTGGAATCCAATACTACATTCATACATTTTTCATTCTTGGAAATGGTTCTATTTGATGGCCATGGGGAGCTTCTAATTGTTGGTTACAATTATCCAATTGTGTGTTGTCTTTGATGTCACACAAATATCATATCAATCATCAGATAGTGCCTACCGAACTTAGAAAGTCAGAGAAGCAAAGGACAGTGTCTACCGAGATCAAAAGGTTAGCAAGGCAATAGACAATGTCTACCAAGCCCAAAAAGGTTAATAAAGATAGCTTGTAGTATCTATTGAGTAAACAGCTGGTTACCAGGCCTTCAAGGTAATCAAAGAAATTTAGCTCTTACTAAGATCACTCGGTAATCGAAGAAAACATGGAAAAGTAGTTCTTATCGAGATAACTCAGTAATCAAAGGAAATATAATAGAAATCTAGTTCTTACCAAGTTCACTCTGTCATCAAAGGTAATTTGGTAAAAGCAGTTCTTACCGAGTAAACTCGGTAGCCAAAGGATTTTAAGATATTGTAATGTTAACCAAGTCAAGAAGGTTAACTCTAGAAATTTTGGAAGCAGTATTTACCGAGTAGGGTCAGCCAGTATAGAATATTTATTTGTTTAAGAATAATTTTGATAGCCGACAGATGAATGGTTTATTCATAAATGAAACATGTAAATAGGCTGACTTGACAATCTGAATGGTATAAGTAAGAAGTCAAGTTATGATTTTTTTTTTTTTAAATGGGATGATGAAGAATGAAAAATTAATGTGATGTGAAGATTGATTATTTTGAAAACTGATTCGAAGGATGATCAAAGATCATTGAGAAGCAGCAGAGCTATATTTGATCAAGGAGGATCTAATGATGCTTAATAGAGACCTGTATCTAGAAAATTCAGTTGCATCCTGTTCAAGTCAATTCATTGTTGCTTTCTAACCATTGTAGCAATGATTTCAAATCTCTTAACAGAGTTGGTTTAATAGCCATTTTGTAAATCCTCTAACAAGGTAACAATTTAGTTGAATTTTTCTAAAAACCTCTAGCAAGGCCACTCCTAACAGAGTGGTTAAATCCTCTAATAGGGTCACACCTAACAGTGTGTATCATAACCTTTAATAGGGTTGGCTCCTAACAAGGATCACTTTAGAAGAGTAAAAATTGGTGACTAGTTACTTGGTGGTTTTTCCCATATTGGGTTTCCATGTTAAATCTGGTGTCTCTTGTGTTCACTTTATTTTCAGTTACATGCATGATTATAATAGTTTAATTTACTAAGTTAAAGTAGTTGTTTACCAAGTAAAAGTAGTTACTAAATCTTTAAGACATCTAAGGGAATTGTAGATGAATTTTTGATAGTAACTAATTCACCCCCCATCTCAGTTACTCTATCTTTAATTCCAACAATTGGCATCAGAGCTTTTGGTTCTTACAAGAAAAGGATTTCAAGGATGTAAGCTAAAGATCAGGATGTCTTACAAAAGGGAAATTCCAAGACTTAATAGGGACAACTTCTCAGCATGGCAAGGACTGATGAGACTTCATCTAGCCTCCATTGGAGATATAGGATTGAAGTACCTTGATGAAAAATATGTAGAACCTTATGGTACATTATCTATCAATGATATTGCTGAAAAGAAGACTCACAACAACATGATGATAGATATAGCATCCGCTCTAAGTTATGAATAATTTGATGACATCAAGGATTGCAAAACTACCTTTGAAATGTGGAAAAAGCTTAAAGAAATCTATGGAGGATATGATAATGCAAGAAGAGCCAAAGTAGAAACTTTGAGAGGACAATTTGACCAAATGAGGATAAGAGAGGATGAAACATTGCAAAGTATGTTGAGAGAGTTAAAGCATGTGTTAGTGCAATTAAAGCATCTGGAGGAGATATCAATGAGGAGACGGTTATAAATAAAGTTCTTAGAACTCTACTTCCCATTTATGCAATCAGAGTTTCTACAATTCAAGAAAGAAGATGTGAAGAAAATCATAAAATAAATTTAGAAGCCACAGTTGGAAGATTGACTGCATTTGAACTAGACAACTATGACAACTATGTTCCAACTACCAAGAATGTTGAGTCAACATTTGAAGCCAAGATTTTGCTCAAAGAAAAAGGGAAAAAGATGAAGGAACCACAATTAGAAAGTGATGAAGAATTAGAAAAAATTTCAAACAGTGATCTTGAAGTGGTTGAACCCCTACTAGCAAGAAAATATTCAAGAGGCAAAGGAAAATACAAAGGTAAAGTTCCTCTAATATGTTTCTCTTGTGCAGAAATTGGACATATTGAGCTGCTAGGTGCCCAAATAAGCAGAACAAAAATGAAAAGAAAATTCACAAGTACAATGGTAAGAAATACTTCAAATCTTTCAAGGATAAAGGTAAGAAGACATATTTTATGGAAAAAGATTTCAATGATTATGATGAAGAAGAAGATGATGAAATTGTCTACATTGCTGTAAAAGATGAATCTAATAATGATGAGGAAATGGCATTAATTTCTCATATCAGAAAAAATGATACATGGATCATATATCGTGGTTGTTCTCATCACATGACTGGTGATAAAACTAAGTTTGAAAATTTTGAATACTATGATGGTGGTAGTGTAAGATTTGGTAACAATGAACCTTGTTGTATAAAAGGAAAAGGAAGAATCTCTCTAACCAAGGAACTTGTGTGTGATAATGCATATTGGGTAGAAGGACTAAAGCACAATTTTTTTAGTGTGGTACAGCTACTCAATAATGGATTCAAGGTAGAATTCATGTGTGAAAAAGAAAGATTGTTGGATGGAAAAGGAAAGCTGATTGGATCTGGCACTCAAACAAAAGGTAACTTATTTTATCTTCAACTAGGTGAATGTTCATGTTTCATTTCTCAAATTGAAGAAAGATGGTTATGGCATAAGAGGTTATGTCATGTAAACTTTGAAATTTTAATAAAGATCAGTAAATTCAAGAAAGTAAGAGGTATTCCTAACATTAAGAAACCTGAGGTTGGTTTATACAAGAATTGTCAAATTGGTAAAATGGGAAAGAGTAGTTTTAAAAGCAAGAACTATCAGACTAAAGAAGTTCTAGAAATTGTGCATACTAATTTGTGTGGACCTATTGGCATTGAAAGTTATACTGGTGAAAAATTCTTCATTCTGTTTGTTGATGATTATTGAAGAATGATGACTGTCATGTACCTTAGAGAGAAATCAGAAGCATTTGAAAAGTTCAAATGGTATTTGGCCAGAGTAGAAAAGGAAGCAGGCAAAAGACTAAAATGCTTAAGGTCTAATAGAGGTGGTGAATTCATTTCACATGAGTTTAATAACTTTTGTATTACAAGAGGAATCAGAAGACAGGTTTTAGCACCTAGAACTCCTGAACAAAATGGGATAGCAGAAAGAAGGAATAGATCTATCATGGATTGTGCAAGAACCTTAATGATTGAGAAAGGTATTGCTATCAAATACTGGAAGGAAGCCATCAGCACTTTAGTTCATACATTGAACCGAGTACAACTGAAGAAGGACTCATTCAAAACACCCTATGAATTATGGTATGGCTACAAACCCAATGTAAGTTATCTAAAAGTATTTGGAAGAAAATGGTACATTTTGAAAGAATCTAGGAAAGGTAAATTTGATGTAAAAAGTAATGAAGGAATATTTTTGGGATACTCTTGCAAAAGAAAAGCATATAGATGTTTGAACTTATCTACTCACAAAGTTATAGAAAGTGCACATGTGAAAGTTGATGAGTTTGCAGAAAGAATAGAAGAAGAAAGCAAAAAGGAACATGAAGACTATAGAAGATTTTTTTACATTGAACCTGACACAATACCAAGTATACCTATCAATCAGGAATCCTTAACTCCAGATTCTTCATTAACCAAGTTAGCATCTACCGAGCTGCAAGAACCTAAGCTACAAACAAAAGCTACCAAGTTAGCATCTACTAAGACCAAGCAACCTGAATTAGAATCAGAAATTGAGAGACAGAAGGACAACAATGCAAGTCACTCAAAAGGATCATGATATACTTGAAAGGAACTAAAGAATATGGATTATGGTATAAACTTGGAGGAAAATTGGATTTAAAGGTGTTCACTGATGCAGATTTGGTAGGGAATATTGATGGCAGAGAGAGCACAAGTGGAGGAGCTTTCTTTCTTGGAAAAAGGTTGGTTTTTTGGAAAAGCAAAAAGTAGAATTATACATCTCAATCCACAACAGAAGCTAAATATGTTGCAGCAGTAGTAAATTTCTCAAACATTGTATGCTTTAAACAATTATTGAAAGGTATGACACAAGAAATCATAGAACCTATTGTTATGTTTTGTGATAACACAAATGTAATTAACATCTCTAAAAAGTCAGTGATGCATTCAAAAACCAAGCACATTGCCATAAAGTATCACTTTGTAAGAGAATTGGTGCAAGAAAAGGAAATAAGATTGGAATATGTGCATGCAAAGGAACAAATTGCTGACATATTCACAAAGCCTTTACCTAAGGATGCATTCTTGTATCTAAGAGGTAAGTTAGGGGTCATTCCCCTATCTAAAGCTCACTAAAATATAGTTTTAGTAATGCATCAACATAGTTGGAAATCTATTAGTTGATGTAGTAAACTAATGAAGACTTTGCATATGAATCAGCACATTAGGTACAATGTTATTTAGTTGTTTTGAGTCATCTTTGGCAGTGTTGTCAAAGAGGGAGAATATATACTGTCATATCTTTCTGGAATTTGCAAATAATAAGAGTTTGTGTAAGAGGGAGTTTAGTCACTAAAAGACTTGTTTTTCAATTTCATTCTGCTATGACATGTTGTGTTGCCATCAATGTCAAAAAGGAAGATTGTTGGATACAATTATCCAATTGTGTGTTGTTTTTGATGTCACACAAATGTCATATCAGTCATCAGATAGTGCCTACCAAACTTAGAAAGTCAGAAAAGAAAATTATAGTTTCTACCAAGCTCAGAAGGTCAGCAAGGTAATAGATAGTGTCTACCAAGCCCAAGAGGTTAGTAAAGATAGCTTCGAGTGTCTACTAAGTAAATAGCTGGTTACAGTGCCTTCAATGTAATCAAAGAAATTTAGCTCTTACTGAGATCACTTGATAATCAAAGAAAACATGGAAAAGTAATTCTTACTGAGATAACTCGATAATCAAAGGAAATATAATAGAAATCTAGTTCTTACCGAGTTCACTTGGTCATCAAAGGTAATTTGGTAAAAGCAGTTCTTACTAGGTAAACTCGCTAGCCAAAGGATTTTAAGATATTGTAATGTTAATCGAGTCAAGAAGGTTAACTCTGAAAATTTTGGAAGTAGTATTTACCTAGCAGGGTCTACTAGTATAGAACGTTTATTTGTTTAAGAATAATTTTTGTAGCCAACTGATGAATGGTTTATTGATAAATGACACATGTAAATAGGCCGACTTGACAATCCAAATGGTACAAGTAAGAAGTCAAGTTGCAAATTTTTTTTTAAAAAAAGGGATGATGAAGAATGAAAAATTAATGTGATGTGAAGACTGATTATTTTGAAAATAGATTTGAAGGATGGTCATAGATCGATGAGAAGTAGCAGAGCTATATTTGATCAAGGAGGATTTAATGATGCTAAATAGAGACCTATATCTAGCAAATTCAATTGCATCTTGTTTAGGTCAATTCATTTTTTCTTTCTAACCATTGTAGCAGTGATTTGAAATCTCTTAATAGAGTTGGTTTAACAGCCATTTTGTAAATCTTCTAACAAGGTAATAGTTCAGTTGAATTATTCTAAAGACCTCTAGCAAGGCCACTCCTAACAGGGTCACACCTAACAATGTGTATCATAACCTTTAACAGGGTTGGCTCCTAACAGGGCTCACTTTAGAAGAGTGAAAATTGGTGACTAGTTACTTGGTGGTTTTTCTCATTTTGGGTTTCCACGTTAAATTTGGTATTTCTTGTGTTCACTTTATTTTCAGTTACATGCATGATTATAATAGTTTAATTTACTAAGTTACAATAGTTGTTTACCAAGTAAAAGTAGTTACTAAATCTTTAAGACATCTAAGGGAATTGTAGATGAATTTTTGATAGTAACTAATTCACCCCCCCCCCCCTCTTAGTTACTCTATCTTTAATTCCAACACTAATAACAAAATCTCCCTCATCATCCCTAATAAGAAGCCCAATTGCTAGACAATGGCTCAGCCTTCAAATCACTTTCTAGGAAACTACAATGACATGTTAGAACAACAACCACTACCGAACCATTCCACAATGAAGTTGAGATCCTTCATGGCCCTCCAATAGAAAGGATGCTAATTCTAGTATTCAAAATCTATAAAATGTGTCTTTCTTGAACACTGACATTGATTCTATTGGAGGGTCACTAGGGGCTTTCATTATCAAATCTCCCATTAGCCATTATAGGTTCATAACAAATTTCTAGAGTTCTAAGCAGCCACCTAGTGCTAGATGATGGCTAACCATAAGATCAACTTCAAAATTGCTAAACAAACATGCTATAGAATAATAATCATTGTCAAGCCTATTCCAAAATTGTGATGGTCGAGTGATTAAAGAAGATGATCTCAGAGAGACTCCATTGGCAAGAATTCATTGACGGATTCACCCACTCTATCCTTTTAAATATAACTTAGTTTGATCAAAACTTCAACCATCTCCTCAAGGTTTTCCACCAATCACTGGTCAAAATTTTGATAAAACCATTGGTTGTGACCATGGCATCGTCGTCATGGGATGGGCCATAATTGGTCAAAATTTTGATCAACGCTTTGGTCATGACCATTGCATCCTAGTTGTGGGTTGGGCCAAAATTGGTCTAAATTATGACCAATCTTTAAAAGTTTTCCACTAAGAATTGATCAAAATTTGGACCAATTCTTAAAAGTTTTCCATCAAGAATTGGTCAAAATTTTTACCAATTCTCGAAAGTTTTCCACAAAGAATTGGTCAAAATTTTGACCAATTCTTGAAAGTTTTCCACCAAGAATTGGTCAAAATTTTGACCAACTTTTGAAAGTTTTCCACTAAGAATTGGTCAAAATTTTGACCAATTCTTGGTAAGTTTTAGCTAATATTTGGTCAAAATTTTGACCAAAAATGCTAAATTATGGTCAGTAGAAACATAAAAAATTTGACAAATGTGTTTCTCAAAATTTTGAACAACCTACAATTTGGTCAAAATTTTGACGAGAAAAATTATGACAAACTACTTGGTCCAGATTTACTAGTACAAATTTACAAGTGTAGGAAATACTTTTTCCTCATCTTCAAAGGTCTTGACTACCATTGGGATAAATATGTTTAGTGTGGATACACTAGGAACTGCATCCAAAGTAATTATCTCCAAGTCATGGCTCAAAAAAACTTTGGATAGGAAGAGGAAGAGGATAGAAGATGGTGCTCTAAACAAAGAGGCTTTATCTTTGGCCATCCACTTTGGGTTGACATTAAGCAAACTGAAGAAGTTGAAGATTTTTTCTATCCTCGATTGAGATCTAGACATGGGACACCTCACTATGGAGATCACAAAGCCCACCAAGGAAGGTAGGATCTAGGATCTACTTACAACCAACTTCAAACTATAGTCTTTATAACTACTAAAGGTTAGGCATGACACCAAAGTGGGCTAATGGAAAGCAACTACCAAGGTCATAGAAGAAGAACTTGAAGACCTCAAGCTTTCCAATTTCAAGTTGAAGGTAGAGATCCATCGGCTCAACTACTTCATTAGGCAATTAGTTATCCCATTGGGAAGCATTTTAGGGATACCATCTACCAGTGATCTCATAGCTACAAATATCCAAGCCATCATCTCTCAGTTGCAAGAGGCTAAACATTTTGGACAAATTGGCAGAAGTTGGAGTGAAAACCTTAGTTTGAAGGACTTTTAGTTATAGAACAATTTGGCAATAACATGCTGAGGCTCTAGATAGAAAAGGATAACATCCTAACTAATTGAGAAACTCTATTAGTCAAAAAGGAAAAATGTGAACATTGCATCTCTCTCCTACATATGATCATCCAAATGAAGGCCAAAGAAGCAGTTCATGCTAAGATTTTACATAAAGGAGATGACCTTTTTTTTTAATGCAAATAGAGCTTCCAATTCAAAGCTAACATGATCTCTTTAATAAAAGAAGAATTGTAGAAGATGGAAACCAAAGTTAAATAGGAGCAAGACAAGAATTATGAGTTTCTAAAATGCCTACATGTTATATTGTAGTGACTAATTAAAGAAGTACTATACATACACCATAATTTCTTAGTCTAGGGGTTTGGGGGTGGCAGCCCCTAATACAACTGGGGCCATTAGGCCTCGGATGATTAATGATTCAGAGGCAGAGCCCTCAAAAAAAAATTTTGGCCCCTATTTTACAGAGATTTTAGGTTGACATGTAATTATTAATTATAACCCTAAAATGGTAAAAATACTTGTATAAAAGGGCTTAGGTTACGAATTCTTTCATTGTGGTGATGTAAAAATTAGTTCTTGTAGCAGTATTGAGCTGTAAGGGATTATAGATTGTAATCAAGTTGTAATCACTACATCGTAATACTATTAGACTTGTTGTTTGGTGTACATAGCCTAGGGATTGAGTGAACCACGTTAAATCTTGGTGTCTTGTTTTCTTTTCTATGAGATCTATTATTTTTTGATATTGTTTATATTTGTATGTAATTTTTATTTCTATTCATGGCTTAATCCTAACAAGTAGTATTAGAGCCTAGTTGTTTTTAGTTATCTTCAGCAAGAAAGTCTCATGGTTGAGTGGGAGTGATAGTAGATGAAGGTAAGCTAATAGTTGACAAGTTTAATGGGAAAAACTTTTAGTTATGGAAGATGAAAGTGGAAGATTATCTTTATCAAAAGGATTTATGGAAGCTGTTGGAAGGCAAAGCCAAGAATCAGGGATCTATGTCAAATGATGACTAAGATCTTTTGGATAGAAAGGCACTTGGAAGCATTCAATTAAGCCTAGTACCATTAGTGGCATTTAATATTACAAAAGCAAAGATGAAAGAAAAATTGATTCAAACCCTAGCAAAATTGTATGAAAAGCCCTCTACTTCAAACAAGGTATCTCTCTTGAAGTGTTTATTTAATACGAAAATGGTAGAAGGTGGATCTATTGCAGATTATTTAAATGAGTTTAATACTATTACTAGTTAGCTATCTTTTATGGGTATCAATTTTGATGAAGATATTAGGGATCTCTTAATTTTGTGTTCTTTTCTTGAAAGCTAGAATGGCTTGGTAATGGCTATGAGTAATTTTGTTCTTTGATCTAGTAACCTAAAATATGATGATGTGATTAGTGTTATTTTGAGTGAGAAAACTCAAAATTAGGCAGAACAATTGAGAGAGGAAATAATTTCAAAAATTGTGAGAAATCAAGAGGAATGTCAAAGGGGAGGAGGTGTCAACTAAGAGGACCGAATGACTATTGGTACTATGGGAAACTAGGGCATAAAAAGAAAGATTGTTGGACTTGAAAGAAAAATGAAGGAGATAAACTAGATGGAGACAAGGAGGAAAATGTAGTAAGTACCAAATTTGAAGAGGACACATTGCTTTTGTCTTTATAAAGTGTTGACAATTCATGGGTTTTAGATTCTGGTGCTTTATTTCATGCTACACCTCATAGAGGTTATTTCATTGATTATGTCCAAGGGGATTTTGGACTTGTTTTTTCGGGGGATAATGAACCCTATTAGATTTTTGGAAAGGGAAAAGTTAAGATTAAGTTTCAAAATGGGAATCATTGGCTACTACATGAGGTAAGACATGCTCCAAGGCTAAGTAGGAATATAATTTCAACAGGGCAACTCGGTGAGAAGGGTTGTGTAGTTAATTTTAATGATAAAAATTGGAAGGTTTCAAAAGGTCTCTTTTAGTAGTAAAAGGTGTGAAATTAGGTACCTTATACCTTTGTATAGGTCATATTGTTCCTTGTACTTTAATTATCTGAGAGAAAAATGAATGTTCAGGAATAATTGTTGTAGTTGAGTACGCAGAAAAAATAGCTACTATAAATTCTAATACAACACTGTGGCACAATAGACTTGGGAACATGAGTGAGAAAGGTATGAAAATACTTCATTCAAATAAATTTTTACACGATCTAAAATGTGTTAATATTGATTTCTCTGAAAATTGTGTTTATGAGAAACAAAAGAGAGTGAATTTTATGAAGATTGGGAAGGAAATAAAAAGGAGAAATTAGAGTTCATGCATACTAATGTATGGGGACTAGATTAGGTATCTTCCCTTCGTGGCTCATATTATTATGTTACATTTATTGATGATGCAAAAAGAAAAGTATGGGTTTATTTCCTTAGATAGAAATTTGATATATTTCAAACTTTTAAGAAATGAAAATGCTTGGTTGAAAATGAGACTGGTAAGAAATTAAAATATCTCAGATCTGATTTGAAGATTATTGTTCAACTAATGGTATTCATAGATAGAAAATTGTTCCAAGGACTCCACAAGAAAATGGAGTGGTTGAACACATGAACAAGACTATAATGGAGTACGCAAGGAGTATGAGGTTGCGTGATGGGTTGCCCTTACACATGTGGCTGGAGGCTATCAATACTATTGTATATTTGATTAATAGAGGTCCCTCTACTCCCTTAGGTTGTGATATTCTAGAGGAAGCATGGACTGGTAAGAAGGTGAGTTATTCTTTTCTCAAAACCTTTGGTTGTAAATTATTTTCTCACATAGATTCTAAAAATAGAACCAAGTTGGAAGCTAAGTCATATAAATGTGTATTTGTTGGATATGGAATTAATGAATTTTGTTGTAGGCTTTGGGATTTTAAAAATTATATAATTTTAAGTAGGGATGTCATATGCAATGAGAAAGTGTTGTATAAAGATCTATTGCAGTAACATGGGAAGAAAGAAGATGATTATGTAGTGTTGGATGATACTCCAAGAGATGATGTTCTAAGGTTTCCTCATGATGTGCGACAACTACAACAAAAAATACCACACACACTAGTGAATGTTAGATAGTCAACAAGGAAAAGTAGACCTCCAAAAAGATTTTCTCCCTCTTTGTATTCTATTTTCATTAATAGATTTTGGTGAACCTAAATGTTATGATGAAGCTATGTAGGAGGACACTACAATTCAGTGGGAGTCTATAAAGAAAGATGAAACAAACTCTTTGCTAAAAAATAAGACATGGGGTTTATGTAAGTTTCTTGTAGGTAAAAGGGCTTTATAGAATAAGTGGGTTTATAGGTTGAAAGAAGAGGATGGAGGTAATAAAAGATTTAAAGCCAAGTTAGTTGTAAAAGGATTTGCATAGAAAAAGGGCATTGATTTTGATGAGATATTTTTTCCTATTATTAAGATGACTTCAATCTATATTATTTTAAGTATTGTTATTGAAGATTTTCATTTAGAGTAGCTTGATGTTAAAATAGTCTTCATGGTTATTTGGATGAAGAGATATATGGCTTAGCCACAGGAATTTGAGGTCAAAAGTAAGGAGAACTTAGTGTGCAAATTGAAGAAAAGTTTATATGGATTGAAGCAAGCACCTTGACAATTGTATCTAAAATTTGATAGTTTTATGTATGTGCATGGATATAGCAGTTCTCATTCAAATAATTGTGTCCATCTTAAGAAGTTGGATGATGATAGCTACATTATTTTATGTTTATATTTTGATGATATACTTATAGCTGTGTCTAACATGGATGAGACTAAGGCATTGAAATGTCAGTTATCACATGCATTTTCTATGAAGGATTTGGGAGCAAAAAAAAAAATCCTTGGTATGAAGATTTGCAAAGATAAGAAGAATAGAAAATTGATGCTATCTCAGGCTGATTATGTTGAGAAGGTGTTGTAGTGTTTCTCTATGGAGAATTCTATAGTTTTCAGCACACCTTTACTTGGTCATTTGAAGTTGACTAAGGAGTGTGTCCCAAGATACAACAAGAGGAGGATAAGATGTCAAAGGTACCCTATGCTTCAGCTATAACAAGCTTGATGTATGCTATGGTATGTACAAGGCCAAATAGTGTGCATGTAGTGGAAGGCATTAGTAGCTATATGACTCATCCAGGAATTGCACATTAGAATGCAATTAAATGGATTCTCAAATATTTGAGAGGAACATCTGGTAAGTATTTATATTTTAGGGGCTCTACTTCTGACTTATAGGGCTATGTTGACTTAGATTTGGTAGGGGATATTGATACAATAGGAAAAGTAAAAGCTAAGAGGCAGAGGGGTGGCGGGGGAGGGTGAATCCATCCTTTGAATCTTTAACCACAAATTGATTCACCACACATCCATCTCACTATTTGCATGCAACTTATAATAGAGCATGAAAGGAAATAACATTCAACACATATATGACACAAAATATTTGGTTACCTAGAAACCCTACAATGAGAAGGTAAAACTAGGGTGGGGATGACACCCAAAAATCTCCACTACTACATTAATAAAGTTTATTAAATGAAGGTTACAATGTTAATCATAAACTATGATCTAACCTATGAAAGATTTTCCCTATTAAAGGCTTACAAGATTGTTAGATTTTACCCTGTTAAAGTTTTTCAACTCCATGTTAGAATGTTCTTGATTAAAGGACTTTAACTTATAATAAAGTAAGCACTCTTTTAAAAGATTTGCAATAGCCTATCAGAACTACTCTATTAAGAGATTTAACTGATTCACATGCGAGAATGTATGAACAATGATGCTTCAGTTTGCACTCTAATACTAGATAACATATCACCTCTTTTCTAATGTGTACTTGACCCTCTATGATCAGATGTATCACTTCTATCCTCTACCTCCTCTTCAATATTCTCCTCTAACTAATTTTGCAATGTATCTCAATTCACAACTCCATTGCCACTATGAATTCTTTGTTTGCACATGAAAACTTGTCTCTTCTCACATTCTAGTCTTGCATATTTTAGCATTTTTCCTCCTTAAGAAGAGCTAGGTGACTTAGGGTTAGGTATGAATCAATGATTGTGATTCACCCATTTTTCCACTTAAAACATCACTTCAATTGATTGGTTGGATGTACTGTATAGGGATCTACAATATAGATTTTTCCTTATCATCTTATAATTGTAAAACAATCCTTAAGTTGACTCAAAAATGGTTTACATAGAAGTTTTTGCCATTAGAAATAATTATGTCCAAAACTATTTACTCAACATTTGAAGTGTCTCATGCTCATCATCCACTATATCTTCAATGTTGTAACTCAACCTTTGAATGACTCAAAATCCATTGATCACTTGACATTAAAATGACTCACCATCAACTATCTATATGGTGCTTGAGTGACTTAACACTTACTAGTTATTTGACATATATTTTATCTGACAACTTATGCTCAACATACACTTCTTGTTTTACATGACTTAAGAAAATGACTTCAATGTGTTTTCATTCATATGTTAGAACCAATCTGAGATTAACAATCTCCCCCTTTGACATGAGTAGAAAAACCACTTGGTCTTATATGAATAATCTTAGCCTTTGTGCATAAGTTAGATAATCTTAATTTTAGTACTTGTCTTATATGCAAAATTTCAAATTTTCAAAATTTGCAAAACACTTATAACTCATCAATCATACCTCAAAATTTTTGTAACTCCCCCTGAGTTGATTATTCTGTTATGATTCTAAATAATCCTACTAAGTAGATATGTTGTGTTGATCCTGTCTTTGTAGTCTCTATTTTGTCTCTCCCAAAATTTATTCTCTTCTTTTATGCATTCTCACTCCCTTTCTTCATTCTTCCCCTTTTGATGCTTATGTCATGGGTTTTACATGAATTGTGTGTTTGTCTAAAATAGATCTATGAACCTTCATCATTATCTTTAGTGAAGCATCCTAGTTGTCATATGCTACCTCTAGAGATTTTATCTAGATATGTCTAATACAATAGCAAGGGTGACTAAGCCTTCATGTGTAGAAAGATGAGGATATTTCTTCAATAATGTCTCTGCATAGGCTAGTTTCTTGTGTGATGCCTCCATGTGAGGGGTTAACATGGATCATATGTTAATCAGTAGAGCCCTAATATTTTCATCTTGAGCATGTAAAGCTACCAACTAACCTTGTGCTAATTTTTGACCAAGAGATTGTTGGAGAATGTTACCTATTTTTTTCAAATATCCCTCTAGATGGTCAATATGTCTCTGCACTTCTTATGTGAATAGGGAAGCATTGCACAACTTGGTGTAAAGAGAGAAGATATGTTCTAACATCTTCTTCACACACTCAATATTGGTTGTTAACTCAACCTGGTGTAGTGCAATGGCACTAGATATTTGTTCATCCACTTTTGCTTAAAATTTCTTTTCAGACCATTCCAATAAATTGACATTGGTATCTAGGTCTTAATCACTGATCTTTTCTATAGTATTTTCCAAATGCTCAATGATTGGCTTGGCTTCATCAGGTGTAGGGAGGCTGAATGCATCAAGAAATATGTCCTTGATGTCATGAAGTTCTTTTTTATGCCTATTCTCTCTTCTGAGAAGTTCTTGGTGTTTCTTCCTTACTAGAGCATCCTATAATATGCACATTTTCTCTATTGTGATTTTTGTAAGATCATACTTTGGTAACTCAATCACCTCATGTAAGTTGATGTCACCATAGGATGTCACCTCATCAACCTTAGATGTGCTAGTACTTGGACTTGATGCTTGCAATGGTGTAGCTTTAGTACTTAGCCTATGAAGTGCTTGATTAGCAGTAGGAGTACCAATGTTTGGTAAGGTAACCAATGTATGTGTTTCTATTGCTTCCTCTATCTTCATAGTCAAGACTAAATTTTTAGTCCTATTCTTCTCCTTTTCTTTGATTTCTACTCCACCCTATGTTTGTAGTGTAGGTGTGAAATTGGCTTCCTAGCATGTTTGAACTGGTGTCCTTTCTTTTTCCATTATCATAATTGCTAGTGTTGAGGCATTCTATACCTTGGTGCTAACATGTGATGACAATGTTTCCTTCCTTTGATATACTAAAATTGACATTTTAGGTGACACCTCTATAGATTGATGAGGGTGATGGATAATGCTTTTGTTTTCTACCCTATAGATGCCAATTCTTCCTTCTCAATCTCATCTACACTGAGCAACAGAAGATGACTGCATAATTTTTCCTTGGTGGTGGAATTTTTTAATAAATTCTACATATCCTCCTCTATTAGGGGATTGATGTTCTAAACATTTCTATTAGAGACATCCTTACTCTTCACTACATCTGATTGTGGACTAGCACTCAACATGTGTACTTTTGGTACACTCTAGTCTTTTTGTTTCTCTTCCTTAGTAGTTACCTTTGTAGTGCCTTCCCCATGTAATTTTTCTTCACCTACTTCCATAGGTTCTTTCTTAATAGCCTTTTGTGTTCTTAGCCCATAGATTTCCTTTCATATTTGTGCAATTTTCTAAACAACTACTTCAATCTTATTTTGTAAAATGCTAAAGGCTTGGTATTTTGGAACAAATTTTCCCTTATACTTATTAATAGCTTTGGTCATCTTAGATTTGTCCAAATCTATCATCACTCTTGCAAATGTAGTCTCTCTAATATTTCTCTCTGTTGTGAGACTATATTTCAACCTTTTCTCAACTCTATCATATAGGCTCTTGGGTAGCAAGTTGGCAATCTCAATTGGAGTCTTCTTAAAATTTTCCATCATGGCATATATAGACTCTTTTACATTATCCATATCTAACTTCCCAATTTTATCAAACTCAACATGTGTAAATTCACTTAAATCAACATTATTATTAATATTTTCACACAAGTTTTCTAAATCAAAAGGCCTATGAATCACCACTTTAAATTGGTTGTTATCATCTAACTTAGTCCTCTCCTCATCTAATTCAACTAGGTCAATATACTTCCTTCTTTGCTTTTGCTTAGGTCCATTTATTTTTGCAGTTGTACTACCTCTCTTGCCTTTAGGCTTCTAAACTTCCTATGTCTTCTTGGTAGTAGGTCTTGTACTAGCCCTAGTAACAAGAATTGTATGCTTTGGTTTTAGTTTAGGTTTTCTTGCTTCCTACTTCTTTTCTTTTCTCTTATTTTCTTCTATGGAAAGGGTGCTTCATTGGCTTCTTCTCCCTTGAAACCTTCACCAATTTTTGCTTCTTCTTTTCCTTGGTCCTCACCTTGACCCTATCGAAGATTAAGTGGTTCTTGGGTAGGTGCATCTTCATCATCTTAAGTATCTTCTTCCTCTTTATCTCCTTCTTTCCATTCACCAAATTATTCCTTGAGTTTCTTCACAAGCTTATTATTTTTCCTCATCACAGAAGTTGTCTTCAAATCCATTATGAACTTAGACTTTTCTACACCATAGTTTCCAAAAGGAGTAACCTCCTTATCTACTTTCTCTACTAGTAAATTAGTGATAGCTATAGATGCTTCATCGACATTGATATTATAAGAAAATGGTCTGAGATATCTCATCGTTGGAACATCAACTAGAAAAAAAAACATCATTAAAATTACTCTCTACAACTAAGATTGGAATCCTCTGTCTTTGTTTTATTGACTTCTTAAAGTCTTCAAAGTAACTAGTCATTAAAATCTCAAAATTATCTCCAAGTTTCTTTATAAATTCACCAATCTGCACTACAATTGACCTATTGATCTTCCAAGGTATTTTTACAAAAGTGGAAAAGTGTTCTACACATAGAAAAATATGCAAACAAGTATTGAACCAGATTTGTATTGTGCACATTTTGTTTTCCTTATGGCTCCCAAGTTTTTATATAATTGCTAGAGTTATAACTCAGCAAGCTCATAAGAATGGTCTTTCTTCACTATCTTGTAATCCAAATCCACAACCATGCATGGTACACTACTTAACCTTCTAGATTGAAAGAACTTATGTGCAATAATTCTCATTGAAAATTACTTAGGGGATCATTAATTGTATCTATTTTTATCCCACTTTTGTTCCATAGAGCCCCTTTATTCTTATCAATTGCATCTTTTGCATCACTCCACATTACTTTAGGTTTGTCTAGGGTTGGATACCCTATCACTCTGTGAATAATCATCTTTGCAATTTTGATAGGGTCATCCTCCAACCATACATAATTGTCATGAATTCTACTAAGAACAATCTTAATCCATTTTTTCTTGAACATGTTGGAAAATCTAGGGCACAAGTTAACCCTTTCCTCTCTACAACCATGAATTATTCTTTCAATACTTTTTTCCTACACAATTTTCCATACAACTCTCTTATTTTCATGTCTCCAGTGCTTCCAACTTTACAAGGTTAGCAACAACTTACATCATGTATCATCAAAATTTGTGGTGGTATTAAAGATAATGCACCAAATGGGTCTCCTTTATATGCAATATCAAGAATTTCCCAAAAATGTGGTAGTTTGATCTTATTTCTTATTAATTGAACATTCAAAACTTCCTTCCCTTCCTTAACCATAGCAATAGAAGAACTAGATGCCATAACAACTAACTAGGGTTTGCAAAAATTCAAACATTGTAGCTCAGCACATGATAAATATCTTAAAAAATCTAATGACTAGTATCGAGTAGCAGTTGAAATCAGTTTACAAATGCTTGAATCATATTTTCCAATTTTCATTTAGCTCTTTGTGCTTTCTTCAATTTTAGAAATTGAGTGAAAAATAGACCACATAGCCCTTAAAACTTTGCAAAATTAATGCTAAGTGCTTACATAGCTATAAGCTTAGTTCCAATAGTAGTTTTGACTGACTTAGTTTCCATGTAATTCCTACTACACTCAACAACCATAATGAGCTCAGCCAACACTATCACCTTTGATAACTCGATAAGAACTATCTTTTACTTGACAACCACACTAAAACTTTTCATGCTTGGTAGCAACATGAAAAGTTCTAGATTTCTTCTAATTTCTAACCAATACTTTGCATCTTACTTCATGCATACATGATCTTTTAGAACTCAATGCTAAGAACAAATGTATAATTGAACTTTGAAATATCAGCTCCACACATACCTCATAATTGCCTAGTTGGGGATGGTGTGATCACTTGATCCATTGGATGAAGTGATGTCATATGAACTTGATGTGCTGCAATCTTCCTTCTTCTACCATATCTTGTTCATCTATACTCTAACTTCTTCAACATCAATCTTTCCTTTTCCTTTATTGAATTCATTGCTAGGTGCTCTTGACCTTGTTGGACAATTTTTTCTTATGTGAGTACTCTTCAAATAGCTAAAACATGTGGTTTGACTCAACCATCCTTTGTAGTCACTTATGAAATGTGTTTTAATGCAATTTTCAACAACATGTCCATATTCTTAACAATAGTGACAACTATATCTTGTATTGTAATCCCAATTGTAGGATCTTCCGGTAAGGTTTACCTTGACTTATTTGTTTGATGACCAATCATATTCTATATGTCCCTACTTCTTATAATTGTAGTACTAACCTTCAAATCTTTGTGTGCTTGATGTCTTGCTCTTACATTCATTTGCTTGAGGTCCTTGATTGTTGCACTTTTAACAATTACCCATGAATTTCTTCTTAGGGTTTTTATTTGCATTGTTTCTCCTAAAAACATTTGTTGTATGACCTATCTTATCACAATTATGACAAGTAGGTTTGTAGTTCTTACAATTATTGCTCCTTTTTTCACCACTTTTGGATGTTTCTCCTTCTTCATTACTGGTGTAACCCAATCCAATAACTAGTATCATTGTTAGATCTAGGAGATCTCATCAATTTCTCAAAATACTTGATGGCTTCATTATGTCTATTGAAAAATTTAGCAAATTATTTTTCTCTTTTCAAATCATTTCTCAGTTGTTCATTCTGCAAATTAATTGTTGTGATTTTAGTATCTTTTCCATTCAATTCATAATTGGAAATCATCATTTGATTCAATGTTTCTAGTTGTATATGAGAAATCCTATTCACCGCTGATGTCTTCTCTTCCAATCTATTGTTCAATATCCTTTTGTCATCTTCAATCATGACTTTTTCTTCTTCAACATTCTTTTTCTACTTAGTCACCTCACATAGCAATATTGATTAACTTCTTGTTTTATTTTAATATTTCTGACATCTTTAGTTAGGGCTTCATTCTTTTCCATTGGATCTGCAACTATTGCATCAAATTCACTTGTTTTTCCATCCACAAATAATTCAATAGTGTCTTCCTCTTGGAATTATGTGTCATTCTCTTCAATAGCTATCTCTTTCCTTCTCGTCAATGATCACTTTAACTCATCTCTTTCTTTATTTAGCTGATGTATGGAAAGATGTATTTCAATCTTTTGACTATCAGTAATCTTTCCTAACTTGTAGAATTCCATCTTCAAGATCTTTCTCCGAATCTGCAAAGCTTTCGTTCCCAAAGAACCAATGCTCTAGTACCAATTTCTTGAAACACAATGGGGAAAGTAAACTTTGAGAGGGAGTGGTGAATCAGTCCTTCAAAACTTCAACCACAAATTCATTCACCACACATATCTCACAATTTGCATGTAAACTAAAATAGCTAGCTAAACATTTTCATCCACAGCATGAAAGAAAATAACTTTAAACACATATCTGACACAAGATATTTGGTTAACTAGAAACCCTCCAATGAGATGGTAAAATTGGGGTGGGGATGACACTCATAAATCTCCACTACTCCACTCATAAAGTGTATTAAATGAAGGCTATAATTTTTTATCATAAAATGTGATCTACCTTATAAAAAGCATACCCTGTTAAAGGCTTACAAGATTGTTAGATCTTACCCTATTAAAGGTTTTTAATGATCTATTAGAAGTGTGCCTAATTAAAATACTTTAACATACAATGAAGTAAGAACCATGTTAAGGGATTTACAATAGCCTATTAGGACTACTTTGTTAGGAGATTTAACTGATTCACATGTTGGAATGCATCAACAATGATCATTCAGTTAGCACTATACTACTAGATAACAAATCACCTCTTTTCTAATGTGTACTTGATCCCCCCCAATCAGATGTATCACTTCTATCCTCTAACTCCTTTCCATTATTCTCCTCTAATCAATGTATCTCAATTCACAACTCCTTATCCACCATGAATGCTCTGTTTGTGCATGAAAACTTATCTCTTCTTACATTTCACTCTTGCATCTTTAATATTTTTTCCTCCTTAACAAGACCTAGGTGACCTAGGGCTAGGTATGAACTGAAATGATTGTGATTCACCTATTTTTCCACTTAAAGTATCCCTTCAATTGATTGGTTGAATGTACTACATAGGGATCTACAATGTAGATTTGTCCTTATCATCTTACAATCTTAAAAAAATCCTTAAGTCAGCTAAAAAATGGTTTAGATAGAAGTTTTTGCCATTACAAATAACTATGTGCAAAACTATTTATGTGGCACTTGAAGTGTCTAATGCTTGACATCCACTATATCTACAATGTTGTAACTTGACCTTTGAATGACTCAGAATCCATTGATCACTTGACATCTAAATGACTCAACATCTACTATTAGCTTAGCACTTAAGTGAATTGACACTTACTAGTTACTTGACATATATTGTATATCTAACAACTTATTCTTGGAATACACTACTTGTTCGGCATGTACTAAGAAAATGGCTTAAGTATGTTGTCACTCATATGTCAAAACCAATTTGAGATTAACAATAAGATGTGTGGTTTCATAGATTTGGTTAGTATTAAGACCTAGATTCGAGCCTCAGTTAGTTCTTGTCTAGGCCTAACTTGGTTTTCTTCTTTCGTTCTATTGTCAAGAACAAACCCCATCTTAGAATTATAAACAAACAAATTCATTGCAAATCATAAACTCAAGGGATCTATACCTATAAATTCAAAGGGAAATTAGTCACCTAGTTACAATTTTCCAACTATTATAATTAGCCATTGTTCATAGATATTGGGTATTTAAAGAGTCAATTGAAAAGAACAATCTATTTACAGACATATTTTTGATGACTCTAGTGGGGAACAAATAGTCACTAGACTAGAAGTGCTACAACATGAGGGAAAATGGTGCTGCCTAATGAGAACATATTTCTCACACTCCAACCTAAACTTGGATTCCAAGATTACTATGAAATTATTATTTCATCCTTGAATACATTTTTTTGGAGATATAGGAGGAACACAAATCACTATAGAAACACCAGTCAAGTTCTTAAGGAAGAAGAAGCCACAGCCAAAGCATGAGAAATGGCTATACAGAGGAGAGAGCTTCAAAGAGTACAAAGGTGAGTAGACTGTAAAACACAAGGACAATATTAATTTGGAACCATTGACCAAAGAAAGTTCTTTAGGAGTACCAAAGATCAAGGTGGAGAAGCCCTATTTTTGAAAAGCTTGTAGAACTTGGCTTTCCCATCCTAGAAGCACCTTGAAAAAAGGGTGACAAGAAGAGTAGGAGTGAGCCATCTTCATGCCCCATAAATAAAATCCCATTGTACACTATTTTTTAGGTATTGCTCCTCTAGTTATCATCTTTTTGCAATACCTTTCAAGGATAATTATGGCTACTCCCTAGGCCACAGTGACTGGTGCATTGTAACTCATAGCATACCATCTATTTTTTTCTAGTTCAAGAAATAACTTCCCCAATTTTTTAGGTGATGGGAAGTTTACTACTAATGAACACATTAAATCCTTTTTCACAGCAACCCATATCTTGGGAGTCACACAAGAATATGTAGTCATTAGACTATTTGTGGAAACTCTAATAAAAAGTGCAACAGATTAGTTTTATCATTTAGATGATGCCTCAATTATAGATTGGGCTATGATGAGAATGAAATTTGAGACAAGATTAAAAATGAAAAAGATGAACATATTTTTTTCTTAGAGTTGACGTCTATAAAGAAATAAGCCTTTGTAAGTATGAGAGATTGTGTTGCTAACCTAAACAATATCACTAGTAGAATCCTTACTACTCATAGACCTACTATAGATCATGTAAAAACATTCTTCATAAGTGTGATGCCATCAAATATTAACTATGATCTAAGGAGATCTCATCCCATTGATTTGGGAGATGCCCATAAGAAATTTTTTGAACTAGAAGTTGACATGATCTCTACTAGGAAGTGGAAACAAGAATTTCAAACTAAGACAAGTATTAGTAGCACCACTTCATCTGATGAAATATTGCAAAAATTATCAAATGAACTTGTTTTTATGAAGAGGAAACTCCCTGAGTTCAATAATTCCTACCAATGGAATTTCTAAAATCAACCTAGGAGAAATACTAATGGAAAAACTCTACAACTTACTGGCCCACAATAATGACTTGTTATAGAAGTTGTACCCAAGAAGCGGAATATGTGTGTCTTCCATTTAACAATGGATCATGAAAATGAAACTTGACTCAAAACAACCCATATGATGCAATTGTTGTCCACTAATGAGCTGAATACTACAACTTCTAGTCCTAAGTGGTGACTCTAGAAATTTATTTTTAGAGTATGAATTAGACTTGGAAGGGCAAGGAGAATGATACATTACTATTGATGGGACCTCATATACAATGTTGACTTGAAGCAAAAAGAATAGAAAACATGATTCTAATCATTCTCGAGGTGGTAATGATGCTTCCCCTTCAAGTGTTAGTAAAGTTGATCAAGGAGTTAAGATCCCTCATTCGAGGGAGGAAAAGAACTCCTTTGATTTCATTCAATTTTGTAAAGACTCTAGTATTCAGTTCCTCCTACAAACTACTTAATGTCCCATCCCTCTAAACTAAAAAGATTGGTAAATCATTGCAAGGGAGATAATATAGACTTGAATCATAATATAGAGCCTTTAACACCTAATATTTTTTTATCAAGAAGAATCTACCATTTTGGTGACTTTCTCGAGCCAAAAACCTGACCCATTTTATGTGTCCACATATATAAATTGTTGTAAATTGAGAAAATGTATAATTGGTTTGAGCACTTCAAACAATGTAATGCCCTACCACATGGCTAAGGCTCTAGGTTTTACTCTTACTAAGGTCTATGGTAGATTTTATTCCATGGATGCCAAAAAGGTCCCATTGCTTGGGAAAATCAAAGACACTCAAGTAGCATAGGCCACTCATCTAAATAAGATGTTACTACTAACTATCCTAGTCATGGACATTCTAGCTAGCTATGGTTTACTTCTTAGTAGAAGATTTTTTAGAGGCTTAGGAGGATAAATAAAACTGGATTGGTCTTAGGTAGTGATCCCCATAGGAAGCAAGAAAGTGAAATTGGAACCTAAGGAAAAAGCCAAGTTTAGAGTTCTAAAGTAAGATGATCCTAAAGCTCAAATCCTTTACCAAGAACAAGAATTTGGTAATTATATGTTATTCATTGAAAATGTCATGGATGATAAAAATGGTGACGAGTGGAGAAACCAAACTCCTATTAAAGAAGAATAAACATGGTTGATCTAGATGTTGGAATTTGAGGTGAGTTTTTCTTCATCTGGATCTGGTGTAGGGGTGGTTGATATCACTTGAGGGAGAACTCAAACCCATGGTGTTCAAGTTAGAATTTTTGAATTCGAACAACATAGTTGAGTATGAGGCCTTGCTACTTAGGATAATAGCCACAAAAGAAAGAGTCATAAAGATACTGAAGGCTCATGATGAAGCAGAACTAATTGTGCATCAAATTAAAGGTAAATATTCCATGTAAAATCATAAGTTAAAAAATTATAGGAATAGAGTATGGGATGAAATTGAAGGGATAGATGCTTTCTCAAAAAAATATGTATTGAGGGAAATAAACTCCAAAACAAATTCATTGGTAGTGTTTGCCTCCTTAGTGTTTCCTCACCCACAATTCGAAGGTAAAAAGTATCAAGTGGAAATTGTGTATAGACCTTCCATGCCTGATAATGTAGAAGCCTGACAAGTATTTGAAGATGACAAAAGTTTGTAGCTATTTTTGGAAAATGCTAAAATTGTTCATGAAGATCGTTCAAATGAACCCTCTTAAGAAAATCATCACAAGGAATAAAATATGGATGTAACCCATGCCATCCAATTACAAAGTAATTTTATTCTTCCTTACTTTGTATCTTTGGAAAAATTATTTAATAGACATGATACATTCACCAAAAGAAGAGGAGGGAAAAAGGGCCTACTATTGGCAAGTTTGAATGTATGAATGTTGGGGATATTCAAAATCATAAAATGATCAAAATTAGGAGATGTTGCATGCTAGAAGAAGCCCAGAAGCTCTTTTTAGAATATCAAGATGTATCCACATGGAGTTCCAAAGATTTAAAAAGTTTCATAGCTGGGAAAGTTAAGCATCAAATTCCCTTGAAGCTTGATGTCACTCCATTTTGGCAAAAACGTAGAAATTATAATCTAAAGGTAGCTAATACCATATTTTGAGATTTCAATAAGATGCTTAAGGTGAGGATCATCTAACCTATTCATTCCTCTACTTGGATAGCAAATATAGTGCCCATTAGAACGAAGAATGGAGAGATAAGGATTTGCATGGATTTTAGAAAACTAAACTAGGCATATTTAAAGGATAACTATGCCCTCCCAAATGTGGACCATATTTGATGGTGGTGGGGGCTGAAATGATGTCCATGCTTGATGGCTTCTTAGGGTACAACTAGATCAAAGTGGAAAAAAGAGACCAACATGAAAAGAATTTTTACCACTCCCTAAGGAACATTCATGTATCACAAAATGTCATTGGGTCTTATAAATGCTAGTGCCACTTTTCAAAGTTGTATGAATAAATCTATCTCTAACATGAAAGATAAAATCATTCTCCTATATCTTGATGATCTTACTATTTTCTTGAAAAAAAGGAAGAATCACATAGAGGATTTGAGGAAAGTATTGCATAGAAGTTAAGAACACATAATTTCTCTAAATCGTAAGAAATTTTCCTTCTCTGTAATAGAAGGAAAGCTTCTTGGCCATATAGTATTGTAGGAAGGCATCAAAATTGACCAAAAATGAGTTGAAGCTATCTAAAGACTAAGTCTACCTATAAATAATATAGGGGTTAAATCATTTTTTTGGCTAGTTGAATTTCCTCAAAAGGTTTGCACTTGATTTTGTTGAAACCACTAAATTCATTGTAGACATGATGAAGGGAATTTGAGCTTCAAGTGGAATGATGTTGGAAAATAATCCTTTAAGAATATTAAGACTTCCTCTACCAATTCCCTAGTCTTATGTCATCTAGACTATTGACAAGACTTTATGATCTATTGTTATTCTTCCAAACACACTTTATCAGCTATTTTCATGCAGGACAACAAAGAAGGCGTAAAGTCTAGATCCCTGAAAACTAGGTGGTCTTTATCAGATTTTTTCAAAATGCCTTCACTATTTTCAAATAGGATTAGATTCCTACTATTGTCTTGTAATATATAAGGTTCTATTATAGTACCCAATCTGATAAAGATCATTTTTCACTGATTACAAATGAATCATACTCACTAGTTCATTCCCATGCTCTTGAAAGTTTTATAAAATTACATGTCTTTACAACACTAGCAATGTCAAAATCTATCGCTATGATTCCAGAAAGAATTGGTGGATGGATAAAGAAACTTCATGTCATATTGATGAAAGATAAAATAAGACATTAGTAGAAAACCTCAGGTTTTCTTCTCCTCTTTGGGTTTTAACCCATGAAGGTGACTTTCCACAGGAGCTTAATTGAAGATGCATATGGCTTAAAGATATTCAAAATTCATGGATTCCTAAATAAATTGATGTTTTAATGCGAGATCAAACTCCAAAGTATAATCTAGATTCAATGGCACTCAAGTATGAAGTTTTGGTAGAAAACTTCAGTTTGTCTTCTCCTTGGTGGGTTTTCAACCCATGAAGACAATTTTTCACAAAACAAATATAAGTGAAATGCAAGATGCTAAGTGACATCCAAGTGGATCAATATACCTTAATTAAACATCCTAAACATTCAGAAATGCATGTATCAAAAATAAGATGTGATCAGGATCTCACATGGTGGATTTTCATCAATGGAGTACTCTAGATGTAATTTTTTCAAAGTACAAGGAAAATAGAAAACTAAATAATGAGTTAATATAAAGTTACTATTACAAAAAATAGAATGGTGAGAAGACTTTTAAATATCTATTGAACCTTTGCATTTAATTTTACATATATTTCCTTAAATTATCACTTGTGTGGCATGAGTTATGAAGTTGAATGGATGATTCAGGGTCCTTATATAAACATGGATAGATAGTTGAATAAGTTACTTTTTTATCTCAATTCCTCATTTTTACCACTATGCATAGCTTTTGAAAGTCAGTGATTGTAGAAGTCTTTTGTCTTATTCATCTTTTAATTCAAAATCTCTTTGTAAGCTATGGCCACTAAGTTGGTAGGTTTTGATGGTTTAACTAGGGTCAATTCTCAACTAGAATACTTCACATACACATCCCTTGATTTCTATGATATGGAAAATTTCCAAAAGAGTTTGAGATTCAAACACATTCACCCTATCATTGAGAAACTATGGGGAAATGATTTAGCTAAAGCTATTGGTTTCCCAGTCGCGGTTCAAGCCCAAGAGCTCATTTATGAATGTGTACACCATTAAAATCTAGAAAAAAAGTAGATAGTTCTACCTAATGAGACCATGTTGATTTCAATTGATAGACAAATGGTGATGAATCACTTTTGTGTGCTATAATGGGAGGAATTCCTAATCTGACTGTCAATGGGACCATTTAGGAATTCTCAATGAAGAAGATGATCTGGAGAAGAATATCATGTGGACATGGTTCTAGAAGCCATTGAGTGACAAGAGAAAAGTTCCCAAAATCTTGTTCTGATCCAACCTCAAACCGAAGATAATTAACATTTTTGTTCTTCTATACAAATTGAGAGGTGAAACCAAAGCCTTGAATTTTGTTAAACAATACTTATTTTTGGTTCAAGTTATATGTTTAAATATAAAGTATATTGATTGGGTTAAAGAAATAAGAAAAAAAATTTCCCATGCTCTCCAAGTAGCTAAATTCTATAATTCATTCTATATGTCCTCATTCTTGATATATATGTTGGATTCCTTGCATTTATGGCTTGGTCTCCCATGTGTAGATGATTTCCTAGATGATGTCAAGTCCCACAAATTTTATCCTTGCCTTCAAATGCAGAATAGTTATGGACAATATGTAAGAGTAAATGATGAATTTACCATAAGAATTTGTATGGAATTTTAGGGATCTTAGAATGAAGATTCTCTACTAAATCCATGGCTACCATTAGAAAATTTGGCTATTATTTTATCCAGTTTTTATCTTTTTCTTACCTACATCTTGTAGTCTTCAATAATTTTCCCCTCAAGTTAACAAGATATCTAAGTGACATGATAGTGTTTGTTGAGATCATCTTACAAGCTCTATTGGTGAATGTCTTGAGCAAGAGTCTACCAAAGAAATGGTATGAATTTCCCATGAAGGTTGGAGCATTTAGCTATGATTCCAAATATGATGCTAAGAACACATGACAAAAATATTTTAGAAGCAATACAAGATAGATATGTATGAGGTATTAAGACCTATGTTTGACCCTAATGAGTATGCCAAAGATGTCTTGCAAATTGGGAGTGCGATTAAGCATGCCAACACAATTAAAGACTATTGACTGCAAAGATGAATTTGAAACTTATGATTATTCTTTTGCAAGTTTGATAATAGATCTAATTAAGCTATACAAAGTGAAAATAGATGTCAAGGAGGTTGAAGATGATGGTTGAAATATTTATAGCACAACTTACTTGACCAAATTAAGAAATATCCCTATAATCTTTGAATTGGCCAAAGAGGTCAAAGAGGACCTAGACATAATGATGGGAAGAATCTACAAGAGGAGTAGAAAGTGGGTTGAGTGGACCATGGAATAGTGAATAAGAAGAAAAGGTCCATCCACATAGCCTTCTCTAGATGTAGTAGTAACATCATCTTCCCCTAGCAATGCTGCAAGCACAATTCCATCTCTTGCTCAAAAGACTAGCTTAACCAGCTAATGCAAGAGATCAACCTCCTGACTAGAACATCCCATTATATAAAGAATCTCAAGATGGTTTAGTACCTATGATTGCATCATAAGTAGAAGCTAAAAAGAAGAAGGTAGAATAACCAAAGGACACTATAGTTCTAGTGGCTCTGCAATTTCCAAGCAATCCAATCTCATCTACAAGGGAAATACTACTCTTACCAAGTAGTCCTTAGATATAGGTAGTTGACCTTGGAGATGGTAGGAGAAGGCAAAGAGAATCCATAGAGTTGGATTAAGTGTTAAAGAAAACATCTGAAGTAGAGAAGATTATTGAGTAACCAAAATTCATTTCCCCTATTCTAGGAAATCCTTTCTCCTCATCTTCAAAGGTCTCTAATCCCATTAGGAGTAAGATGTTTCGTGTGGATACACTAAGAACTTCATCCAAAGTAATAAAAACTAAATCATGGATCAAAAATAATTTGGATAGGAAGAGGAAGATGATAGAAGATGGGGCTCCAAAAAAATAGACTCTATCTTTTTCCATCTGCTCTAGGTCAGCATTAAGCAAAGTGAAGAAGCCTTAGACTTTTTCTATCCTTGGCCAAGATCTAGACATGGGACATCTCACTATGGAGATCACCAAGCCCACCAAAGAAGGTAGCATCAAGGATCTGACTACAATCAACTTCAACTTATATTCTTTGGATCTAGGAGACATTAGGCATGAAAAAAAAAGTGGGCCTATGGAAAGCAACTACTGAGGTGATAGAAGAAGAAATTGAAGACCTCAAGCTTTCCAAGGTTAGGTTGAACATAGAGATCCATGATCTCAATTGCTTCATTAGGAAATTAGTTACACCATTAGCAAGCATTTCAAGGATACCATCTACCAGTGATCCCATAGCTATAGATATTTTAGCCATCATCTCTTAGTTGCAAGAGGACAAATATTTCAAGAAAATTGGCAAAATTTGGAGCAAAAAACTCAAGTCTAAAGGACTTGTAGCTATAGAACAAGTTGGAAATAACATGTTGAGGCTCAAGATAGAAAAGGATAACATCCTAGCTAATCAAGAAATTACGTTAGTAGAAAAGGAAAAATGTGAAGATTGCATCTCTTTCCTATATATGATCATCTAAGTGAAGGCCAAAGAAGTGGTTGAAGCCAAGATTTTATAGAAAGTATACATGCCTTTTTTTGAATGGAAATAGAGCTTGCAATTCAAACCTAACATGATCTCTTCAGCAAAAGAAGGATTCTAAAAGAAGGAAAGTAAAGTTAAAGAGGAGCAAGACAAGAATTACAAGTTCCTAAAAAGCCTATACACTAAATCCCAAACAAGTGGACAAGGAAAGGGAGTAGTAGGAGTCATTTTTATGCAAAAGGCTTCCTTTGGCTACATAGATAAATTAGCAAAAACATATTCTAGCCATTAGGATAGAGTGTTAGATCTCCAACGAATTAGTGGATGCATACACATAGCAATGAAAGAAATGCGACAACAGTTGAGCACAATCAAAGGCTTGGCTAGACAACACTCCAAGTGGCTTAATAGATACACCAACATCCACATCAATAGACATGAGAAGCTCATTTCAATCATCATCGGTGCCAAGGCCTATAAAGAGAAATTGGAAAAGGGAAAGAAAGGGAAGTGATTTCACTCCCGCTCATTTGTATTTTGATATGACTTTTAACTGATAATTAGCTTCTTGTCATTTTTCATTTTTGAGAAGATGAACCAATTTAGCTATTTTTATAAGGATTAATCTCGGAATCCTATATATAATTGAATGAAAAATTAATGCAAGGTTGGCTGAATTTTGGTGTGAAATGCTTCAAATTATAGAGACAACTTGTATTTGTTTTGCAAAAATTATTTATTGTTCCATTACATGTCTTATTTAGAAACATCTCTTTGAGTAGAATTAAACTAATGAACATATAGAGCTTTGTTCCCATATTTTAATACAACAAACTAAAGATAATCATAGTATTGTTAGAAGTTAAAAGAGACATTTCCCAGTATTATTTCTTAAGTTAGTTTCCTACATTTTAGAGTTAAAATCATTCTATTAAGAATATTATTCATATAAATAGAATTCACTATTGCATCAACATATTTTGTGAGTTCATAAGATGTATGGAATGACAGATTTGGTTAGTATTAAGACCCAGATTCTAGCCTAAGTTAGTTCATTTCTATCCCAAAATTGGTTTTCCTCTCCTATTCTTTGATTAAGAATGAACCCCATCTTAGAATTAGAAACAAAAAGATCATTGAAAATCCTAAAATCAAGGGAGCCATCCTTATAACTTTAGAGGTAAATTAGTCACCTAGTTATAGTTTCCCACCTATTGTAATCAATCATCGTTCGTAGATATTAGGTATTTAAAGAGTTAATTGAAAAGAAAAATATTTTTACCAACATGATGATGAAGACGAAAACACTCCTATAATACAACTAAAGAAGTGCCCAATAACCTTTGAGCAGCAATTGAAGATATTAAAGGAAGGGAGTGGTATGGTAGGATTCTAGTACATCAAATAAGAATTAAGAAGAAAAGAGGAAGAACAAAAAGTATAAGATGCTATGGTAGAGAAGATGGCTAAGTGGAAATGTTACTATAATGAGCTAAAAATTCAAGCTTCTAATGTCTTACTAAAGGTAGTTACCAAATGATAGACCAATGTTATGAAGATGGAAAGGGGCATCAGAGAGAAAACCTTGAAGAGAATCATGCCTAACTTCTCAAATGAAGAAATCGAGGAAAATCATAAGAAAAGAAGACACCAAGACTCAAGACATTTCAAATTTTATCAAATAATATTGAAGAAGTTCTTCAATCCACAACAAATTTGTAGAAATTTGTTTTTGAGCAAGAGGTTAAAATAGATAAAGATAAAGAGAAAGAGGTATAGACTATAGAAGAGTGTGATAGAGAAATGATGGAAGCTTCTTAGATTTCCTCTCTACCTTCTAATCCAAGACAAGCCATTGCTACATCAAATTTAGAGAAATATGTTAAGAAGAAACAAAGTCCTACATCCATCTAAATAGTAACTGAGCAACAAACTCAATCTACCTCTACAACATGTTTAACCAAAAAAAAATTAGAAAAGGATGAGGAAAAGGTGAGAAAGAAAATAAAGAATAATCTAAGAGTCAATCGAGTGGAGAAGAGAGGAATGATGAAGATAAAAGCAAAGAAATAATAGTATCTCCTAGTGTTAAAGGAAAGAAAAAGGAAAAGATCACTGATGAGATTGAACCTAATACTGAGAATGGGATTCCAAATTGGGATTACTCCAATCTCACAGCTAATCAAATGAACATTTGAAGTGATGTATAGAGAAAAATAGCACAACAGATAAAGTTGAGAGCAAAAAGAGAAAGAAGAAAAGTTCTTGAAGACATTAAGGACATATTTTTGGATATAATATGAATAGAGGTAAATAATAAGCCCACTATTATTGAGAAATTAGTTGATAGTGTACATAAATTTAATAAAGATATAGATGGCTAGGATAAACTTCTAGAAAGGCTAGAGAGAAAATTCAAAAATAAAGTTTTGGAGAATGTAGCAAAGAAAGTTGCTATTGATCAAGTGGAAATATACACTCTTATTGGTATATTAGATGGAGCTGTAAATAATGTTGTTTCCTTTTTCAAAAAAATGTGTGATACTTCAATTTTCACTAAGGAAATAAAGAATGAACTAACAAAGATTGATCAAGACTTGAACAACAATGCTAGTTAGCTAGCACTTGACTCGAGTTCCAACTCCAATCATTTTGTAAAGCTCATTTTTTGATAAATTTGTAGGAAGAATTGTTGATGGAGGAAGTTTGATACATCCTCACATGGATATGATGTAGAAACATCATGTACACACAAAGATATTAGCTCATGACACAAACTTCTCATTTGCAGATCTCATGATGGAGTTATCAACTAAAATTCATATTGAACTATGCATCTTGAAGGTATTGCAAGAAAATTGGGATAAAACTATGTCTTTAATTCTAAAAGTGCATAATAATTCCCTAACATATTTTGGTATCAATTACCTTGTAAGTATATGCTATGGCATTTATAACATAAACAAGGGGGAAAATACAATATGTAAACAAGGGTGAAATATGTATAAAGTAGAAATATATAGAGGAAAATATATATGTATATATAAAGTAGATGATCAAATGCACATAATTTTAAAAAAAAAAAATTTGACAAATCCAAATACATATCAGTAATGACCAAGCCACATATTCTTCAAGTCAAATTAAGTTGTAGTGCCAAGCACGTAGGAGGGGGATTTTGATAGAAACTTTTGATTAAGATGTTTTTGATTGCTAAAGCAACTAATAAAGGTAAGTGTTTCTTTCACTCATGTCAGAGGGGGAGATTGTTGACCATATGGCAAGATATATTTTGAATTAGTGACAAGCCACTTAAGTTATCTAGGAAGGCCAATTAATAATACAACTGAGCTTTCCATCATCCAACAAGTTTCAATGTAGCTTGGGTAGATCAAGGATATCCAGTATAAACTGAGCTCCATAGTATACCCAAGTTATTTAATATTATCAGTTGAAACCAAGTTCTCAGTCTGAAATAAGTTCATAGTTCTAGTTGTGTCCTTAGTATGAATTCAGCTATCAAGTTTAAGATTGAATGCTCTAGTATCACTTAAGTAATAAAATATTACTTGAGCTTCCACTTCTACCTGAGCATCCAGTGTTACTCGAGTGCCATGTAGAGTATTAGCCAAGCTCACTATGTTGCCTAAGCATTAGCAAAATATCAAATTGCATAGTGTTGCTTGAGCATCAACATTTGGTGGACCTAAAGATATAAATTTGTTATTATGAAGATATTTCTTATTGGTATGAGGTTATTGATTGATGGGTATATAAGGAAGAAAAATGCTTTTGTTTAAGGTGTGTAAGAAGCATAAGACATGAATATTTGAAGACACAAAGAAAATATGGAGTAGATTGAATAAGCAGGTTACAAAGTAGTATAAAGGGAAACAAAAAGATTTATCTATCACAAAAAGGTGATCATATTATTCAAAGGATCTATTCTAGAAAATTGATTTGCAAAGAAAAGATTAACCTATTGACTCATTCTAACTGGTGCATCAGTCAAATCCTTTAACCAGGTGGACCTATGGTATAGGATCACCTAGTTAGAGCTCCTTGTTTTTATTTTTTGTTTTTGTTTTCGCATGTACTGACTCTAGCCAATTTAGGAGTTTGATTTTGGATCTTTCAATGTCATGATTGAGTTTGTTCCTAGATGGAGTTGACTAGGTTCAATCCAGTCTAGGTGATTTGGTTTTCTTGCTTTCTATTTATTTTATTTCTGGTTCTAGGGGTTATGGGTATTGAGGAAGGTATGGTTTTGACCTACCTTGTCCTCTTTTATGTTTTTACATACTCTGCATAAGCTAGGATACCCTACATACCATTTGGAGCAAAAAAATGAGAAGGATGTCAAAAAGATGTCAAATATTGACAAAGTTGTCAAATAGGGAAAAGTGGTCAAGAAACATGGGATTGATGCTCTAAAGGCCTAGTTATGTCTAGAAATCATAAATGGACCATGTTAGACCTACTATGAATATTCCAAGTTATAGAACTCTTAAAATTGCAAAAAATAAAATGTTGCGAACAACTTTGAAAAGTAGCATGACAACATTTGAACAAGAATTGAACATGTCATGGATTTGATGTTGATAGTTCCTATAACTATCTGAAACCTCTTGCTATACTTAGAAAAATCATGAAATGGCCCATTCCAAGGGTTGGAGATTGTAAGAAAAAAGTTCTTTTTTAATTGAAAGCCACAAATTTTGCCCCAATTCTGTAGAGTTTTCCATGTCTTGGATTGCATGTTCACAATGATGGATTTAAGCTTGATTTTTTGCATTTTATTATTAGATTTCATGCTTGTACAGTTCTTTTTGTTTCAGGTTTCTACATTTTAGAAGTTCATTTGAATAGTTTTTGAAAATCTAATGTAATTAGACTGTGTGTTGTTCTAGTGTTGACAATTTTTGCAAAAAAGGGCACTGCCATGAGTTCCTATTCTAGATTAATCACAAGCTTAAGGAGGATGGAAGTGGAGCCAGTGTAAATTATGTATATATCTTCTTTGGCCTTAGAGAGTTGGTTGATCATTTTTAATGTGATACCCTATACAAGTCACATTCACTTGGTTACGCAATCACAACACTGTCAAGAAGCCTTTTGAGGTTTGAATATTAAAGATACTTCAAACCATGAGATGTAGAATGGAGAGGGATCAATAATGTTTCCATATGCAAGAGGAAGAAGTCAAAACAAGATTTGCTAAGATTTTGATTAGACCCTAGTCAGCATTGTCATTCTTAATGTGAAACCTTTGAATATAGGCACAAAAATTGCTTTCAAGTGTATGGAGAGCTTGGATTTTACCAAAAGAGTACTCAAATCCATGATTTTTTTGCCACCTTGTTTAAACAAATTTCATGTTATAGACCATAAACCAAAGTAGGATGACTAATTCAATTAGACCTATTCTTTACCCTTTTGGAGTATATGCAAAGAGCTTGATCAAAAATTGTGTAATTTGTGTCCATAAGTCTAGATGAGTTCTAACACCTCGTGTATGACTCCCTCACTTCATCTAGTTGAGTAAATGAACAAGATGGATCAAGAATTGAAGTTGGCAAGTTAGCTTGAAAAGGCATTTGGTGAATGAAGAAGCAAAAATCCTTGGTGTAACTAGGTAGTGAGAAATTGGAGGGTAGAATAGTGATCCTCTTGAGTTTAGGGTACAAGGTGAACCATAATAGGCTAAGAGAAAGTTTGATCAAGTCCTAGAGAAGATATGAACTAAGAAAGAAAACTACCCAGACTTACATCAACCAAATAGTCCTTAGTTGAATCTCTAAACATATTATATACTTCATTGTAATGTAAAATCCTTTTGCAAGGTAGACCTAATAGTCCTTCATACTCCTTACAAGACAAATTTATTATTGTAGTAGTGAAGCATTTTGGGTGTGATTTACACTCCAATATTACCTTCTCCTTGGATGGTTTCGGGGTTACCATATCTTGTGTCAAACTATAATGGTGTTAATTTCGTTATTGTTTTATGTTCATGAATTAAAATAGATTAAACAATCTAATACAGTAAAAGGAAAAGTATTCTAAGTGTGGAAAGTTGAAGTGGTTCCTGATTCACCCCCCTTCCCCACAAACTCTCATTCACTTTCTTGTCATTACATTTCCAACACTAGAAATGGTATCTTTGATGGCACAAGTTTTTTTCTAGTTAAGAAGTTGTGTTATAATGTAGTTGTTTTTCAAAAAGGTGAATCCTTTTGTCACACTCCTCCCTATGATTATCTCATGACTGAAAGTGGTTGACAAGCCTTGGTGCCTTCAGTAGCCACTAGGGTCATTGATGCAAAGGATTCTTCTAGTTCTAGCAATCACTTTTCCTCATTCCTCATTGGGCCTACATAGGGTTGTTCGGAGATGTTCAACTCTAGCTTTCAAGATATGTTCTATTAGAAATACAAAATATTGAGGGGGGGTGGGGTTGGGGTGAATCTATATTCCATAAAATTTTTAACAACTATGGATATCATTCACAATCTTATAACTTGAATAAATAGATAAACTGATTAAGTTGAGCAATAAACACAACCATAAAAAATGCAACACATAACACCATATTTTGTTAACTAGGGAAACCCTGACCAAGGGAAAACTCTAATGGTGATGGTACCCACTAATCAAAAGTATCTTGTGAAAGATATTAACCATGTTAGGAGTATACTATGTTTGTATAGTATCTTGGTCCTTGTTAGAATCCTCAACCTTTTTAGGAGTTGTTATTACAATTACGGAATGTATGCAATATACAATATGCTCTTTCTTACTATTGATATCTTCAATATCTAATATGATCTTTGTAGCTTATTGTGCCAAATTCATATACTCTTTCTTTATACTATTGTAATCATCAAGTTTAAATCACAAAAAAATATCATCATTATTAAACTAACCACACTTAACTATGTATTTCAAATCTTTCCTTTATACCATAATATTTTGTTCTATCTGCCTTCATGTTTTCATGCATATCCCAAAATGAAAAACTATACTTCATGCTCTTAGGAAAAACATCTAGGATGTTGTCGCTAATTTTTCAAGTAATGTTTTTAGCAAAAAAGACAATTCTTTAACATAAAATATTTGATTCCTTATCTTTGTCTTGTTTTGTCAATGCATAACTGCAATTGGTAAAATCGTAGTAACTCATTCTATACTAATTGTAGTGATGATACTAACTCAAATAATTAGGTAAGGTAACCTAACATAATGTTATATCTCCAATTAAATGTGTATGTGCTGGAATAATGTCTTTGTGAAGCTTGTCAATCAAAACTATACCCATGTTGATAAATAAACTTCATGATACTTAGACAAATTTCTAAGTCTTTATACAAACACTTCCTCTTTATGATCTTCTCCCTCAATAGTGAATATATGTTTCCATAAATGACAACCTCATATCATCTTACCCTAGCCAAATTACCAATAATGTCTTCCTTTGTTTCAGTACTCCCAACCATGATCAGATCTAAATCATTTTAGTCTTTTTCCACTCTCAATCTCAACGAAACTTTTTCACTTTTTAAAATTTTTAAATATATGATACTTTTACATTAGGAAATAAATCCACACTTTCCTAGTTGAATTATCATAAAATTTAACATAGAAAAAAGCTACCAAGTGAAGATACTTGAGTTGGTCCTCATATGTCTATATGCACGAGCTCTATGTTTTGAATTTTTTCCTCACTCTTCACAAAACTCACTCTATTTTTTTAATTCCATACACAACTTTAAAAAAAACATATTCACACATTTTAGACCTAGTAAGACTTTCACTAGATGAAGTAATCACTTACGTCTTTCACTCATGCACCAAAGTTTGTTGTTCCATAGTGTTGCTTCAGAATCTACAACAACTATTTGATGTTCCTCTTGCTCAATTGTAGCAATTATTCTTGAACATTAATGTTTCTATGGAATAATTAAAGTAGAAGGGAGAATATGACTTGTGAAAAGATATAAGGTACTACTTTCACATGCTTGGCTTCTACATTACCTACTTGCCCTGCTGAAATTATATTTCTACTTAGCCTTAGAACATGTATAATTTCTTGTAGTAGCCAATGTTTCCAATTGTTTAGCTTAATGTCAATTATTCTCTTTTTAACAATCTGATTGGGTTCATTATCTCCAAAATAAACCAGCCCAAAATATTGTTATACATAAACAAGAAAATAACTTCTATTGGGCATGAAATGAAACCCTTGATTCTAAAACACATGAGTCATCAACATTTTCTAATGAAAGAAACAAAGCTTCATTCTATAAATTTATTACTTAACATGTTTGTCTCCTTTTTTCCATCTTATTAGGACTACGTGTTAGGCACTACCCTTTGACTGCTATTACTAGTGCATTTCTGCCAAGCCTATATAGAAGAAATCTAGAGGAAGTTGCATTCAATAAAGTGGAAAAAATTGATGTTTAAGTTTGATTAAGCTCCACATAGCAATAAACATCAATTATGGTAACAAAATCTTATGCATATATGCGGTATAATTATATGAGTGTAGACCTTTACTATACTTTTATGCCTATTGGATTGTGAGTTATTGAACAATAAGCCTTATTGGGATGATGATCCTTTGACATTGAGTTTTATAGTTTTCATCTTTGTAAAATTCTATAATTGGTTACAAGAGATTGAGAATGAACCCCCAATATTAGTTTTCCCTATGGGTTTCCATAAAAAATAATTCTCTTATGTGTTGGTATGATGATTCTCTCTTTCTATTGCATTTAGTTATGTTGTCTAGAGTGGTTATATTTCAAGGTTTTTATGTTTCTATGGATTTCTCTGAACATTTGAGATGTTGAACACTCTTTTTGTTTAATGTTCATGACTCTTGCTATGATTTTTGTGGAAATCTTAATGTTTAACAAATTTTTGTTTTTCTTAGTTTTAGTTACTGGGCGGTAAAGCACATCATTTTGAGTTTACCACATTCTCTCTTTTCGATTCCATCTTTCATATTCATTCAATAAATTTAGTGGCTAAAAGTAGTTTTTCAAAAAATGAAGAATGCTTATTTTAAAAAGCATCTGAATTTATGAACTTGGTAGATTATTTTTTGAATGACAGACTGGTTGTAGGTAACTATGATACTTTATTTGAAACAAAACAATTATTCATTCATTTGTTAATGGGTTTATTTTTTATTTTTTCCAAATAAATATTTACTCATTTTAATAAATATTGAATAAGTTTTATATTTATATATAGATTTATTATTTACAAAATATAGGCCAAATATGTAACAAGGCTGATTAATTCAAACACACATTATTATACAATTATTGAACCCTTTATATTATTGACACTTGTCACCAATTATAATAATATTTTTATCATCAAATAGACATTAATATTAAAATACATTTCTTAAATATCAAATAAAGTATAAATATGAATCAAACATAAATTGTTCACCCATTGAACACTACATTTATACTTTGTTCCAGTTTGCTCATGTAGACTCTCGTGGGGTGATCTTGTATCCCCCACCCTTTTTCTGTGAATATCTAACTTTAATATTTCTTTTGATGAATAGTCATTTTCTATTAATAAATAATGTACTAAGATTACAATTCACAAAAAAGGGGTTGAGGATAGAAGATCACCCCATGAGAGTTCACAAGGTTGAAGCCAGAATGAACAACTATTAATTTTTTTTTTTAAACATATAAGAAGCAACCCTTAGGTAGCTAAAGTAGTGCCAGCTAATGGGATTGGTTCATCCTAATCATGAAATACCCAATCATCCTTGGTATTGGAAGGTGGGGTGGGAATAGTCCACCTATCAACAATAGCATCAAGGGTCTAGTCAGCATCCTTCATATCAGGGTGCAAATTCTAGGAGAAAGGCCACTTCCCAGAAACCATAATCTAGTGCCACCACAAGGCAAGGAAACTGAGTAGTGCCTCAATCCACCATAACCACCATTGGGAGAGTAGTGGCAGGAAGCCTACAAATGTGGCATGTACAAGCGGTGGCCTAAAGAACTACCCCTTTGGTAGCAACCTCTAGGTGTCAAGGTATCAACTAAGGCATCTAGAGGTACCCTGGAAATAGTACAAGGGGAATTTCCCCAGTGATTAAGAATCTCTTGAAGGTGGGCCACCTCCAGGGCCACCTTGTTTTCTTGCACTTGAATTTACATCATTTCATTATTACAAATGGACACCTTAATGTACATAGCAATATTTATATCAAGAAAACTATGAGCGAAAAGAACAACATTTCTATCTTTCCACAGAGTGAACAAAATCTCCATCCTAACTATATGCCAAATTTGGGTAAACTTTCTAGGGATCCTAGGGGAATCACCCAAAATAACCATGTGCCAAGAAAAGTGTTCAATTCAAAAAAACTTTTAAAAAAAACATGAATCTAGTGCCAATAATTTTGAGCATGTCTACAAAACCAAAAAATATGCAGGAAAGACTTTGATAGGTCATAAAATGGACACCAAGGATCTAAAACCCCATTATGCTTGAGATGAGGCCCAAGTTGAAGACCTTGAAAAGCCAGGCACCAAGTAAAATGGTCCATTTTGGGTTTTGTAATGGCACTCCAAATGGTGTCAAAGTATTTTCTCGATTGAGAAAGGGAAGATTACAAGTTCCATCTCTGATTGAGCATATCCACCATCAACAGATGGGGAGAAAGTCATCTATAACCCAATCTTGGTTTGTAACTAGTGAAAGGAGTAGTAGGATACAACTTCCAATCAGTCCACCAAGGTCTAACAGACTGTATACCCACTTTATGAATTAAAAATGACCTAGAATTGTAGAAAGCAATAAGTCAAAAGTCTACCAATTTGAATAGGGAAGATAGTACTAGACTTGCATATCTTCCCAAGATTTGACACTCGTGGATACCCTAGAGAAAAGATCTTTAGGAATCTTGATGCCTCATTTGAAAAAATGTAGAACACTAGCATCTTGAGTCTTTGATAGGGGAATACCATGTATGGAAAATACGGGAGGCCACCAAATGTTCTATTGGTTCAAAGAGAGCCCATCACAGAACTCATCACCAGACTAGCAAAGCCAAGGCTTAACAGCTTCCCAAACTTTCCATATGCTTTTGATAACAAAAGAGCCCTGTATGATCATGATTTCTGGCATGATGAGAATGGTTTAAAATCCAATCCTCTTCCATGCATGCCTATTAATAGGAAACCCAAAAGAAATGCAATATCGAACTGAAATCTTCCAAGCTTCATTTGTAGTGATGGCATGAATAATCCATTTGGAACAAAGAGCAAGGCCTTGCTTCTATTTGAAGAGAAGAAAAAGGCCTCTAAACTCTTTAGGGAGAAAACAAAAGTCCCAAAAAAACTTTGTGAAAGCAATGATGATTAGAACCAGAAGCCCAAAGAAAATTATGGAGCAATTGCTCTAATTTTTGATAGGAAGCTTTTGAAGGAGCCCAACAAGAATAATAATAAACATGAATTATTGCAAGAACTTTAAAGAAAATTGGAGTTTTTCCACAAGAGAAAGTGGTTTCATAAGCCAATAATCCAACATCTTAGTAATCTTGGCAAGCATAGCATTCCATGGATCCATTGGCAATGCTTGAAAAGAAAAAGGAATACCTAGAAAGCGGAAAATCTCCCTATGAGTGATCCAGTTCCATTCAAATTGGTTAAGCCAAGGTGTCGTTGGAAAAAAGGATCGGTGATGATAGAGAATTTTATATCATTAACTAGGAGAGCTAGAGGCATGACAAAAAGTGTCAAGAAAATTCAAGTATTTCTTATGTTTTCTTCATTCTCCAGAAGAGTGAGAAAGGAGCCATTAGCAAAATGACCATTGACCAATTGGGAAGAGGATTCTAGTAAAGAAATGCCACAAACCAAACCTGAAGGCATAGAGTGGGCTAGCAAATAAACAAACCCTTTAGTAGCAAGAAGATAAATTGTTAGAGCCAGAAGTAAACCTTTCCTGATGGAACGAAAAAGCCCAAAGGCATTAGATTGGGAATTATTGATGGTAATGTAAGCATTAGCATCACAAAGATCATCTCCATGGACTACAAAACATTGGGACCAAAACCAAGAACTTGGAGCATAGTCAAAATGAAAATCCATTCAATCTAGTCATAGGTTTTAGAAAATTCTATTTTCAAAAAATAGCTAGCTACTTGGACTTGCGAGCCCACTCAATACCTTCCCAAACAACAACATTGTTGTCAAAAATATATCTAGACTTGATAAAGCTATTTTGCTTAGGTGGTACAATTAAAGGTAGGAGATGGAAAATTTTAAGAGAAATTGCCTTAGCAATAATCTTATATGACACATTAAGGAGGGTAATGGGCTGCCAATTGCAAATATCCTCAAGATTGCCAGCTTTAGGTATGAATTTAATGTTTCCTTTGTTAATAATAGCTCCTAGGCTTTTAGAATGACAAGGTTCAAGATAAAATTTGTGTAGATTGTGATCGATATACTCCTAGAGGTGTTTATAGAACTCAAAAGGAAATCTATTGCACCCAAGGGACTTATCATCTTCCATGGAGAAAAATTGCCTCTTTAAGGTCTCGAGGGGTAAGAAGTTTCTCATAGAAAGCATGTTGCTCAATTGCTAGGTGGTTTGGAAAAACAAAAATACACTTTCCAAGAGCTTCCTCCTGAGTAACCAATGTTGGAATATTCAAATAGGAAGAATGCTTCTGAAAGGGGGAGGTGAATCAGAAGTACTATATTTTAACCATTAAAACTTTTTAACTGAAAGTAGATTGCAAGCATATGAACATATCAGACAATTATGAAAACCACATAAGAATCACCACATAACACTTGAGATTTTGGTAACCTAGAAGCCCTCCAGAAATAAGAAGGTAAAACTGGGGTGGGGATGATACCCACAAAATCACTGCAGTAATAATATTTAACCACTTCTGATGGTCTGCCCTCTTAAAGGCTTTACACTGTATCAATAGTGACCTGGTTAAAAGATTTACAAACACTTTACACGAAGTGTCACCCTGTTAAAGGATTTAATCACCTATTTAAAGGATCTACAAAATAGCTATTAAGCTAACCTATCACCATAAGCTTTTTCATTCTAATACTATTGCTAGAGAGTATTAGGTACAATAAACCTAATAGCTTGTAATCCTTCATTTGCTAAATATAGGCACTTGATCTGCTTTCTCTAATCTTGATCCTCTAAGATCTGATACTCTTTTCTCTAAAATAGTGTTCCTTCCACACCCTTGTACATCCACTTCTCTTTCTAATGAGATTTTTTCTTCCTTATAAAGACATTTGAAGACTTAGGGTTAGGTATGGATCTACAATCCATATTGAATCTTTGCTTCCCACTAATTCCTTCCACTTTTCTTATCGGTTGCATGCCTTCTCCATTTTTCTAATTGGTTGCATGTAAATTGCATAGGAAATAAAAAATATTTGATCTTATCATTTAATCCTTCAAGATTCATCATATGTCGGCCATGAAAATGGTTTACATATGAATCAATGAAGTTACAAACTCATCTGTACATTCTGTGTTACTTGGCACTTGCTAATTTTAGATGGTCGGCATTAATAACAAACTAGCTTACTTAGCTCCTATTGCATTGCTCGGCATCATCTGTGACTCAGCACTTAAATAATACTCAACAATTGTATCATGCTTGGCACCTAAAGTCATTCGACACATGAACTTTGCTCGGCACCTAATCTTCACTCGACACCTAGAGGCTACTCAACACCTAAAGATCACTCAGCACCTGAAGTCTTTCCTGACTTGGCACATGTTGTGGCTCGACATACATGGTGTACTCAGCTTCAATATAGAAAGTGGTTAAGTGTATTGGCACTCAAGTGTCAAAAACCATTATGAGGTTAATAATCTCCCCCTTTGACATGAGTGAAAAAAACACTTAATCGATCTTATGAGTACATTAACTAATCTGCTTGGTATATACAGAGGTTTTAAAAACCTTTAATCAAAATTTGTATAACTTACAATATATATATACCTCAAAATTATTATAACTCCCCCTGAGTTGGTTCTTTGTGCCATTATCTGTATATCATGCTCCCCTTGGTTTCCTTGGTTTTATTTCATCTTATAATATCTCCCCTTTTGTAGTATCTCCCCCTTTGTTAATAAGATATATATCTCCCCCTTTTTGACACTTATGTCAAAAGATTTTAAGGGTTAAGACCATATGTTTTCAAAAATGTGCTATTTACCTCCATAATCATCCTGAGAGCTACATCCCAATTGTTCAAAGAAATTTCCAGTGACTTGTGTTGGATGGCAGTCTCTACAGCAAGATGAATAAGTCCATCTGAAGTAGAAAGATTAGAATCTTTCTTGAGAACAGTTTCTGCATACACTTGTTCCTTATGGAGCATTTCCAAATGTGGGGTAATGGAGGATTGGACCTGTATCAGTTTTTCCTTGATATTGGCCTCATCTGCTGATAATACAACTATTTCTTTCTGAGTGTGAAGCAATTGAGCAAAATGCTTCTCACTTTGAGCTAGATCATTTGGTAGTTGCATGCCTGAAATATATAAATTTTGTTCCAAGCTTAGTATCTTTTGGCTTGTCTCTTCTGTGAAGTATGAAAAGTCACACAACTTTTTGTACAATGAGAATATATTCTCAAGTACCTTTTTCACTTTGTCTATAAGCTTTGCTAATTCAACCTGGAAAAGTGCAATTTTACTTGATACCTACTTGTTTACTTTTCGTTAGAATTTTCTTTCAGACCATTCTATAAGTTTTGCATTTGTCTCTTGGTCTTCATTTGTCACCTGGTCAACAATATCTGATAATTTCTCTATGATATGCTTTGACTCATCTGATGACTACAAACTGAAGGCATCCATAAAGATGTCCTTAATCTCATGTAGTGTTTTCTTTTGTTTATACTCCCTCCTGAGTATCTCTTGTCTCTTTCTCCTATTCAGTGCTTCTTGCACCTCATTGATTTGATCAATGGTTATTGTTTTTGAGTCATATCCTGGTATGACTATCTCCTCATCTAATTCAGGATCTCCATAGTGAAGTACCCTTGCAACTCTTGTAGTACTAGATCCTGGTGCAGATATTTACAATGGCTATTGTGAAGGAGTTCTCGAGGCAGGAAAATTTATCAATGTTTGTATTGCCTCTTACTCTTTAGAAGTTTCCTCTATTTTCTCCTCCTTCTGTATACTTCCTTGATCAATTATGGTAATCTTAGGAAGTGCACCTTGTGTTTGTGCTCTAGGATCAGATGTAATAGTCTATCTCATTTTTTCTATTTCTTTTTCTACAGCTACACTTGGATTCTATATTGAGGTGTCAACTATGCCTAATGAAATAACTGTGGGCATTTGAAGTTGACCACTAGTAGTTGTAGAGATGATGGAAGGTTGTTCTTGTGGATTCACCTTTTCTTTAACTGTGCTTTCTACTAGTTTTTGTAATTCATCCATACTGACCAATACTAGATCTGTACACAATCTTGCTTGATGCGTAGATTGGTCAAGGATTCATTTGAGGTCTTCTGCAGTTAATGGGTTGATGTTCTGACTAGAAGTGTCAAGAATATCTTTTATAATTATAGTTTTTGTAGGTGTGATGGGTACTTGAGGAGGGCTAGAGGGTGGCAATTGTGTGTCTTGCACACTCTGGTCTGCTTGCTCTTGCTCAGCTGTTGCTGTTACATCTTGTTCTTGTGTCTCTTCCTCCTCTCCATCTTTCTTTTCTTCTTCCTTCTTCTCTTCTTCATCTTTCTCTTCTTCTTCTTCTTCCTTTTCTTCTTCTTCTTTATTTTCTTCTTCTTCTTTCTTTTCTTCTTCTTTCTTTTCTTCTTCTCCCTTCTCTACTACTATCTTCTCTTCTCTCCTTTTTCTTCTCTCTTCTTGTGGAGCAGCTACTTCTTCCTTGTATTCTTCTTCAAGAAAATCTTCAATCTTTTTGTACAAGTTTTTCCATGATTTCATTGTTCTTTGAACAATTTCTTCCATCTTGTTTTGGAGAATAAAGAATGCCCTGTACTTAGGTGTAAACCTAGTATTATGTCTTTTGACTACTTTCTTTATTTTTTCCTTAGTCAAATCAGGCAACACGCTTGCTAGGGTTGATTCCCTCATCTCCTTCTCCATTTTCAAATAAAAATGCCATATGTCTTCTACAATTTTAGACAGTTCTTTTGGCAATTGTCCATCTAGTTCAAGAGGAGTGCACTTGAACTGTGCCATCATTCCATAAACGGTTTCCTCTATCCTATTTTGTTCTTCTTTAGTAAACTTATTGAAATCAACTTTATTTAAGTTTCTTAAATCACCATTTCCAATCTTTTTACATAAAGTATCAATTGAAAAATGGCTTACCTTTTCAGATTGATCTTCTTCATTAGTATCAGGTTGAGCCACATATCTTCTTCTTTTTCTCGGCTCTTCATGTGTTTCCTTGATTGGTTTCTTCTTTTTAGCTTCCTTTGTAGCCCTTTTTATGGAGGCCCTTCTTGCAGCTTGGGTTGTTGGCTTTCGAGGTGATGGCATAGCAGATTTCTTTGATTTTTGCTGAGTTGGAGGCTATTCTGTTGCCTTCCTTTTCTTTGACTCAACATCAGTTGGTGCTTCCTTGGCTTCTTCTTCCTCTACACCTTCCTCCTTGTCTTCACCTAGGCCTTGGGATAATTCCATTGGGCCTTGTTCTTGTTCATCTTCATCATCATCATTGTCGTCTTCATCTTCTTCTACTTCAACCTCAATTCCTTCACCAAATTTCTTTTTAATTTTCTTCAACAATTTGTCTTTCTTCTTTAATGTGGAGGCAGTCTTTAGCTCCATATTTATCTTTGATCTCACTACATTATAAGTGCCAAAGTGTGGAGCACTTTTATCTATCTCTTCTGCCAATAATGCAGTTATTGCTGCAGAAGCTTCATCTATATTGATTTCATATCCAAATGGCCTTAGCCATCTTACTCTTGGAATTACTACTTGAATATAGGTAAAATCAATGTCAACTAAGAAGCATAGATCATTAGTATATTTTTCCACTAAGGAAACTGGTATTCTTGATCTTTGCTTCATGGATTTCTTGAAATCCTCAAAATAACTTGTCATCAGTGTATCAAAATTTTCTCCCATCTGTTCTATATATTCATTGATTTGGGAAATGATAGTCTTATCATTCCTCCATGTAACTTTTCCAAAACAGGGAAACTCATTCTAAACATAAAAGAATATACAAACTAGAATTGCTCCAAATTTGCATTGAGCACCCTTTGTCCTTCTTATGGCAGCTAGGTTTTCAATAATCTATTGTAGTTGCAGTTCTGCAAGATCATAAGTATGATCCTTTTTCACCATTTTGTAACCTACATCTACTGCAATACACGGCACACTATTGAGTCTACTAGATTGATAGAACTTATGTGCTATGACTCTAACAAAAAACTGAACTAGAGGATCCTGGATGGTGTGAATTATTATTCCTCTTTTATTCCACTGAGCACCATTATTCTTTTCAATAACCTCCTTCAATTCACTTCTCAAGCTTTTGAGCTGATCTAGGGTAGGATACCTAGTTACCCTATGTATGATTCCTTTGGTTAATTTGATGGGAATATCTTCCAACCAAACACTTCCACCATGAATTTTTCTTAACACAAGTTTAACTCATTTTGTCTTGAATATGGTGGGAAAGCTTAAAACTCGGGTCAAACCTTTCCTTTCAACAATTTTGAATTCATCTTTTAAGACTCCATCTACGCACAATTTTTCATAGGCTTGCCTTATCTCCATATCTCCTAGGGATCCTATCTTACAATTGTAGCATCTTCTCACGTCTTGAACCATTATAACTTTTGGGGGTATTTGGGAGAGAGCTTCGGCTGGGTCATCTTTGTATGCAATTTCAACAATGGGATGAAACTCAAGTTGCTTGACCTCATTTGACACTAACTGAACTTTAAATGACTCTTTCTCCTCGATTTTCTTAGAACTTGACGCCATTTATGCAAACTAGGGTTTCCCTTTTTATGAAATATGAAACTGCATAGCTCGGCACAAATGAAAATACCTCAAGATCGATGAAAATGGGTTGAGAGATGTTGCAATCTACTTGAAATGCTGAATTTTTTGCTATGAAGTCGCTCTGCTCTCTTTCTCTTCTTTGCTTCTTGATTGTGATGAGGAAAACTAATTGGAATTGTGATAATATACCCTATTTTCATCGCATTAAATGCTCAACTGCCAACTTGGCTTCTAATGGATTTTAACATTACTTGGCTTGTACTACAATTCCACTTTACTCGGCTTGCATTGGAGTTAACCAACTCGGCATCAATTATCAACTCGGTCGCTATTAGAAACTCGACATGTGTTGGAGTTTAGCTCGGCATCCAAAGACAGCTCGGCAACATCATTTAGATTTTGTCTTGACATCTTGTCTCATGCAGATTTATACTTTTCATTGCTTCTTTGTCTTGGGATTGATGTGTGATATAACTTTTTATATCAGTCCTATATACTTCTCATTCTTAGTTTGATGAAGTGTGATCACTTGACCGATTGGGTGAAGCGATCCCTCCACTTGATGTGTTGCACTCATCTTTATTTTTCCAAGTCTTAGTCAGTTGCCCCCTTATCTTTTCGACATCAATCTTTTCTTTTCCCTTATTTTCTTCAGTCTTGGGTGCCATTGACCTTGTAGGACAGTTTCTGTCAGTATGCCTAGTTTTCAAACAACTGAAACATGTAATTTGGCTCAACCATCTTTTATAGTTTCCCTTGAAATGTGTTCTTATGCAATTCTAGGGTGTATGTCCATATTCCTGACAATAATGACAACTATACCTGGTGTTGTAATCCCAATAATAGTGACTTTCATTTCCTTTTGATTTTGCTGGTTGATTTGATGTCCACATAGGCTTTGATTTGCATTCAAATGCTCTATGTCCATACTTCTTGCAATTATGAAAATGTCCTTCAAATCTTTGAGTCCTTGTGGCATTGGATTTGCAATCTTGTGTTATATGTCCTTGCATGTTGCACTTGTGACAGTAACTCTTGCTCTTGGGTGTATTTGTCTGATTGAATCTCCTACTCCTACAAATATTAGTAGTATGTCCCTTTTTATTACAATAATGACAAGTGGGTTTAGAATCCTTACCTTTGTCACTTCTTTGCTCAACACTCTTTGATGATTCTCCAACTTCATTGCAGTTGTATACGGATTTTGGGAATTTCAACAACTATTCAAAATACTTGATGGCTTCACTTGACTTGTTGAGATTCTCTGCTAACTCTTTTTCTCTGTTTAATTCATTCTTCAATTGTTCATTCTGCATCTTCAAAGTAGAAATCTTAATATCTTTCATATTGAGTTCATGATGAAGGTTCATCATTTGGGCAATTGTATCCATCTACATGTTTGAGATCCTTGATAATTCAGTACATTTTTCTTCAAGTCCTTTTGCAAGATTTCTTTTGTCATTTTCCATCATGACTTTGTTCTCAACTGCTCTTTTCTTTTGTTCAGTGATTTCACATAAAATTATAGCCTATGATTCATGTTCCATCTTGAGAGATCTTATCTCTTCTTCTTGAACTTTGTTTTTCTCCATCAGTTCTACTATTGTTGCATCAAACTCTTTGGTGTCTCCATTGGCACACAGTTTTGTGGTATCAATCTCCTTGTAGTTTACATCATTTTCAGCTATGGCTATATCATTTCTTTTCTTCAAGGATTTTCTCAATTCCTCCCTTGCTTCCTCTACTTTGTGTAGAGCCAGTTGCACATCAATCACTTGATTGTCAATAATCTTCCCAAGTTTGAAGACTTCCATCTTTAGATCTTTTTCTCCAAGTTGTTAGACTTCTTCTTGTGAGAACCTTCTTCTGATGCCAATTGTTGGAATATTCAAATAGGAAGAATGCTTATGAGAGGGGGGGGGTGAATCAAAAGTACTATATTTTAACCATTAAAACTTTTTTACTGAAAGTAGATTGCATGCATATGAACATATCAGATAGTTATGAAAAACACATAAGCATCACCACATAACACTTGAGATTTTGGTAACCCACAAACCCTCCAGAAATAAGAAGCTAAAACTGGGGTCGAGATGATACCCACAAAATCACTGCAGTAATAATATTTAACCACTTCTTATGGTCTACCTTGTTAAAGGCTTTACACTGTATCAATAGTGACCTGATTAAAAGATTTACAAACACTTTACATGAAGTGTCACCCTGTTAAAGGATTTAATCACCTATTTAAAGGATCTATAAAATAGCTGTTAACCTAACCTATCACCATAGAGTTTTTAATTCTAATACTATTGCTAGAGAGTATTAGGTACAATAAACCTGATCGCTTGCAATCCTTTGTTTGCTGAATACAAGCACTTGATCTGCTTTCTCTAATCTTGATCCTCTGAGATCTGATACTCTTTTCTCTGAAATAGTGTTCCTTCCACACCCTTGTACATCCACTTCTCTTTCGAATGAGATTTCATCTTCCTTATAAAGAAATTGGAAGACTTATGGTTAGGTATGTATCTACGATCCATATTGAATCTTTGCTTCCCACTCATTCCTTCCACTTTTCTTATTGGTTGCATGCCTTCTCCATTTTTCTAATTGGCTACATGTAAATTGCATAGGAAATACAAAATATTTGATCTTATCATTTAATCCATCAAGATTCATCATATGTCAGCCATGAAAATAGTTTACATATGAATCAATGAAGTTACAAACTCATATGTACATTTTTTTTTACTCGGCACTTGCTGATTTCAGATGGTCAGCATTACTAACAAACTTGCTTACTTGGCTCCTGTTGCATTGGTCGGCATCATCTGTGACTCGGCACTTAAATATCACTTGGCACTTGTATCATGCTCGGCACCTAAAGTCATTCGGCACTTGAACTTTGCCCGGCACCTAATCTTCACTTGGCAACTGGAGGCTACTCAGCACCTAAAGTCTTTCCTGACTCAGCACATGTTGTGGCTTGGCATACATGGTGTACTCGACTTCAATATAGAAAGTGGTTAAGTGTATTGGCACTCAAGTGTCAAAAACCATTATGAGGCTAACAACCAAATTTCCCTATGAAGCAAAAAAAAATCATAATAATTAACAGATGCTTGCAAAATGTTCGGAAGACTAGAGAGAATAGAAGTGCCTTGTTTTATTTTTTTAATCCCAAAATTGGTATGATGGGCTCGAAGAACTTGAAAGAATTTCTTTGAAGCTTTATCACCAACCTCCAACTAATGTAGGCAAGCTTAATTATTCACAACCTATTTATCATGGAAAAGTTTGGCAAGTTGAATTTGTAGATCAACATCAAAAGGATTAAGGGTGAGAGCCTCATAAGCTTTTTTCAGTGCAATGGTAGTGAATTCATAAGATTGCCTTCTAAAAATTGCCAATTGTCATCTATAGATGCACAAAAAGTGAGCAGTTCTGGTAATGGCATCATTCCACCACTAAATCCACCCTATATGAGAATGTGGACATGGCTCCAAATTTCAGACATGTAGGATATGAGCAATAGTGGAAGCATGCATTAGCATAAACATGTTGAGGAAAAATTTCAACCTAACAACTTTATGGATAGTTGTATGCATGAAATGGAAAAATAAATGGGATAGTGGTCAGATAACATTACATTTGGCAAGCGAAAGACAGGTAAATTTTGACCCTCAAAAAAGGAGAAAAAAGATTGTGCAGTAATCATGGTATGATCAAGACATCTTAAAATGTGGTCAAAGCCAGCTCAAAAATAGGACCAAGTGTGGTAAACTCCACTATGTTGGTGGCGGTTAGTATTGGGATAAAAAAGGCCCAATTTATTGCACATGTAGCACTAGGCTTTCCTTTCCCCAGCCATCCAATGAAAAGGAAGAATGTCATGTATGTTAGAGGCCAACTCAACCATATTGAAGTCACCACACATAACCCAAGTAGCTGGAGGCAAGTTGACACCTAGCCAGTCCCACAATTGAGATCTTTTTCACAACATCATTGGGAGGATAAACATTAATGACTCCAAAAGAATGATTTTTAATGGAAAGAAAAAGTCAAATAGTTTTGTGCATGGGATCAGAGCCATGCAAAATAATAGCAGAATGAAGATGAGGTGATAGGATAGTAATACACCACCTCTATCAGCATCATGTTGACAAGAAAACATAATGGCCAAATGACATGACATGTAGATCAAAGCATGAAACCAAAGATCTTAGCTTCTTGCATATAGAGAAAATCTAAATTTCTAAGTCTATGATGGGTATTCCCGACATAGTACTTTCTGGAGAGGTCTATAAGACCTTGAACATTCCATGATAAAAAATTCATGAAATTTTTTCCACATCTTCCTCATCCTCTAGAGAGGAGTAGCTAATCTCCAAGAAAGTTAAAACTAGGTTAAATCCATAAGGAAAATCTTCTAGACTGATGGCCTGACATTTATCCTCATGTTTCTCAACATGTTTGGGAGGACTACGAGAATGGCACACATTCTGCGTCACTATGGATGAAACAAAAAGAGGGGTGCAAATCACAACTTAAGTGTTAGCCCTAGTGGCTGCCTTAATCCCCTATCAGCTAGGGTTTGAAACTTGTAAAACACAAGGGTTTGGTTATGAAAAAATTGCTTGCATCCCTAAATTGGTTGGGGTTTACACTCATGTTGAGATAGGAGGAACTGAAATGATAGCCACATATGATTGTTTAGGAGCCAAGGGAGGCTTGCCCTTATGCCCAATAGTAGTCCACTCTTATATTTCCCTTCTACTAGTTTACCAAGAACCTCTTTAGGTGGAGGTTTAACCCTAGGCATAGCCAAAGGGAAATCCCTAATCTTGTGTTCCGCTAATTGGCACCTATAGCAGGCATTAGGAAAGTTCAAATAAAACACCTTTTGAGAGAAGGTTTGAGAACCAGTCTGTATTTCCATAGAATCCTTAAGATCCTTGGAAAGGTCAACCTCAATGCAAACACATTTCTGAGGGTGAGCATTGAAAAATTGCTCATGTTCCTTTGTGATAACTTTGCCAAGAGTATTGGCAATGTACTCGATAAAAGGCCAACATTGTAAGGGTAAACCCAAGAACTCTACCCACACAAGCACCCTAAGCTTTTTGTCATCAAAGATAGTTAAATCTCTCGACCATCTTTGAAAAACAAGTAGGAAAGAATGCACAGACCAAGAACCATTGCTAAAAACCGTGTCTTCTTGCAACAGGGTTGCAAAGCAAAATGAAAAAAACCTTTGGTAAGATTTTCCACAGTGTCCAGGTGGACTCCATGAGGAGTCTAGCTCTTGTTAACCCATTCTCAAAGCATAGCTCTAGGAGGAGTCCTACCCACAAAATACCCTATTAAGGTATGTTGTTCTAACCAATTACAAGTAGCATCAAATTCTTGCAAAGGAAGGATAATATTAGGATTATCTCACGAAAAAGTTTCAAGATGAACTTGCGAGGAATTTGTTTAATGGAGGCATCATGGCTTTTTGAAGCAACAATATGAACACCAATATTAACGACTAGGTCACCACAGGCTAAGGCCATTATAAACTAGCCTAAAAACTCCCACAGTAAATGTGATTTGACAAGTGGAAAACACAGAAGGAGAGCTCAGACAAAGAGCCATACACAAGGAAACTCAAAGATCACATGATTCAACTTTAATACTTTATCAAATAAATAAGGGACTATTCATAAAAAAAACAACTTGCTTTAACTTTCTAAAATAAAGGATTAACCAATTGACACAATATGGGTCCTTATCATGAAAGTGAATAGTACTAATCATGCACCTCGTCTTATGGTAATATTGATGTCTCTAGAAAGACTTAGGGTGCGCTCCCATGGAGGGGGCCTTCCTACAACATTTCAGTAGGTATTCTAGAAATTTTTTTAGGATTGTTTTAAAGTGGGAGGTCCAATGAATTTTTTAATGGAGTTATTCTTACAAAGTTTAAGCCCCATAATTTATGGAAGTAGACGGTCTCATGATTTTTCAAATTTTAACATATTCAATTCAATTACTAAATAAATAAATATGTTAAAAAAATTTATTGATTAAAAATAGAGATTGGTATATGATTGACAAGTGGTACAAGAAAAGTCTATGCTGGTGGGGCAATTTCTAGCCCACTATCTTTCCCACCCACTTAAATATGCACCCAAAAATGTAGAGGCTGATACTTTTGAGGAGAAGATTCCAATTAATCTTGTAGCAAACTTTTTTAGATTTCATAGGACCCCCCACTCCACAAAATAAGATCCTACAACCCCCCACGAGACCACACCCTTACTAAAAAGATTAGCTTATACACACCGCATCATCTGTGTGTGGGTCACATTTCAAATGTATACGAGAAACCACAAAGTAATAAACCTTAAATTGTCCATATAAGAGTATGAGGTGGTGTAAGAAATGGGCAGGCTATCCTCCCTCCAAGCTGTACAATTGACCGATTTTCAAAAAGGCGAAAAAATCATGAATTTTTCTAAAAATTTCAGCATTTGATTTTCATGATCTACATAGTTTGTAGTCGAAAACAACAAAACATTTGGAAAAGATTATTACATTTTTGTGAATGTGGAAAAAACAAATTTGACATTATTTTGTCTTTAGTACATTTTGTAGATTAGCCTGTCCTATAAAGAATTGCTCTGTTCGAAGTACGAAGAAAATTAAAATTACTTTTTAATTCGGTTGAAATAAATTAATTACTATACCAACTCAATGGTCTGAACAGACCAAACGAATTCTAGAAGGACAGTAAATAAAACATCTGTAGTCCACAGACGCTTACAGACCACTCCACTTACTAATACCCAACTTTGTCAATTAAATGATCAATCTCACAGCTTTTCTACATTTAGTATCATATTTACGCCGAAGTCCGTTCACTATATGAAGGTGATGAGCTTTTTTTCAAAATCCAATGGCTGACAATTTTAAAAAGGCGATGACTACCATTGCAGCAATCTGATGCGTCTATTTTTTACCACTTTACATGTCATTGATTGTTTCTCGTTGGTTGCTGATTTTTCACTGTCAACCGTTCATTACGCCTAAGGAGTTTCCATGTTTAAATATTTGCATCCAGAAGTGGAAAGTCGCGTAGATAAAATGTTTTCCATTGAGGCCATCTGAAGCGTTCATCCAGTTTCATCTTTTTTAACCATTGGGCGTACTTTCACCACTCTACAGCCAAATACTTATTTCATGAACGGAAGGATATTGTGCTTGTACCGTATCGAGAGTATAGGTGAAACATAAGGAAATTATTCATGTTGGAGGTGTTGAATGCCAAAAAAATCGAGTCATTCAAATGCGTGAGCGAGGAAGAGCTGTAAGCGATTGTCCGATCGATTCGGGAGAAGACTGAGTGTGGATGTTAGCGAGAGCATTGTCTTCTATATCTGTGACATTACTTTTATTTGATTTTATATTTTTTTAGGTCTGACTAGTGTCTCTTTGTCGATATGGGATATCTTTCTTCATACACTAGAGTCGTTTGTGATTGCATTCCAATGGGCAATGGGATATGGTGAGAAATTCATATCAGTAAGATATGATGAGAAAGTAACCAATTTTCATATGGTAAAAATGAAATATTTGCATCTGCATTGTGTAGTTACAAAGATTTTAGATTACATTCAATAGGCACATAGTTCATACTTTATGGATCTATAGAAACTATTGTTGTGGAAGGACTTCATTATGACTATCTCATATCATAAAATATGAAGCTGATTGTTAATGTTTGGGCGATACAAAGATATTCAAGAGTGTCGGAAGATCCATTAGAATTTGGACCTAAGAGATTTATGGGTAAAGATTTAAATATGATTATAGATGTAGATTAGAATGTGATTTCTTTTGAAGCACAAAGGAGAAGTTGCCCTTGGGCTTCCATGGCAATCGCCAATATCAAAGCTGGATTAGTACAACTTGTTCATTTCTTTGATTAGAGTGGTGAAGGAGAGATAGACATGAAAGAATTTTTGGATCTACCATTCCTAGGAAAACACACCTTTTGTCTATTCCATCTTAGAGATTAGAGTTTAGTGCACCTTCTTGCTTCAAAATTCAATTGCTATCAAATTGTTCACCACTTCTCACTTGAATCATGTAATATACACATTAATTATAAATAAATATTACTAAGATGAGCACACAATTAATATCTAGTGCATCATATTTGAATTTCATTATTTCTATTGTATTACTTTGTCTTGCCAAATATTCAACCTAATATATTCTATAAAACATATTTCTATACAATAAAAAATAATCACTCTTTGATGCTCTTTTTTAATTCAAAGAGTTACATTTAGATTAAAAAATATTATGTAATAATCAAATTTTTAATTTCTTGCATACATTGGTCCTTGCACCGATCTCACACCCTTTCCCTTAAGGAGAAATATTAAACACATTTGATGAAGAGGGCATTCTATCTAAGACTCTATAGTTGATCATCAAGGATTGTGTCATCTAACTTGAAGTTATTCTTCTACTTGTATGTTCTTAGCCTGATGGAGGTTTTATACATGTCTATTGAAACAGTTGAGCATTTGAGAAACTATATCTTTAGGGTAATTTTCTCTATCCTTTATTAAATTCTAATTTCTATTAAGTTTTGTTCATAAGACAAACTTAGCAAATCTTTAATGCTCCTCTTCTCTTTCCTTCTTTCATACTCTCTCCATCCAATAACTTTCTTTGTTTTCTATTTTCTCTTTTCCATCAAAATTATTTTTCCTATGAAACTTTATCTTTTTTAAAAAATCATCAAATAATTTGTATTAGATAATTTTTACAATATATAATTAAAATAATTGAATGATGTAAATAATATAAGGTGATTGGTCATCTTTGTATTCGTAGACAGTTATTGGTCTTTATCATGACAGCAAACAAATTAATTTTCAAAATGCAAAAGTGTTTGTGTTGCATCTTGCACTCGAGATAGACAAGGTAAGGAATTAAATCTCACGTGGACACCACTTGTCACATTGAAGTTAACTCAAGTCAAAATTTATTATCATTATATAGAGAATTATTGTTACTCTTAAGTTGATTGTGTTTATGGTATTTAAAATTTTTAAAATGTGGAGCTAAAATTTGCATCAAAACACATCAAGTAAAATCATGTAGATAAAATGACTACCATTGAGATCATCTCAAATGTTCACTAATTCTTATCTTTTTAACCATTTTCAAGTGCATACTTTCACCACTTTACACATAAAATTTACACATTTTCCATTGTTCTTCAAGCATGAGCAACTGAGTACATGTATTGTAAAGCTTGAAATAGAAAGTTTGATCTATGGTTATCAAACTAGTGGATCTCGTGGGTTTGATTCTTTGCTAACATCAATTGTATTAATATGTGTATGCCAAAATATTGGTGTAATGTTCACATTACTTTCAACAACATGATAGAGTCAAATGTATTTTCCTGGATTGTGACCTAATTTTAGCTTTATAAAATAATGCATTCCTTAATAGATAATAATTTAAATACTTCATCAAGTCTAATGAATAATAATCCAATCAAACCATTTTACGTTTTCCACTATTATCCCTAAATGCACTAGCATGACTTCTCTAGAACATGTTTTGTAGATTCATGGAAGAATTATGATGTGTGGATTTCTTCCCAATGCAATTTTGATGAATACCCTAATAGCTTTATATGTAAAATGTCAAAGCATAGGATATAAAAAAACTCATGGAATGGAATAGTTGTAGGATATAAACAAAATGGGCTTGAAAAAATTCCCTAGATATTTTCAAGTACTTGCAATTCACATGTGTAATCCAAACTAGACAACCCTTTCTCACATACTACCAGATTGCTCCAAATTGGAAACTTTGGAAGCATGCATGTAAATTCATCAGAAGATAATTAAAAGTGGTTACTCTTTACATGTTTTAGTTGTCAAAATATTGATATACATGAATCAAAAAGTGTGGAGGAACACAAAAATTGTAAAATTCATATGATAATATATCTCAATGGGATGTGGTTTCTTGGACTGTGCTAGTTGCTAGATATGTAAAAAATGGTCCTAGGAGATTTTGAAGAAAAAACAAACAATAGGTATAAATACCATGACACTAACCTTTACAAGCATACTTTTTGTAAGTGCCAAGCTGGGATATTTGGAATGAGTTGTGGTGATTCATCATAAAATATTCAGTACTTAATAGTATGGGTTTGTGATATTCATCCACCTACTCACACTTTTAAAAGAGGAAGAATCAAATTCTATGTCTTAAATAGTTAATATATCAAAAAATGACCATGACTCAAAGAACAACAAATATGTTGTGGGTCATTAATGTAAGGTGAAGTATGCATAAAGTAATCATGGTTGGTCTGACTGTGGTCAATAACCATATTGCACTATGACATGTCATTTTGGATCTTATTTAAGCATAGATAATAGGGAATTTGTGGAACATACAAGAGAGTCCTTCTATTCCCTAACTTTTTAATCTCTTTTATATCTTAATTTATGCTATAATGAGTAATCATTTAAGTAAATCTTCTTATAATTATAAGTTCTTAATGTGTGCCCTATTTTTAAAATTGGTCTTGTGGATTGTAGACCAATTATAACTTAATGTCTTGTGTGTACTAAATTGAATGTAGTTGTGTAAATATAAGTCCTTAGAGATTGTTATACAATTTAATATGAGAACATACCATTTCTCTTATTTTATTTTCTTAAGAATTTCTTTAAAAACATTGGATAGTTTGAGAGAAAGAATGGAGTAGCCAATGCTCTCTATCTACCCTTCACTTCTAATTATGTTTTATTAATTTTTTTCAATATATGGTATACCTATTGCACACCAAGATGTGATTGCTAGTTATTATTTATATGATTATAAATAGAATATGTGAACCTGGTGTTTCAGCAATGAAATTGGAGTAAACAGCTTTGTTTTATTGTATGATATTTCTTTGTTTCTATAGATTCCACTCACTTAGAAATAAATAACAGCTAACTTTAATGGAGGTCAGGCCACCCCAAATTAAGAAGAAACGACGAGCACATTCTGCACGACAATCCCGTATTAATAAATTTCATAAACGTGAAAGATTAATGAAGACCAACCAAACGGATATTAATCAATTTTAGGAAAAACGCGTGGATACTAGCAACAACCGTTCCAGCAAGAAGCTGCAACAAGCTAAACATCAAACTTTGTTTAATTGCTTGAATACCAACCACACCCAATATTAGTAAATTCGAGGAAAATGTTTGACTATCAGTGACATACAGTATTAACAATGTCATGAACGTGAAAAAATGCCACAAGCTAAATGCCAAACGTTTCGTCGTCAAAATGATGTTTAATGATTATAAATAGAAGAATATGACCGTAAGAAGCAAATGTAGTGACCAAAAAATTGATCAAGCTTGTTCAGGTCAAAGCAGGCGTAAGAATGGAGGCCATCAAATCTCAGTCGAAACTGGCAGTGGAGGATGTACTGGGCATGAATGGTGCAGGGATCTTTTTATTGGCGATTAGTCGCCAATTGGCGAATATGTCCCGATCGGGCTATAGAAATTGGCGAAAAAAAAATACCATATACTAGTTGACCGGTTCGCCTAGATTTTATAAAATACTCATATAGTGGTCGAAACGTTCGCCACTATCATTACATAATTTCAGTTTGGTAGGCAGGTTCTTCACCCATATTTCTCTTTAATGTTTACTCTTATTCGCCATGGAATTAATTTAGTGTCTCTTTCGACGATCATCATTCGCCAAATTCCCATTTTCCTATGTGAAATTTTTATTTGTCCTAGGACCCATTTTGCCATGCATCACACACAATGGGGTCCCAAATTCCCGCCCTATTCACCCACTCGATTACTTGAAATTACGCGGGCTTCGCCAAATATTAGTTCTTATCATATGTAACGGTCGGCCCATTCGCCAAAATGAAAACGGTTTATTTATAGTTGTCTATTTAAGACATGAGTTTCATTATTGAAACATGTCGAAAGGAGCCTTCTTCATAGTATTGCGATCAGTAGAGAACTGGAACGACTACGACTACGAGTTCATAGTATTTTATTGCAGCCTTAATTTGATGGAGATGTCATAGTCAAATTTAAATAGGAAGAGGATTAGGAATAATGAAGGTGGAGATGTCCAAGAGAGGCCAACGAAATGCAAAAATATATCTTCATACTTTGGCGGGGGTAGATGCAACAGTGTTGGTCAAAGTAAGGAAGGTACATCATCAAAGGAGCCTGTACAATGTCAACCTACACAGGAGTCCATTCAACAAATTGGAGAGCCTAATAAATGTGGTGACAGAGTTGCAGAACCTGATATCTCTAATGAAGATGACCTTAAAGAAGAATATCCAGTAAATAACTAGTACCAGGACAAATCAATCGACTTTGGTGATGATGATGGTGCAATTAATAGTAATAGTGACACTAAAGGGAGAGGAAAATCAAAAGAAAAAATTGATTGTCAGTGGGAGATGGCTAGGAGATTTAAATTTGATTGGGCAGCAAAGTATCCATTCATTGAGCCCGTGGACAATCCAATTGTAGGTGAGCTACTAGTAGAATGCAGATGTGCCATTTGTAGTTGGAAGTATAAAAAGAAAAAGCAATTACAGCTTAAACTAGACACCATAGAGAAACATGTTGGTAAGATTTATGAAACCTCAACTATAGATGGTAAGGAAATAAAAGTGGTAAGATATAAAACAAAGGAGCAATGTCAACATAAAAGGAATGCTGAAGAATATTATATGTTTCAAAAATTTTAGATGAAGCCTAGTGAAGTTCAAGGTTCTATTAATGGTATTTTTGCAAAAGCAAGTGAAGTAGAAGAACGTGGAAAAGTTGTTCAATTAAGTAATGTTTTCTATATTTTGAGCAGAGGGCGTCCAATGATAGACTATCCAGAAATGAGTGGTTTTATACACTTTCTAAAAGTTTCTAACTGTCCTGTCAGTCATTGGTCAATAAACAGTGGATGGGATTGAGCAAGTTGTATTGCACAGGTTGAAACAGAGGATGTACAAAGAAAAATAAAAGAGTCAAGATTTATTGCATTGTCCTTAGACGAAGTTACGGCAATAGATAATACGTCATGGGTATGCATGCATGTTTATACTATACAGAATAATGTCTGCCAACCACATCTACTATCTGTTGCTAAATTGAGAGACAATGCAATAGCAGAAACTTTATTTCAGTTAGTAAAGAGCAATTTAACTGAATATGGAGCTATGTATGAATTGACAATAGCGAAGAAGTTGGTTTGTGTTGGAGCGGATGGAGCTTTAGTAATGCAAGGTCAAAGGAATGGTCTTTGCACAAAGATGCAAGCTTCTTGTTCACCATATGTTATTGCCATTCACTGTATGGCCCATAGGATGAATCTTGCTTTTAGAGTTGTGAAGAAGTTTCCTTCAGTAAACAAGGTTGAAGATTTAGTAAGAGAGTTGTATGCATATTTTTGTCGAAGTCCCAAGCGTTTTAGGGAATTTCAACACTTTGCTGATGGAATTACAGATGGAAACAAGCTTCTAAAAGATGTTGATACCAGATGGATCTCTTTGGATGGACCAGTGCATCGAGTATTTTTTGAATATCAATCTTTGATTGGATTGATGTACGAAAATTGGGACAATGCAAAAAATCAGAGATGTGGCGACCTGCTTCGGAGGTTAAGCAATATAGAGACACTTTTGAATTTGGCATCTCTTCTTCCCATGCTAGAAGAAATGAGGTTAATTATGAAAAAAGCCCAGCAAAGAGCCATGTATATTGCAAAATATGCTCAGTTGTGTAAAATGTCATGCCAAGCCCTCGATAGTCTCTATCGCACTAACCTAAATTTACTCGATGATAGATTTAATCACTGGCAGAAACTAACAGATTTGGACAATCCTAATAATTATTTAAAGATCATTGAAAATGGAGATTTATGTGTTTGTGTAAGGGGATTTCAGATACCAATGTACTACAGTGCCCCAAAGAAGCAAGCTACAAGAGTTACAAGGGAAGAGTTTACTAAGATTGTCGAGTCTATAGCATCTAGTGCAAGAGACATAGCCTATAGAGTTTCCTCTGAAATAATATCACAATTCCCATATGATCAACTGCTTGAGGCCATGGCAATTGTGTTTCCTCAATATTGGTCCTTCAACAATAAGGAAGATTATCGTAGAAGGCTATTGATTTTGATAAAGGAATTTTGCAAATTTATAGAATTCAATGGAGTGACTATCAATGGAATATTAGATGAGGGTCTTTTTGACAACAATCAGGCACCTTTGCAAGGACAATGAATCATCAATATCAATTAATGCGTAACCCACATGAAGAGGGCTCAGCACTAAAGCTTTGGACATAACTAAAATAGAGCACATTGTTGCGTGAAAAAATTTCAAAGTACTTCAAGCTTGCTGATCTATGTCAAACCATGATATTGGGTTCAGTGGAGGATGAGAGAGTTTTCAGTGCTTTGGACTTCCTAAAATGAAAGCTAAGAAACAAACTAGACAATAATTTGGAATCATGCTTGAGGGTATACACATCTAGGTATAATGTCAATACTTTTCCTTTTCAAAAAGCAATGGAAATCTGGAAGAAAAGATGCAAAAGAAGAAGGGTGGGACTGGGCAACACCATTAACCAATATCCTATAGCGACTCCAAGTAGGACAAGTACAGTTGGCAGTGGCACTGGCCATGGGATTGGGAGTCTGAGTCATAGAAGCGGAGGTCAGAGTGAACTTGAAGTTGAAGAAGACACAAACGAAAATGAAGAGAACAATGAAGCAACTGGACTACCAGAACTAGATGATGATGATGACATAGAGATGAATTGGAAAATTTAGGAAATCTGCTAAATTAGCAGTGGCAACCAATAGGTATTTTTTGAACTTATTAACTACTATATGATATCCTACCATTCACTGTTCATTTTAGAAAAGCAAGAAATTAGAATGTATTATGTTTCATCATTAAAATTTGAGAACAAAGAATATTATTACTGTAGAGTGTAGTTTATATCATGTCATCAATGATCATTCATATTTGAATTTGAAATTCTTGAATGAAATTTTGTTTTCTATTTTATTCATTTATTCAACATACATTGAATTGGAAAACATGAAAATTAGATAGAATCATAGATTCAATTCCACAATTAATAATTATTAATGGTTTTTATTTGCAATATTCAGCTAATATGGTACAATTCTTGTAAGCCAATGACCTTCAATTCCCTTTTATAGAAAAAAGGGAGCAACAACAGCTTCAGGTCGATTTGCCTAATGTGAAGTCTCAAAATTTAAATCAGTAAGACATCTACAAGTCTAAAATATCTCTACAACTTTAGTTGTACATTTCTGCATTTGACAGGCTAGTTTAGTAAATTAGCAATTTTAGCATAGGCAATAGCATCTGCAAGACTGCAACATTGATCTTGTTCGAAAAAAAAATTCAAACTTGTTACTTTAAACTCAATTCTAGAGTCTAGACTATAGTATGTAGGATAATATGAAAGATATTCATATATTGTAAAGATATAGAGATGATTGAAACTGAAAGTACTTTCACATAAAGACTATAAGTTTATGTAGTATGTTCCATTCTTCTTTGGTTGGAAGGTAAAATTTTTTGATGTTATGGTAAATGACCTACATTCTTGTTAGCATTCCATACTTGGAAGAGCGAGTTTCAAGCAATGTTCGTTCCACTAGTGCATGCAAATTTTTGAATGTTTTGATGCACTTTGCAATGCCTTCATGAGTTCTGTCCTGGGAAGGTTTCCTAAATCAAAGGTTATTTGGTCCTCCAACTTTTGTTTGTAAACTTCTTTTCCAACGAAACCCGTTGTTGAGAAATCAGGTCCAGGACTCGGTAAACCAAGAGATACCAATTTTGTTGTTTTATTGTTCATCTTGGCTAGCTTTGGCCCAAATAAAGCAAGAATTTCTTTTGCTTCTGTTAGTTTTTGACATTTATGAAATATAGAGGTTGCCTTTATTATTGAACCAATGCGGTCCTGAAATCCCTTGCTTGCCAAATGCCTGTCAGCAGTGCTGTTGATTTCTTCCATAATCTGCTTTGCAATTTTTTGTCTCTGACCAAAATTTCTGTTCTCCTCAAGTTGCTCTTTCAGCTTCCCAAAAACATCTGTAAGAGCTTCGTAGAGTTCGAACCAATCACACAACCCATCAACAGAAGTCTTTATGTGCCCCCAGAAGTAATTTTTTATTTTCTTTACTATATTATTTACATGGTCATTCAAGCTGTTTTCATATTTTTTAATAGTGTCATTTTCCTTCTTTAGGTCTTCTTTCATTTCTGAGTACTGGTATTCACTATGTTTTCTTATTTGCTCTGCTTTATTTTCCCACCCTTTTGCTTTCTCTTCCCACTCTTTTGTTTTTACCCTCTCATTTTCCAATTCTTTGTTTAACTTATTGTTTACATTTGCATCATTCTCCAAGTTTTTGTATAACTTTGTTGAAGATTATTTTTCATCCTAGAGTTTTTTTCCCATTTTTTTCAAATTTTCCCTCAGAGTTTTTAGTTCTGCATCCATTTGTTATTGTTGTTAAATTGCTTCTTTAAAGCCAAGGGATAAATTTTTTATCCTTTTCTCTAATTCTTTGCATCTGTTTACTACTACTTTCTCACTTTCCTTTACATTTGCCAGGTCTTCCTTTAACTTATCTATTGTGCCTTGAAGCTTTCCTTTCTCTCTCTCCAACTTCATCACTGAACTGTAGACCACTTGGTTGGTCATTTTGGACACATTTATCTTGTCCACATTTTTAATTTTGGATAAAACCATTTGGAGGGTGCTAACTTGAAATTCAAATGGATCTAACTGACTCTCTGGTGGATTGTTATCTCTAGCTGGGGGCATAACAACCATGAATTCCATCACATCTTTATCTGGGTCATATGTGAGAAATAGCATGTTGGTTGCAGGTTTTGCATCACGAGCTGCAGCAATTGCTTCCATCTTCATTATCTTACTATTTTGTCTATTCTTTTATTTTTATTTTTCATAGTTAGTTACAAATTCATTGTAACAAAAATCAAGATTTTGTGAGACAATTGAATGTTTGAATGGTGAAATAGCAGTAGCACTTGCTCTGATGTATGAGCTTCCACCAATACCATGAGGATAACCAACACCTAGACCCATTAGTGGGGTTTGTGGACTGTTCTGAGGGTTTTTTCCTGAAGGATGGGAAATTGTTAGACTCACGGTCACCATTGGCATTGTTGTACTAGTAGTACTACTAATACTTGTCATAACCTTCTACTTCTTTACACTTTCTTGATCTCCGGGACCAATTTTTTTTGCATCTATATACAATGTCCTTTTCGGACCACTAGTTGTAGTTGTACCCATGATATCTACAGCTGTGGGAGTGATAGTTGATTCGAATTGAATCTGAGTGCTTCGAAGTGGAACTGTAAATGAAGCAAGAACAAATTTAATTAACTAAGATGAATCCAATGTGGATGGAATTGACTGAGTTGATGATTGATCTCCATGCCCAAGGCCTGCTTTTTTACCATGTTTTGGTGCTACAGATAGTGGTTGAGGTGGTAACCAAACCCCTTCTCCACTGGGACCTAGACCATCAAAACCTTGGTAGCCTATTTTTTCTACAATTTCTGCCCATTTTCTATATAGAAGTTTGGTGGATGCATCAACTCTTCTCTGAATTTGTGTACTGGATGAGGGATTTAAAGAATCTTGGTCATCGTAATCATCATCAGTATCACTGTGATGTGCTTCAGTTGGATGCTCCTTATTCCACAATTCATCAAATATTCTATCCTCTTCAGCCTCATCACGATCTAAAGAGGTCTTTGGCTCACCGAGATTCTTCCTCATTTCCTAAAATTGAGAAATTTTGCTTCGACTCCATCCAGCATCTATACAATCATTCATTAGCTCTTTTGGAATAGGTTTTGTAGATGGTTTATCAACTTTCTTGTAGAAATTGGACGATGTCACGCCCTGCACTTTTCCTTTCTATTTGTGCAATGCCATTATTTGTGATGACAATTCCTGTATTGACATATTATTTTCAGTAGCATATTTCTCCATCTTTTTTTTGACCTCCTCCTAGGAGTCCATGTTTTTAAAATTTTCAATCAAAGGCATACTTTTATGTTGATATTTGCTTGCAGAAGTCCCAATGCCCTTAAGCCTTGCTCCAATTATGTTCAGTTGATCATACTGCCAGTGACTGTCAACATCAAATCGAAAAATTGAAAAAAAAGGCTTCTACCACTTTGAATCCTCTTCTCTCAAATGCAAACCCTCCAAAGGAGAATGGCAAGGAGGGAAATATCATTTTCTTTTTCTGACCATGAAAGAGTACATATGTTCTCTCCATTTGTTGTACATATTCCAATACAAATACCCTCTCTGTTACATGTATTGGAAGTTTGTAGGGTTCTACCCATGAACCGTAAAACCTTAACACAGTGTACTCTTCCATTAAGTACTAGTCAACCAATTGTAATTCACTTCCGAGTTGAATGCAATTTCTACAAGTAACAGGCAATCTAGGCATTGGAGTGCCTATAATTTTATGGTACATTGGTGCCAAAAAGAAGTCTATAAAATTGTTTTAGTTCCTTCTGTTATCAATCATCCTTATCTGAGGTGTCCACTCATATATTGGATTTTGGCCTTCAGTCTGACTGCAAAGCTTGTTTGCCTCAAATAATGCACGATGCTTTGCTAGGAGAAGATAGCACAAGTAGGTTGTGAATCTAAATGTGTTCTCTGAACCTCTTTGAATCATTAGTAATTGATCTTGCATGCAACGAAAAATGTGCTCAATAAAATGATATCTTACTAGTTCTTTTTTAAAATGAATATGATAAAGCATTTCAAGAATGCTGGCACCCACTTGTTTGTTACTATCCAATCCCAAACAAAATGCTAGCAAGGAAATACTGTCATGTGCCCATGGCACAAAAAATTCAAAATCATAAGGAGGCATGTGATTTAGACTCAACCTACAACCGCTTGTTATTCCTCTGATATAAGAATCTCTCTGTTCTGCATCTAATTTTTCATAATCATCTGCCAGCTTTCCCAGGTCAATATGTACATTTGACTATTGTTGTTGAAACCCTAGGTTTAATAGACTAGAAAATTCACTCTCAGTTATGGAGAAAATTTCCTCCTGAGTAATTTTATTCACAATTGCTTTTCTATTTTCATCATAACTTTTGGTGCAGAGCATAACAATTTCTGGGCAAGGGAATACTTGAGGTAATGCCATGTGTGTCGACCTAGCTAGCCATGGTGCAATTTTATTTGCAGTTGCATTTACACTAGGGTTAAATGAACAAAATTTTGAAGCCTAATTTGGATTGTTCCACTTGTTTTTAAGTGCAAATCTTATCTCCATTATACCATTATTTCCATGAATAACAGGATCATGTATATCATGGAATAAATCACTGAAACCTAGTGTTTTAAGCATATTGTGGAATTCTCTTATTTTGCCCATGTTATTCTTGGTATTTGTTTTTTCCATCGTGGTAAATATTTAAACACGGCTACAAGCCTATACGGGTGATTCAAAATTAAAACCTTATAGACTAATTTTTTTTATATAATATAAACAGTAAAGTTGTAAAATTTAAAATGCAGAACGTAATTTTTCAGGATTTTAGTAGTTACACTTACCTGTTCACATTCACGTTGCCCTTTGTTTCAATTTTTGCAGAGAGCTGAGAGTCTAGAGACTGTAGTTTTTTGCTTTCCTTGGACCACAATCCTCAACCCAGAAATTAAGAATCCGTAACTTTGTTGTGCTGTAACTTTGTAAATTGTAATTTGTAACCCCTTTCTAATTTCTAAATTTGCAGACAACATATAACTACAAAATTAAAGAAACTTAATGCGGCAAAACTATACAATCTGTACTCTATAGTCTATAGTCGATACACTTATCACACAGTACACTTTCAGTATAAATGTGAGTGGAATCGTGGACCACTAGTGTTACCTAACCCGTCATAATGTATTAATGTCATTCATAACGTCACTATTAACTGTAAGTGGAATGTGATTATGTCAATGTGTTAACTGAGCAGTGACACGTGTCATGTTTTCGAGATGCGTTTGAAATGATAGGGTTTCTTTTTCCTTTTCATCCTGAAACTCAACTTCAGTCGTTGATCTTTTAACATCCAACAGCACTGGTGAATGGTGTGGTGGCCCCATGGGTCGTGGGTCCCACTCCCATTAACTAAGGTAGTCAAGTATCAGGATGACTCACATCATGAGTCAGATGTTTCAATGTCACGTCATCACCAAATTGAAACTACGTTGTTATTTGTTGGTCGATCGAGGAGTTTAGTGACACGTGTCATGTTTTCGGGACGCGTTTGAAATGATAGGGTTTCTTTTTCCTTTCATCCCGAAACTCAATTTCGGTCGTTGATCTATAAACATCCAATGGCACCGGTGAATGTTGTGGTGGCCCCATGGTTCATGGGTCCCACTCCCATTAACTAAGGTACTTAGGTATCAGGATGACTCACATCACAAGTCAGACGTGTCAGTATCACGTCATCACCAAATTGAAACTACATTGTTATTTGTTGGTCGACCGAGGAGTTTAGTGACACGTGTCATGTTTCTAGGATGTGTTTGAAATGACAGGGTTTCCTTTTCTTTTCATCCCGAAACTCAACTTTGTTCGTTGATCTATAAATATCCAACGGCACTGGTGAATGGTGTGGTGGCCCCGTGGGTCATGGGTCCCACTCCCATTAAATTACAAGTATAGTTAGTATATTATTGTACTTTCTGATAGGCTAGTACTATTGCATTTAGTTTGTACAATAAGTGAATTAGTCTAGAATCAACCAACCAATGAAAATGAGCTATTTTTCTTTTTATCAAATATTTCTAAATTTTTTATATAAATTTATTATTCTCATATATTATCTATACTATTTATCTGAATGATAATTTGTTCTTTTTATTTAGTGTCATAAGACCCCTTTTCTTGGAGGCTACCTCCATGTTAATTTATTTTCGGCTAGATTCTCGCATACTTTTTGACATAAATTTTCTTTTACATAGATTTCAATATCAAAATTTGTAAATTGAATAAGAAATAATTATATTATTAAAAAAATTAATAATTCAAGAAAAAAGAATTTATTGGGTTAATCTAAGCTAGGTGATTCTGATAACATTTTGATATGTAATAATCTATAAATTATACAATTTTAAATCTAGAGAAGGATTGGTTGGAACCTTCTTCACTAACTTGGTTATTAAAAATTAAAATTATATAATTTAGTAAACTATTTTAAATGTATATTTCTATAATTATATATATTCTAATAAAATATTTAAATTATTTTGTACCTAATTAGAATTTATTTTAATTGAAGTTAAAATTAGTAAATTTTTGTATTTATTTTAACCAATATTTGATATGCAAATTAATAAACCTTTTGCAAACATTGGTATATCAATGAATCTTTTAGATTATAGAACTAATATGAAACTAGGTGATTCCATTAGTTTACTAATAGTATTTTATATTCACATAGGCTTTTATAAACAATTCAATAAAAAATTTAAAAATGCAAAATATTGCATTGTTGCATAAGTAAGCATAAGAAGTTAAAACAATGAAATACAATTTTATATGGAACTGAAACACAAGAAATTTTGTTGATATTTCTTGAAATTTACAAATTTACAAAATCTGAGGAAAACCCTAGGCTCTAGAAGTACTCTACTATTCATTGTAGAAACCACTAGAATTGACCATGGTTGCGAATTCTTGTAGCCAGTTGTTGCCATCTTCCACTTCATCTAGGAAAAACTATTTTTGAAAAAAATTCGACCCAATTCTTGTGCATTTTCTATGGTGTTGCAATTGCCCATCAGTCAAGCCTAGTAAAAATGGTTGCAGGACCACATTCTGGCCAGGTTCCAGAAGCTTGTGGACTTCACCCGCCCAAGGGATCCCCACTCCTAAAACTGCATGAGCGACAATTTCAATGTCATCACCCAAATATACTAATTTAAAAATCTTCCTTAGGAGCAGCAGAATTTCGGCCCTTGCTTCTTTGAGGTCAAGCAGGGAGCCTAGAAATTGCGACGTAATGTCACTGTTGACACAATACTGATTCTCATTCTTCAAAAACTCACACCCCAGAACCATTTTGACAGCAGCAATAAAAAACTTCACACTAGAGCATGGAACAACCTCATTGCAAATTGACAAGAGGTTTTCTTCAGGAATGCGACCTAGAAAGGCCTTCTGCTCCTCTTCCAAAATGCATCTCAGACGAATAGGGTTGTCCATCTTTACTGCAAAGTTCAAACTAACACCAAACAATTAACAAACAATTAACAAACCAGACCTATCGACTACCAAAAATGAGATGAGCAATGATGAAAGAAGTAGCTCAATCGCCTATAAATAAGCTTGGCGGGCAGGGTGCTAGGGATTATTTGTTTGTTTCCGTCCGACTGCCAATTCAATTACATTAAATTAGCAAATATTCTCAAATCTTGAACATAATTGCAAGTACATGCCAAAAAGGCCAATTGTAATTAAACACTAATACCGTCCATTGTCCTGTAATGTGTGTGAAGCCACTTAACCGATGCAAAAGGCCAATTGTAATTAAGACTAATAGTAATAGTACTACTACTGCTAGTGGACTGTGGCATGTCTTGTAATGTGTGCGAAGCCGCTTCGCCGATGGAAAAGGCCAATTGTAAATTGTAATTAACAGTGACAAGACATCAATATACTATCTCCTGCAACTTAAGTGATACACGTTGGACAGAAACGTGTCACCATTCCAGACACTTGAATAAGGTAGAGGCTTCATTCTAGATGTTTGGTAGCGTACTAGCGAGAGAATGTCGCTATCACTGACATGGCATTTAATTCTTTTCGTGTGCACTGTACTCCGCATACAACTTACCTTGATACGTGTTAACATTCCGGTGACTACCTCGACAATTCTTCTTCCTTCAAGAAATGTTGGCCGAAATTAAACCTCAGCCATTGATCTTAGATCATCAGACGGTCTGAGTTCTCAAATAATACATTTAACATAATTACAGTGGTAGTGGCCAATAATTTATGTAAGTTGGTATGTTAGGTTAGGCTACTTATTTTCCATCTTCAGAAAATAGCCATACCAACTATAACTTTCTAAAAACCATTTTCCATAACTAATAAATTAATTCAATTATTTGGAAAATAATTTCGCCACCTTTTTATAAAAAAAGTATCGGTTATTAAAATATTCGCCAACCAATATCCATATTTGAAAACATAATTCGCCATCAATATTAATAATTTTATTAAAAAAAAAAATTATAATCTCCATTATTTTATAAAAATTCTCTAAACTATTAAAAAAATTGCCACCAAATATCCATCCATTGATGCATAATTCGCCAACACTATTAATTATTTTTTCATCCAAATGACATGTGATTCGCCACAATTTTATAAATTTTGGGAGGAAGGTTCCTTAAATTTATCCCTAGAATGGTGGACATGGAGAATATAGCTATGCAAAAAACTATTCAGTTCAGGTAGACAACACTCTATTCCTTTTAAAGCTCTTTGCTTTTTAATATTGAAAAAATATGGGAAAGTAATATTTGAAAACTTTCCTAGTGCAGTTACATGGTATTGAAGGTGTGAAACCGATTCTGGAGCGCGCCATTTGTGACCATATGAGATTGATGACAAATGTGGGAGGCACATTTAGGATAGCAGATTTCGGGTGTGGTACCGGGAAAAATACTCTTATTGTGGCAGACACCGTTGTGAGTGCCGTGCAACGGTCGCTTCGTGAACAAGAAGAACGGGAAATGCCAGAATTTGAGGTTTATTTCATCGACCTCCCTTCCAATGATTTCAATTCCCTCTTTCGAATATTGCCCCCACACAGAGACGAAGGCTCGGCCGTTGCGGATAAGAACTCATTATCTGGAAGGTTTTACACTGCAGCAGCTGTGTGGATCACATTTCAGGCGTCTACTCCCACGGAAATGCCTCCATTTTTGTCATTCTTCTGCAAGCCTCCATTGGCTTTCACAGGTGGGTAATAAACCCTTAACTTGTCTATATCTAAATTCTATTTAGTTGTCTCATTGTAAGAAGCGGACACTCTTAAATATTACATATTAAGACAGGATCATTCTTAAATATCACATATTAATGAAGAAATTAAACTTGAAAAAATAAGTCAATCAAGTTTGAAAAAAATAAGTCAATCTTGATTATTTTCTAGTCTTAATATATGATATTTATACCATTCAAATGCAGGTACCAGAGACTGTTAGACAGGCAAGATCGCCTCATGCGTACATTACAAGTGATTGTGAAGAGGATGTAGCAGCTGCATATCTGAATCAGTTCGAGACAGATTTCACATCATTTTTGAAGGCGCGAGCAGAGGAGATGGTTGACGGGGGAGGCATGTTCATATCTCTTCCAGGTCGGAATGAAGGATCCAACATACTCGATGAGCAAGGCGTGTGTGGATTTGTCGCGCGTCAAATAGACAGTGCATTTGAGGAACTAGTAAATGAGGTTGATATGACGCATTCGTTTCCTTGTCTGTTTCTTTTACATCAAATATTAACATTCTAAGCTATTATATGTAACGGTTGTTCTGATATGAAATGACCCTTTATTATTGACAGGGTATTGTTGAAAAAGAGAAATGGGAGTCATTTAAGATGCCATTGTTCAGTCCAAATTTAGAAGAATTGGAAAGCATTGTGAACAGCGAAGGATCTTTTGGAGTAGAGTTTTTAAAAACTATTCAAGGAATTAATGGATATAATTCTATGCTACATGGGGGAGAAGATACGTTTGGAAAACTTGTAGCCAATAATTGTAGAGCAGCATTTGAGAATATTATAGAACATCATTTGGGATGCAAGACGTTGTCGACGGAATTATTCTCTAGAATTGGTAAAAGTGCTACTATTCTAGTAGAGGAATATCTCTCTCTAGAAACAAGCCTTCTTGTCGCATTTCTCACAAAGAAAGGAGCTCAGAATAAAACCTATCAATAAGTAGGTTAAAAAATATCACACTTAAATATTATCAATGCTGCCAAGAACAATTCTAAGATGTGTATCCATGCACCCAAGTACTATGTACACATACCAAAGAACATGGTACTTAGTTGAGAGCATTAAGACTTTGATTAAGGTTTCTTATCTTTGTTTCAGTTTTCATTTGCTGCATAAGTTTGTTATTTATGAAGTTTAATTCAATATGTAATTCATTTTAACCTTTCATACAATGTTAATTACAATAAATCTTATCATCGTTCAAGTCAGAAGTTTATCATTTTCAATATATCATATTATACGATTTATGACATTGTTGTTCATTTTTAATGTCTTTCATTTATGTTTTGTATCTTACCTTTTAACATATATTAAATTATTATAAACATATTATATTTAATTAAAATTGAAAAGAATACATCATATTTCAAAATTTTAAAAAATAATTTGACTTTATCACTACATTTTTGTGAATGTGGAAAAAACAAGTTTGACTTTATTTTGTCTTTAGTACATTTTGTAGAGTAGTCTGTCCTGTAAAGAATTGCTCTGTTCGAAGTAGGCAGAAAATTGAAATTACTTTTTAATTCGGTTGAAATAAATTAATTACTATACCAACTCAGTGGTCGGAACAGACCAAACAAATTCTAGAAGGACATTAAACAAAACATGTGTAGTCCACAGCCGCTTACAGACCACTGCATTTACAAATACCCAACTGAGTTAATTAAATGATCAATCCTACCGCATTTCTACATTTATTATTATATTTACGCCGAAGTCCATTCACTATATGAAGGTGAGGAGCTCGTTTTGAAAATCCAATGGCTGACAATTTTAAAGAGGCGATGACTACCATTGCACCAATCAAATGCGTCTATTTCTTACCACTTCACATGTCATTGATTGTTTCTCGTTGGTTGCTGATTTTTCACTGTCAACCGTTCATTATATCTCTGACATTACTTTTATTCGATTATATATATTATTAGGTCTGACTAGTGTCTCTTTGTCGATATGGGATATCTTTCTTAATACACTAGAGTCACTAGTGATTGCATTCAAATGGGCAATTAGGTCTGACTAGTGTCTCTTTGTCGATATGGGATATCTTTCTTAATACACTAGAGTCACTAGTGATTGCATTCAAATGGGCAATGGGATATGGTGAGAAATTCATATTAGTAAAATATGATGAGAAAGTAATCAATTTTCATATTGTAAAAATGAAATACTCGCATCTGCATTGTGTAGTTACAAAGATATTAGATTGCATTCAATAGGCACATAGTTCATCTTTTATAAATTTATAGAAACAATTGTTGTGGAAGGACCTCATATGACTATTTCATATTGTAAAAGATGAAGCTCACTATTAATGTTTGGGCGGTATGAAGATATTCAAGAGTGTCACAAGATTCATTGGAATTTGGGCCTAAGAAATTTATGGGTAAAAATTTAAATATGATTATAGATCTAGATTAGAGTGTGATTTCTTTTCGAGTGTGAAGGAAAAGTTGCCCTCGGGCTTCCATGGCAATCACCAATATCAGGGTTGCATTAGTACAACTTGTTCATTGCTTTGATTAGAGAAGTGAAGGAGAGTTAGACATGAAAGAATTTTTGGATCTACCATTCCTAGGAAAACACACATTTTTTCTATTCCATCTTAGAGATTAGAGCTTAGTGCACCTTCTTGCTTCAAAATTCAATTGCTATCAAAATTGTTCACTACTTCTCACTTGAATCATGTAATATAAACATTAATTATAAATAAATATTACTTAGATGAGCACACAATTCATAGATCGATTGCATCATATTTGAATTTCATTATTTCTATTGTATTACTCTATCTTGCCAAATATTCAACCTAATATATTATGTAAAAAATATTCCTATACAATAACAAATAACCATTCTTTGTTGTTCATTTTTAATTCAAAGAGTTACATTTAGACAATAAAATATTATGCAATAATCAGATTTTTAATTTCTTTCCTTTTTTAATCCTTGCACCAATCTCACACCCTTTCCCTTAACAAGAAATGTTAAACACATTTGATGAAGAGGGCATGCTATCTAAGACTTTATAGTTGACCATCAAGGATTGTGGCATCTAAATTGAAGGTATTCTTCTACTTGTATGTTCTTAGCCTGATGGAGGTTTTATATATGTCTATCAAAAGAGTTGAGGATTCAAGAATCTACATTTTTAATGTAATTTTCTCTATCCTTCATTAAATTATAATTTCTATTAAGTTTTCTTCATAAGACAAACTTACTTAGTGAATTTTGAATGATCCTCTTCTATTTCCTTCTTTCATACACTGTCTATCCAATATCTTTCTTCATTTTCTTTTTTCTTTTTTCCATCAAATTTTTTTTCTCTATCAGACTTTATTTAAAAACAATCATCAAATAATTTGCATTAAATAATTTTTGCAAAATATAATAATTATAATTAAAATAATTGAATGATGTAAATAATGTAAGATGATTGGTCATCTTTGTATTCCTTGACATTTCTTGGTGTTTATGATGAATGAAAAAAAATTAATTTCCAAAATGCAAAAGTGTTTGTGTTGCATCTTGCACTTGAGATAGACAAGATAAGGAATTAAATCTCATGCGGATGCCACTTTTTACATTGAAGTTCACTCAAGTCAAAATTTCTTATCATTATATAGAGAATTATTGTTACTTTAAGTTGATTCTATTGATGGCATTTCAAAATTTAAAAGTGTGGAGCTAAAATTTGCATCCAAGCACATCAAAAAAAATCATGTAGATCAAATGACTACCATTGAGGTCATCTCAAATGTTCATTGATTCTTATCTTTTTAACCATTTTGAAGTGCATACTTTCACCACTTTACACATCAAACTTATACATTTCCCATTGTTCTTCGATCATGAGCAATTGAGTGCATGTCTTGTAAAGCTAGAAATAGAAAGTCTGATTTGTAGCTATCAAACTAGTGCATCTCATGGGTTTGATTCTTTGCTAAAATCGTTTGTATTAATATGTGTATGTCAAAATATTGGTGTAATGCTCGCATTACTTTCAACAACATGATAGAGTCAAATATCTTTTCTTGGATTGTGACCTAATTTTAGCTTTAAAAAAAAATGCATTCCTCAATAGACAGTAATTTTAGTTCATCAAATGCAATGAATAATAATCCAATCAGACCATTTTACATTTTCCACTATTATCCTTAAATGCACAAGCATGACTTCTTTAGAACATGTTTTGTAATTCATGGAAGCATTATAATGTGTGGATTTCTTTCTAATGTAATTGTGATGAATACCCTAATAGCTATACATGTAAAATGTCAAAGCATAGGATAAAGATGCATGTGTTGTTTGATAAAATGCTTACATGACACATTATCTTGTGGAATGCAATAGTTGTAGGATATAAACAAAATGGGCTTGAAACAATTCCCTAGATATTTTCAAGTACTTGCAAATCAAATTTGTAATCCAAACTAGAAAACCTTTTCTCACATACTACCAGATTTCTCCAAACTAGATACTTTGGAAGAATGCATGTAAATTCATCAGAAGATCATTAAAAGCGGTTACTCTTTATATGTTTTAGTTGTCAAAACATTAATATACATGAATGGAAAAGTGTGGATGAATACAAAAACTATAAAATTCATACGATAATATATCTCAATAGGATGTGGTTTCTTGGACTGTGTTAGTTGCTATATATGTGCAAAATGGTCCTAGTAGATTTTGAAGAAAATACAATCGATAGGTATAAATACCATGACACTAACCTTTACAAGCATACTTTCTGTAAGTGCCAAGCTAGGATATTTGGAATGAGGTGTGGTGATTCATCATAAAATATTCAGTACGTAATAGTATGGGTTTGTGATATTCATCCAGCTACTTACACTTTTTAAAAAGGAACAATTAAATTCCATGTCTTAAATAGTTAATATATCAAAAAATGACCATGACTCAAAGCACAACAAATCTGTTGTAGGTCTTTAATGTAAGGTGAAACAGGCATAAAGTAATCATGGTTGGTATGTCTGTGGTCAGTAACAACATTGCATTTTCACACATCATTTTGGACCTTATTTAAGCATAGATAATAGGGAACATACAAAAGAGTCCTTCTATCCCCTAACTTTTTAATCTCTTTTATATCTTACGTTATACTATAATGAGTAATCATTTAAGTACATCTTCTTATAATTATAAGCTCTTAATTTGTGCTCTATTTTAAAAATTGATCTTGTGGATTGTATATCAATTATACCGATATTAATCAATTTCAGGAAAAATGCGTGGATACCAGCAACATATGGTATGAATAAATTTTATGAACGTGAAAAGATGTAACAAGCTAAATGTCAAACTTTGTTTAATTGCTTGAAGACCTACCATACCAATATTAATAAGTTTGAAGAAAATGCTTACAGTATGAACGTGAAAAGATGCCACAAGCTAAATGTCAAACTTTGTTTAATTGCTTGAAAACCTACCACACCAATATTAATAAATTCGAGGAAAATGCTTGACAACCAGTGACATACAGTACTAACAAATGTTATAAACGTCAAAAGATTCCACAAGCTAAACGCCGAACGTTCGTCGTCAAAATGATGTTTAACGATGACATCCGATCATCAAAGTAATGATTGTAAATAGAAGAATATGACCGTAAGAAGCAAATGTAGCGACCAAAAAATTGATCGAGCTTGTTCAGATCAAAGTAGGCGTAAGAATGGAGGCCATCAAATCTCAGTCGAAACTGGCAGTGGAGGATGTGCTGGGCATGAATGGTGGAGATGGAGAATATAGCTATGCAAAAAACTCTTCAGTTCAGGTACACAACACTCTATTCCTTTTTAAATCTCTTTGCTTTTTACTATTGAAAAAAATATGGAAAAGTAATATTTGAAAATTTTCCTAGTGCAGTTACATGGTATTGAAGGTGTGAAACCGATTCTAGAGCGCGCCATTTGTGACCATATGAGATTGATGACAAATGTGGGAGGCACATTTAGGATAGCAGATTTCGGGTGTGGTACCGGGAAAAATACTCTTCTTGTGGCAGACACCGTTGTGAGTGCCGTGCAACGCTCGCTTCGTGAACAAGAAGAAGAACGGGAAATGCCAGAGTTTGAGGTTGATTTCATCGACCTCCCTTCCAATGATTTCAATTCCCTCTTTCGAATATTGCCTCCACACAGAGAAGAAGGCTCGGCCGTGGTGGATAAGACCCATTATCTGGAAGGTCTTACACTGCAGCGGCTGTGTGTGGATCACATTTCAGACGTCTACTCCCACGGAAATGCCTCCATTTCTGTCATTCTTCTGCAAGCCTCCATTGGCTTTCACAGGTGGGTAATAAACCCTTCACTTCTCTATATCTAAATTCTATTTAGTTGTCTCATTGTAAGAAGCGGCCACTCTTAAATATTACATATTAAGATGGGGTCATTCTTAAATATCACATATTAATGAAGAAATTAAGTTTGAAAAAATAAGTCAATCTTAAACATCGCATATTAATGAAGAAATTAAGCTTAAAAAAATAAGTCAATCTTGATTATTTAACATTTTTAATCTAGAAATCAAGTTTTATAATGTGATACCGTTCAAATGAAGGTACCAGGGACTCTTAGACAGAGAAGATCGCCTCATGTGTACATTACAAGTGATTGTGAAGAGGATGTAGCAGCTGCATATCTGAATCAGTTCGAGACAGATTTCACATCATTTTTGAAGGCGCGAGCAGAGGAGATGGTTGACGGGGGAGGCATGTTCATATGTCTTCCAGGTCGGAATGAAGGATCCAACATACTCGATGAGCAAGGCGTGTGTGGATTTGTTGCGCGTCAAATAGACAGTGCATTTGAGGAACTAGTAAATGAGGTTGATATGATGCATTCGTTTCCTTTTCTGTTTCTTTTACATCAAATATTAACATTCTAAGCTATTATATGTAACGGTTGTTCTGATATGAAATGATACTTTATTATTGACAGGGCATTGTTGAAAAAGAGAAATGGGAGTCATTTAAGATGCCATTGTTCAGTCCAAATTTAGAAGAATTGGAAAGTATTGTGAACAGCGAAGGATCTTTTGGAGTAGAGTTTTTAAAAACTATTCAAGGAATTAATGGGTATAATTCTATGCTACATGGGGGAGAAGATACGTTTGGAAGACTTGTAGCCAATAATTGTAGAGCAGCATTTGAGAATATTATAGAAGATCATTTGGGATGCAAGACGTTGTCGACGGAATTATTCTCTAGAATTGGTAAAAGTGCTACCATTCTAGTAGAAGAATATCTCTCTCTAGAAACAAGCCTTCTTGTCGCCTTTCTCACAAAGAAAGGAGCTCAGAATAAGACCTATCAATAAGTAGGGTCAAAAATATCACACTTAAATATTATCAATGCTGCCAAGAACAATTCTAAGATGTGTATCCATGCACCCAAGTACTATGTACACATACCAAAGAACATGGTACTTAGTTGAGAGCATTAAGACTTTGATTAAGATTTCTTATCTTTGTTTCAGTTTTTATTTTCTGTATAAGCTTGTTATTTATGAAGTTTAATTCAATATGTAATTCATTTTAACCTTTCATAAAATGTTAATTACAATAAATCTTATCATCGTTCAAGTCAGAAGTTTATCATTTTCAATAAATCATGTTATACAATTTATGATATTGTTGTTCATTTTTAATGTCTCCCATCTATGTCTTGTATGTAACCTTTTAACATATATTAAACTATTATAAACATATTATATTTAATTAAAACTGAAAAGAATACATCAAATTTTAAAATTTTAAAAAATAATTGTCTATCTAAATTCCCCATCCTCTTTTATGAAAAATAAATATACCTATATCCACATACACACTAGAGTACCTTTTCCCTCAAACATAAATATTATTAAATATACGGCTAATTTATAACAATGTACAATAAATTTCAAAATGTTAATCTTAAAAGCTTTTCATTTATTGAGACAAGCTTGCATCAATAAATTTTCATTGACATTCCTAATTTCTCTATTTTATGACTTGTAATGTTCCAACCAAGGTGGGAGGATGATATACCAAAATGTTGGTGTACAATGGAGGGAGGGAGGACTATAGAGGGAGGAAGTACAGTAGATGGATGGAGGAGTATAGATGGAGGTACTATGGTGGATGGAGGGAGGAGTATGGAGCGAGGTATTATGGAGGATGGATGGAGGAGTACAGAGGGAGATAGTATGATAGATAGATGGAGGGAGGAGTAGGGGTGATGGTAGTATGGGGGATGGAGGGAGGTAGTATGATAGATTGAGGGGGGAGTACAGAGGGACATAGTATGATGGATGGAGTGAGGATTATGGAGGGAGGTAGTATAGTGCACAAAATGGAAGGTGTTGCACAAAGATTGGAAAGAGAGTACAAAATTATATGCAAATAATATTAGAACACCAATTCTATCAAATAAATACCAAGAAAAAAATAGATATTGAATACAAATAATCTCCAAATAATACTTTGATACAAAGATGATGCTTTGATTTGGAAAATCTTATTATAGGTGATAGAATATGGTGAGGGTTGAATCCCACCAAAATTGAAAAGCCAAGTAGGGAAGATCTTCCACTTACAAAATAGAAGAAAATAGAGAACCCCAACTAGAATTTGTAGTACAAAGAAAATAATCCAAATTGCATGCCTAAAATAACCTACAAGATGGCCTTATAAAAGGCTTCAGGGAATCTTCCTGAAGGAGATGGTGTCCTAGACATTAAAACATTGATTGTCAGCCACATAACAAATTATTATTATTTAATAATATTGGGGACATCAAAGTTCTCCTCTCCCAAAAACTACTTTCCCTCAAGCAATTGCCAATTTGGATGCTCCAAAATTTTTTTGCCTTACCAAGTGGCATCCTCAATTGGAAGATTATTCCATTGCACAATAAAATCCTTAATTGTGTGGGACTTTAGCCTCTTCTCCTAGACATCTATGATCTTAGCTTGATATAGAATTCATTTCTCCTCTTCATCAATGGTAAGAAATTCCTTCGATGAGTTTATGTGTCGTCCAATCACCTTCTTTAGACATGACACATGAAAATCATTTTGGATTCTACCCCCATGAGGAAACTCCAATTCATAGGAAACTTTTCCTACCCTCTGAAGAACTTTGTATGGTCCGTATAAATAGGGTTTGAGTTTCTCCTTACTAGAACTTCAAGGAGGATTATCTATATGGTTAGAACCAAAGGTATACCAGATGACCAACCTCAAGATTTCTCTCTATGTAGTGTTGATCAACATACATCTTCTATTGGTTTTGAGCCCTCTATAAATTTTCCTTGAGAGATTTAATGATATCTAAACACTCCTATAGCCATTCTTTAGCCCTTAGTGCATAACTATTTTCCAATGCTAGATCCATTAACAATGAAGGTTTGTACCCATATAATGCCTTGAGGGGTGTCATGACTATTGACATGTTATAGGTTGTATTGTAACAAAGCTCAGCCAAATGTAGCCAATGAGCCTATGCCTTTTGTTGTGCTGAAACATGGCCCTCCAACTATTTATTCACACTCTTTTTTTTCCATCTGAATTTGTATGGTATCTCATACTTGGTGACAACAATGTCCCTAGAAGTCTTAAAATATATATCCAAAAAGTACTAAGGAAACAACTATCACTTTCAATTACTTTGATATGTAGGAGTCCATGTAAGTGAAAAATCTCATCGAAGAATAATTCGGCCACTTGAGATGATTGGCATCTAGTGGAAATGTAAAAGAAATGGCCATACTTGGTCAAATGTTCATCCATGAAAAAATACAATCCTTCCCCTAAACCTCGGGTAGACGAGTGATGAAATCCATTGATATACTTTCCCACTTTTGATCAATGATTGACAATGGTTGAAGAAGTCCTATTAGTAGGGTTTGCTCAAATTTATTCTGTTTGAAAGTAGGACATTCCTATACATACTGCAAGATATCATTCCTAAGTCCCTTCCATGAAAACCATTCTTGGATCAACCTATAGGTTTTTAGGTATCTTAGGTGTCCATCCAATGGTGAATTGTGCATCTCCTTTAGAATTTTGTCCTTTATTTTGGACTCAGGAACTAGATAAATCCTTTGCTTGTAGTAGATGATATCATCTACCACCTTATACCTATCATCTTATACTTTACTCTCCATGAAGTGATAGGAAAATGTATTCTTGGACTATTCAATGGGCAAGTGTTCCTTCCACTCTACTGAAATTTGGGATAAATAGATCTAGTAGACCTTTTTGACAGAGCATCAACCACTACATTATTTTTTCCCATCACCTACTCAATTTTAAGGTCAAATGCTTGGATTTTTCTCACCCACTTTTGTTGTCGGTCATTCAATTATTTTTGCTCCAAGAAATATCTCAAGCTATTGTGATTTGTGCATACACATTTTTTTTCTCTAATGAGATACTATCGAAACTTTGTAAGTGTGTGCATTATGGAGAGGACATCTTTTTCATAGATGGAGTACAATCTCTCTACTTCTAATAGCTTCTAACTCTCAAATAGAGTAGGGTGATGATCTTGCATCAACATTACCCCGATATCTTCTCCTAATGCATCACATTTCAAGCTAAAGGGTTGATTGCAATTAGGTAGTGCCAACACTAGACATGAACTTATGACTTCCTTCAACTTGTTGAAGATGTGTTGTGCCTTCTCATCCCCAATGGATAGATTCTCTTTTTGTTAGATCTTCCAGTTGTGTACTAAGTTGTGAGAACCCCTTTACGAGCCTTTTATAATAACTACACAATCTAACGAATCTAGAAAGATCATATAGAGTCTTTGGTGGGGCCCAATCTAAGATGGCTTGAATCTTTTACCAATGTACTTGAGCCCCTCAAGCACTAATTATACACCAAAAATATAGTAACATTGTCATTTGAGATTCACATTTGAATCTGTTGGAAAATAGTGATTGCAACTCCATGATCCCGAGTACTTCATCCAAATGTCTTAAATGTTCCTCCTAAATTTTATTGTAAATAAGTATGTCATCCAAAAATAACAATAGAAATTTTTGTAGTAGTTTTTTGAAGATGTGATTCATGCATGTTTTCAAAGTAAATGGAGCATTGGTAAGATCAAATGGAATGACCAAGAACTCATAATGGTCATAATGACAACACAAGGTAGTTTTCTCCACATCTTCCTCCATCATGTGAATCTGATGGTAACCAAACCAAAGATCTATTTTGGAAAAAATGATTGCACTATATAACCCATTCAATAATTTATCGATCATGGTAATGGGATACCTACTTTAGATGGTTTTCTTATCTAGTGCATGGTATTCCACACACATCTGAAGGATTTCATCCTTCTTTTTAACAAAAACAATTGATGACGCAACAAGACTAGATTTGGACATGATCCATCCTTTCTCTAGGAGTTCCTGGATCATTTTTTCTATCTCATCCTTAAACCTTGTAGGATGGTGATAGGGTGTAGTGATTATTAGTTTAAATCCTTCCTCTAACTAAATGGTGCACTCAAAGCCTCTATGTGGAGGGATGTCGACAAAGATGGTACTAGACTTATCCAATATTGCATGAAGTTCATCACCATGCTAGTTATTTTGTTGTCCCTTCATAACTCCTACTATGATCAAATAATGTATTGCCTATAAAATATCATCATGTCAAAAAAATAGCTTCCATCTTTTGTGCTAAGATTTCGTTCAGTCCTCTATTTTACATTCCCCTAAGGACTACCTTGTGTCCCTCCACTTTGAATGAAAACTCTATTTTTTTAAAGCTTTGTGTGTAATCATCAAAGTTTTTGATCAACTAAATGATGTGAATAAATTCCATATCATCCTAATTGAATAAAAAAGAAGTATTTTGTCACTATATGGTTTTCCATAGTAATTCTAAGTTATGAGACTAGATGGGTACATGATGGAAGGTTTACTCCTACTATCTTAACTTGGAGTCATTTAGTTGCCTTTGTAGCTAAATCTCTTTTTTTTATAAGTGATGAAAAAATAAAATTAAGTGTGGCTCCACTGTCTTAGTTTTGGTTATCTTGGACAATCGTTTCTCCATATGCTATTAATTAGAAAATATAATATGGTGAAGTATAATTTATAATTCCTCATCTATAGAATTGGTTTCCCTTAGGGGTTTTTCTACGAACAATTTCTCCAAAAATATTGTGTTCTTTGTGTTACTTATTTATTTTTCATATTTTTATAAGAGAAGTTGCAATTGTGTTATTTTTTCATATTAGGCATGAATTATTTTTGGGTAGTTTAATAACCATTTAAGATAGGAGATTAATAATCAATGACTACACTAGGAGTAGTATGGAGGGTAGAAGAGTTTTTCCCTAGGAAAGAAACTTAGGGTCTATAAAACCTAGGCTTAAAATTTTTTCACATGGTATCAGAGTAGTATGGAGGGTAGAAGATCTTTTCCCTAAGAAAGAAACCAAGGGTCTATAAAACCTAGGCTTACCTCTTTAGATTTATTAGTGCTTTAATTACTTGAGATGGCTTCAACTAGCTTGAGAGATTAGGATAGATTGGATGGTGCCTCTAATTTTAGTCTCTTGAAGGCTAGACTTTCTTTTTGTTTGGAAGAAAATGGTAATAAGGATTATGCTACCACTGTTGTAGCTATACCTTTAGATCTGACACATCTTGCACCATACAAGAATGATGATGCCAAGGTGAGGAGGATAATCCTTGATGGTGTCAAGGATCATATTGTTCCACATATCTTGGATCTAGATACAATGAAGAAGATGTCAGATTCCAATTTGAATTTATACCAGAATGCTCCCACCAACTAGAAGATGATTCTTAGACATAAGTTGAAGAAAACCCCGATGAACTAGGGATAATATGTCACAAGTTACCTCACAAGTCTTCAACTTGTTAAGGATGAGTTAGGAACTATTAGAGATAGCCCTAGTGATAATGAGATAGTGAGAACAGTCCTGAATGGGTTCACTAAGAAATGGGGTTTCTTTTTTCAAGTTTTTAGTAGATGAGATAGCTTATTGAGTTGGGATCAACTATAGACTCATTCCACTTAGGAAAAGTTTAGACTAAGTCTTATCAATGGGGCCAACGAGAGTTAGAGAAGCGAGTTGGAACAAGAAAATGTTTCCCTAATGGAGAAATGGAAAGGAAAGAAGGGGTCTAGAAAAGGATTGGATTCACAAAGTGAGAAGAAGAAGAAGGACCTTTCTAAGGTCAAGTTCTTGGGTTGTCATGAGTATGGTCACTATCTTAGTGAATTCCTAGAAAGGAAGAAGGGAAAGAAGTATGTGGTAACTTTAGAAAGTATAGAAGAACTCTCAAGTAAAATAGAAGATGAGTTTGCACTCATAGATTGTATGATTAGCTCAACCTCATAGTGTGTTTGGTATATAGATAGTGAGACATCATTCCTATGATATGAGTTAAAGCGTACTTCTCTACTAATAATGAGGACAACACCAATATCCAAATCTATATGGAAAACTTGTCCAAACACAAACTAGTTAGGAAAGGGACTATTGAGTTTTAGAGGGAGAATGGAAAGATAATTCTAGTTCATGATGTGTTTCATGTTCTAGGCTTAGGTATGAATTTTATTTTTGTATATGTTCTTCAAGAGAGGAGGTATAACATTTGTACTCTTTAGAGAGACACATGTTTTGATTAAGAATAAGGATTGGAAATCACCAATATATATTGGAGTTAGGGTCTCCTTTATAGGTTGTAGTTTAATACTCCTAAGGAACTCATGAGCAATAGTCATCCTTGAGATTTGGAGAGCTATGGCATAGGAAGATGGTCCAAATTCATCATGCACCACTCAAATTTCTTCATGAGATAGTGATAATTGTTTTAGAGGTGAGCACAAAGCATGATGATGTATGCAAGAGATGTGTGTTGGGAAAGTTTGGAAAAGAATATTTTCCAAGGAGTGACACTAGATCTTAGGGTGATCTTGATGTAGTTTTTTCAAATGTACATGGCCAATGTCAACAAAGTCTCTCAGATGATATGAGTACTATGTTACTTTATTAATGATTTCTCTAGGAAGACATGGATATAGTACTTGAAGACCAAGGATGAAATTTTTATTTGGTTCCAAGAGTTCAAGTCTCTTATGGAGAACTCAATCAATGGAGGAAAGTTCAAAAGAAATAACTTTGAAGAGTTTTGTACCAGGGAAGAAATCAAGAGAGACTAGATTATTCCTTACAATTCACAACAAAATGGAGTTGCCGAGAGGAACAACCATTCTATATTGGAGGAAGAAAGGGTTATGCTACATGACCATATTGTGCTAAATACTAGGAAATGAGGTAGAAAGGTCTAGAGATTTGCTAGTAGATGATTAGAGTGAGCATCCAATAGAAGATCAAGACCTAGTCAAGGGAAGGAAAGCATAGGTATAGTTACTAGTACAAGCATAGGCTTAGGTGGTGAATATTTATAGAATATCGAGCTACAAGTTCAACAAGAAATGTGTCTAGAAGACCTAGAGGTTAACATTTTATCCTCTACAATTGGAAGCAAGAGCCGCAAGGTTCAAGACACAAATGGGTAAATTAAGGAGTTTGTGGGAGCTCCTAGAAGGTGTACTAGAAAGTAGAGATAACTAGACAAGTTCAATGACTATGTGACATTAGTTAGTTAGTTGGAAGATAGTGAGCCTTCCAACTATCAAGAGGCTACATGACATTAGGTATGGTAGGATTCTATGGTTGAGGAATATAACTCAATTATGTAAAATTATTTATGGGAGATAGTGCCTAGAGAAATAGATGGAGTTGTAGTTGGATCATGTTGGATCTATAAGATAAAAAATAGTGCAAATGGTAGCATCGAGAAATACAAGGAAAATTTTGTGGCCAAGGGTTTCTCTCAGAAGGATGGAATAGACTATGAAGTGACATTTTCTCTAGTGGAAAAGTATACTTCTATACTAACTATGATCTTGTTTGTAGCATAGATGTGCTGACAAATCCATCAAATGGATGTCAAGACAATATTTCTTAATGGTGAGTTGAAGATGTATACATAGAGAAACCAAAAGGCTTTGTACCACACAACAAAGAGATCCACATGTGCATATTGAAGAAATAATTGTAAGGACTCAAGCAACCTCCTAGAGCATGGTGTAAGAACATTGATACATACTTGTAGGAAATGGGCTTTGTGAAGAGTGAAGAAGATTCTAACCTCTACTACTTGGTCGTTAGGGGTGAGGTTCTCATTCTTGTTCTATATGTGGATGATATTTTTCTTACAGGTGCACTCAGGCACATAGAGGATTGTAAGAGGGACCTGGAAAAAGAATTTGAGATGAAGGATTTGGGACTTATGCACTACTTTCTAGGCATGGAGGTGTGACAAATACATGGAGAAATTTTCCATAGTTGAGGTAAATATTTCACTGAAATCTTGAAACAATTTGAGATGAAGTATTGCCAAGACATGTCTACACCCATGATCATGAAGTAGAGTAAGGTAGATACATCTAGGAAAAATGATATAGATCCCAAATTATATTGGCAGTTCATTAGTTCACTTATGTTTTTGGTCAATAGTAGACCATATATAACATTTGTAGTAAACTCTCTTAGTAAATTCATGGTTGAACCAAAGACAATGCATTGCAAAATGGCTAAGAATGTGCTATGTTACTTGCATGGTATAGTTCAATATAGGATTATATATATATGAGGTGAAGGTATTAGATTGATAGGCTATAATAATGCAGATTGGGTAGGCAATACAACTAAAAAAAGGAGCACCTAAGGGTCTTGTTTTAGTTTGGGATCAAGAGTTTTATCTTGGTTCAATAGGAAGTAAAAGTTTGTGGCTCTGAGTTCAATAGAAGAAAAAAACATAGCAGCTAGCATGGTAACATGTGAGGCTATATGGCTTTGAAAGTTGTTAGTAGCCTCGTTTGGTCGGAAGGTTGAGACTACCATGATATAATGTGATAATTATAGTTGTATCAAGTTTTTTGAGAATCTAGTATTTTATGATAGGTCTAAACATATAGAAATCATGTATCACTTCACCAGAGATTGTGTACAATGGGGCATTGTTCATCTATAGTACATACCTACAAAGGAGTAGGTAGAAGACATTTTGACAGCTTGATAGGTCCACCCTCCAACCATAGGCATCTATCATGAATTATACTTAGCATAATTCTTATACATTTCATCTTGAAAAATATGAGGAAATCTAGGGCACGTGTTAAGCCCTTTCTCTCAAAAATCTAAAATTCCTCCTTTAATACCCCATTCTCACAAAGATTTTCATAAGCTTGTTGAATCTCCATGTCACCTATTGCTCCAACTTTACAATTATAAGATATTCTAACATCTTGCACCATAACAAATTTAGTTGGAATAATACACAAAGCACCAATAGGGTCATTTTTGTAAGCCACTTGAGGAATTGGCCTAAAATTTGGTTGTTTGACTTCATTTTTGACCAACTAAACTTTGAATAGTTCCTTGTCCCTAGGATTCCTAGAGCTACATGCCATTTCTAGAAACTTGGGTTTCAAGATATAGAAATTGTGTAACTCCTTAGCTTGGCACTTGAGTAAATACCTTAGATCGATAAGAAAGAGTTGAATCTTTGTTGGAATCTTTGCAAAAGCATCAATCTCTACTTGGAAATTGTTTTTATGCTCTTCTCACTCTAGCTCTGTGTTTTCAATGACAAGAAATGATTGAAAGCTCATTCTTATACCCTTTATTACAGAGCATTTAATGCTTAGTGCATATACAGTTGTCCACTCAACTCCTTATGCAATTCTATTTCATTCAAATTCTATTGATATTTCCACACTCGACATCCACTAGAGTTTCCCTTACTTGGCTTCAATAAGAATTTTCCTTTTACTTGGTAACCACTACACACTCAGCTCCTACTAACTTTGGTAGAAAACTTGGCATACACTAGGATGTCATTTGGCATTTGAAGGCAACTTTCCTTACTTCGAAATAGTGTGAAAAATTTGAAGACTTTACCTTGTATCTTTACTCATGCTGATCTATCCTTTTTAGTGCTAACTCATTTTAGGAACTAATGTATGATAAAAAAATTAAATATTAGTTCCACATACCTTCTTGCTTAGTTTGATGAAGTATGACCACTTGACCCTTTAGGTGAAGTGATCACTTCATTTGATGTGTTGTATCCATCTTTCATCTTCCATGTCTTATTTATCTCTCCTCTAATATGCTCAACATCTACCTTTCATTTTCTCTTGTTTGAGTTTGAGTTTGGTGCCTTTGATCTTGTTGGACAGTGCTTGCTAATATGATCAATATTCAAAAAACTAAAGCATGTATTTTTCTCAACCATTTACTATAGCTTCCACTGAAATGTGTTCTTATGCAATTCTTAGGGATGTGTCCATACTCTTGACAATAGTGACAACTATGTATTGTGTTGTAGTCCCAATTATAGGAATTTTTATGACTTCTTCCCTTATTTGATGACCATGTGGTCTTGGATCTGCATTCAAAGGCTTTGTGTCCAAAATTTTGATAATTGTAGTTGCATCCTTCAAATCTTGGTGCATGCATGGTCCTTGTCCTACATTCACATGGATGATGACATTGTTTGTTGCACTTGTAACAATGTATCATGTTCTTTGGCTTAGAATTTTGACTACCCTTCTTGTTCCTACAAACATTAGCTGTATGTCCTTTCTTACAAAAAAGATGACAACTGGGTTTGGTGTTCTTACCTTTGTCATTCCTTTTAGCAGTCTTGGATGACTCTCCTTCCTTAGTGCTTGTGTAGCCCAAACCTAATGTGAACTTACTGGATCTAGGGGATTTAAATAGTTACTTAAAGTACTTGATCACTTCATTTGGCTTGTTGAAGCTTTCAGCAAACTCCTTCTCTCTTTTTAGGCCATTCTGTAGTTGCTCATTTCGCAACCTCAATCTAGTTATTTCAATGTCCTTGACATTGAACTCATGATGGGCATTCATCATTTGGCTCAAGGTATCCAACTACATGTTTGAGATCCTAGACAACTCTTTTGATTTTTCTACCAATCTATTTGACAAAATTCTTATGTCTTCTTCAGTCACAACCTTATCCTCAATGGCTTTCTTCTTTTGTTTAGTTACTTCACATAGCAGTATTGCTTGTGATTCTTGCTCCAACTTGAGAGTTCTAATCTCTTTAGCTTGTGCTCTATTATTTTCCATGAGATCTACAATTGTTACATCAAATTCACATGAGTTACCATCTACAAATAACCTTGGGGTGTCAATCTCCTTGTATTGAGTGTCATTGTCAGCTATCACAATCTCTTTCCTTCTCTTTCGCAAACTTATCAAGTCATTTTTGGCTTCATCCAATTGTTGTAGTAAGAGGTGTATCTTAATCTCTTGATTCTCGATGGTTTTTCTGAACTTGTAGACTTCTATCTCAAGATCTTTTCTCCAAGCTATAAGGCTTATCTTGATGAGAACTCATCTCTGATACCAATTGTTGGGAATTAACAAGTGGGAATTATACTTCTGAGAGCGGGGGGTGGGGGGGGTGAATTAGAAGTACTAAACTGTAACCAATAAAAAATTTAACTTTAAAACAATTGCATGCACAAATATATAGAAGTAACATGAAAAGTAAATGCATCCACATAAACACTTGACACCAGATATGATTACCCAGAAACCCTCCAATGAGAATGTAAAACTGGGATGGGGATGATACCCACAACTCTTCACTACTGTAGCAATAAGGTTACATATTTTTAACCATTCTCATGATCTACCTTGTAAAAGGCCTACCCTATTAAAAATGTACAAGGATTGTTAGATCCTACTCTATTAAAGGATTATAACACTCTATCAAAAGTGTACCTAGCTAAAGGATTTAAAAAACATTCACTTGGAATGTTACCCTATTAAAGGCTTTATACAATGGTTATTAAACCAACCTATCTCCATAGGATTTCATTTTGCTAATACAATTGTTAGGTAGTATAGTAGAATGTTTGACTTGATCACTTGCAATCTACTATTGCTGATTTCAGATGCTTATTTTGTTCAATCTAATCCTCACTGATCTAGTATGAAGCTGTTTGTAGTACTGATACTCTGTTCTTCTAACTGATCTATAGTTATGCCCTTCTTCTAAGTCACCTTTAACTTGACCAATTCACCCCATTCACTTCCTTCAAACTTCACTAGCATTATCTCCTTGCATGCATTCTCTTTTTGCACACTCTATCTCTCTAAATTGTTGGGCTTTAACCTCCTTAAAATGATTTCGTGGCTTAGGCTTAGGTATGAATCTACAATTGAGATTCATCCATATTTCTCACTAAAATCTTTCCATTTTTATGATTGGTTGCATGTTGATTGCATAAGGAATCAAATATATTTGATCTTATCTTTTAATCCTTCGAGATCTATCCATATGTCAACTCAAAAATGATTTACATCTTAGTTTGTGAAGGCAACAACTCTTATGTTGATTTTGTGTTACTCAACACTTATTGATTACTGATGCTTGACACATACTAAATTCTATCTTGCTCAGTACTTGAAATTTTCTCGACATCTATTAGTCACTTGGCACTTGAAACTTGCTTGATATCTAAATGACTTAACACTTGTTGAATTTCTGGCTCGGCACATGGGTAAAAGTACAAAGTTACGTCACCTTTCAAGCTGACTTATCAGAATGACTAAATTTGAGTATTTCTATCTAAAAAATCATTTTTTTCAAACATATGATCTTGATAAATTTACTACAGCTATGTTATATATCGTCTTACACTTTTTCAATTGGAAATGTCTATTAAATGCATGTTTTATACTAGTTTGTATCCAATTACTCAAGAAATAAAATTATTTTAGAAAATTGATGTTTCAATAACTCTTACTTTTTTTCATGATTTTTTTTAATAACATATAAACACCATTTTATAGAGCTCAAAGTCAAGAATATTCTCATATAGAGTTTATAGTATTTTAATTAGATATAGTATATTATAATCAAAAATTTCTACAAGTATATATTTTAACACTTGAGAAGACATCAATTTTAAGAAAGAAAAAAATATTAAATCATATCAAAAAAAATGAAAATTCATGTGGCATTCTAAAGGAGAGAGTCCTCTTCCAGAATGTATAATGTTTGTTTTGGTTAGAATAGATTTATTTTTTAAAATGTGGTGGGAGATGAAAACTTTCGATTTTAGGTGAGTTGAAATTTGAATCATTATAAAAGAGAAAATATAGGTCTAAAGCCAATTTTTTGTTTTTGATTGTTCTATCTATATATGTTAGCTATAACATAATTTGAGATCAAAGGTAAATGAGTTTATTTTCATATAATTTTGTGGTGGGAACTAGATCGCTAATTTTTCGTATTTTTCAGCAACTAAAAATTTTCCTTTAAAAATTAGGAAAATATATCAATTCTTATTCCAAATAATTATTAAAAATTATAATCCTAAACTTCATCCATTTCTATACATTTGATTAGGTTACTTCATTTTCAAATTCTAAATAATAATATCATTTTTATGTCATTGAAGGTGAACAGTTATACTTTTGTTAGCCTTTTCCTTTATAAAGGGTAACACAGGTTTGTGTTTTTACCCACATATTGTAACTCAACATCTATATTATACTCAGAATCAACTTAGAAAAGTTCTTAAGTATGTTGAAACTCAATTATCAAAACCAAACTAAGGTCAACAAACACTACCAAACTGCTGATCTGAAGAATCTCCACTGTATAGAACATGACTAGGTAAAGAAGACTAAGTTTGAAGAGTTGAACAATTGATGATGGAAGCTATTTCCATGGCCTCGAAAAATAAGAATGAAAGAATGTTTATATGGTAAATGATCCATCTCACTGAAATACATAAGTATCCAGCTACTACAATTACCTAGTACATAGGATCAAATACTGAATACATAGCTCACTCCATCAAACCAAGAAAGCAATAGAGCCAACATAACCCCCCCCCCCCCCCCCACTTGCATAATGCAGAGAGGTAATAAATGAACATTGAAAATAATTGTAAGATCTCTTGGAAAAAGAATAATCAGGAACATCGAGAGCACAAAAGAAGTAAGAACACCTATACTGGAAGATGTCATCGACACATCCTAAGGTTAATGTCATGGAAGGAACACTCACTTGACAAAGGAAGATGAAAAATATGGCTAACATGAAACCCCCCAAGGAACTTTATAATGTAGTATGAGTACATAAAAACACTAAGATGTGCAAGATCCCAAAATGCAATAGAGTAACACTTTATCTTATTGCATTTGCAAAAATATTACAAAAGAATGTCAAAAAAGATCAATAGAGACATAAGGCTGACAAAATAGATAGTATAAGCTATGAAAAATCATCTAAAAAAACAAAATTGATCTGCAGACCTGATACAACCAACATATCCATCAGAATACAAAAAAGAAAAAAATTGAATGGGATGTGCCTGGAGAAAAATTTGGAAAATAAAATGTCTCAAAATATGTATCTCTTGAAAAATAGAAATTTTGAATAAACTACAACATCATGACAGACTTGGAATTAGCTTTTCGACACTTCTTTTAGATTGAAAAATGGACTCTAGATGAGCAAGTTATGGCCAAAAATCAACATGTACGTCAAAAAAGTGTTGGAAAAGTAAAAGAATGCCTAGAGATCTATGTCAAAATCTTTGAAAAGCATGCCCACCAATACCATAAATTGTCTCGGGAAGAGTATCAATTCTGTACCAAAATTGCCTCAATTTGCATGCCCAAAAAATCTCAATTCGTATGCCAAAAATTTTGAGTTTTGTGAAAAAAATCACAATATTGCCACCTTGGGAAACATGTCAAAAGATCAATATTCAAATTAAAAATGTCCATATGTGTAAAAATTTTAAAAATTTCTAGCTTGAGAAATGTAAAAAAAATTATTTTTGAATTTTTTATTTGCAGGCAAAAATCATAAAATCACTACCTCAAAAAATGTGCCATGAAATTAGAAATCATTCCCTTGGGAAATGTGCCCAATTTGGGAGAAATAATTTTAAGCCTTAAATTCCAACTATGTCCAAATTGGACAATTTATATATGAAAATATGGGTTTTTGGGTGCTCTGTGTTAGTGTAGTTTTTTATTTTGATAGGTTTTTCCTACACTTTTAATAATCTCGCTTAGGTTAATAAAGCATGTCGTATTAGGTGAATGGTTGTGAGGTGTCACCTTCCTACATGTGAGCATCCATTAGCTATCTTGGAAAGATACTTTGCTATCTTTAGTCCAATAGATGGTTGCTCCTCATTGGTTGGTCTTGCCACCTCCTCCCTCTTCCTAGCCTATATAAGCATGCTACCTGGCTTGTATTTATATCTCTTGTTTTTGCACCCTCTTAATGCTATTTTGCTTCCAACATTTGCATTACTCTCTTGGAGACTAACTCTATGATGCTATTTTGATTTTGTATCATTTGCATTCATAGTTTAGATATTTACTCTTTGCACTAGTTTTCTGGGTTATTAATCTTATCAGATTCTAACATGGTATCAGAGCTTTTCTATGTGCAAGAGTAGATTTTAGTTTCCTTATTTGAGAGATTCGGGGGAGGGCAAATAAACTTTATTGTAGTTTTTTGAAAAATTAAGTATGCTCTTCTCTTGCATCTTTGGATGATCCTGAGAATCAGAAAAGTTTTGACAAAAACAGTTTTTCTCTGGGGTTTCAATCTCAAATTTGACAACCAACTTGCATATTTGGAGTTTTCAATCAGTTTTGCAAGTTCCAGCATGCCATTGATGGACTTAAGAAGCTGATCCAACATTTGCATGTCATATTTTAGTTGCTAGGGTCATTTTTTAATTTTTGGAGCCATTTTTTACTGTAAAAGGTGTCTGATTTACACTACAACAACATCTTCTGTACATCAACAAGAAAAGCACTTTCTGAGTTTTGTTCGTAGCCCCGAAAAACCATCTGGGTATCTTTTAGATTTTGCATGCAAGCTGTATATTTTGCAGAATCAAGCATGCAAAGCTCCAGGCATATCCCTCTATGTTGGCAATCACATATTTGAATGCAGTTTTCAAATGTCTCGTTCTTGCTCATATGAACTCCAATTTTGATGACTTTTGTTATGAACTTGGCTATTTTTTTGTGCTTTATCCACTAGCGGAGTTGTTTTTTGATTTTCATGCATGAATTCTTCAAAAATTGCAGATTCTCAGCCGTGACTGTGCACAGTTCTCGTTTTGAAAACTTTAGAGGATCATAACTTTCTCATACGACCTCGTATCGAGACGATTCTTTTTTGAAAGTGCATAATTTTTTGAGTAGATCGCAGTGGTTCTATTTGTTTCCTTGATTATTGTGCCCAAGTTTCACTTTTAGCATATGCTCTTCATGAGGGTTTGTAATGCATTGAAATCAAGACCACTAAGTATTTCTTTCTAGTGGTAGTTGTAAATGCAGTAAAAGAAAGTGCCAAATCATATTTTTTTTGTGGGGGGGGGGAGGGTTATTTGATTGAGTAAAGAGGGGGGGGAGGGACATTGTCGTGGCTGGGTTCTCTTCTTTCTAGCATTTCTTCTCTGCATTTCTTCATCATGGATCAAAAGAATATGCCCATCCTAACTCCATACAATTACTTTGAGTGGAAATCATGCATGACAATTCATTTAAGGAAAGCTGGATTAAATAGGATAACTATGGGACTTGAAACTGAACTTGCTAAAGATGAAGATAAGCCTAAGTGGTTTAACAAATGTGATGAGGCATTTGGAACATTGTGTTTGTCTGTTTCTCCTGACTTGTTATTTCACATTGAGTCTTTGGATACACCAAATGAAGTATGGACAAAGTTATAAACACTATTTGGCACACAAGATTCAATGAGGGGTCATATGTTGGAAAAAGAATTAATTAGTTTGAGTCCAAGCAATTTCAACACAATCCAAGATTTCTTCACCAAATTGAAATCACTAAGGCTGCAGTTAAAACAATGTGGAATTGAAAAGAAAGATGAACAACTGATTCTCAGTATTCTCTCTAAGCTAAGTTCAGAATATTCCGTGTTTGTCTCTACCTTCTATGCTACTAAGGGTGCACTTGGTACTCAATTCACCATGCCATCTCTAGATGATTTTGCTGTCAATCTCACTCGAGAATAGGACAAGCTAATCCAGATGGGCATTCTTAAGTCCTCTAAGTCACATGCCTTGGCTGCCAACAAAGGCACAAAAGAACAACAAGGACAAAGTAGTAAGAACAATAGTAAGGACAAGAAACAAAAGAATAGTGAGGACAAGAAGGATCAGATGTTGGTTTCTTCAAAAACAACTATTGATACACCATCTTCCAAGGGTGATAAGCCTAAGAAAGAAAAGGTCAAATGTGCCTATTGTAAAAGACCTGGTCATGATGAACATAAATGTTTGCAAAAATAACTTGATCACTTAACATACATTCTTGAGAAGAATAATATCAGTGTTCCTGAGTCTATAAAACAAAGTTCTAATGAAGGGTCTAACAAAGAAAAATAAAATAGCAAGGGGAAAGGAAAGGGAAAGGCCCTTTTTTCAGTTGTTTCCTCACCGTCCACTTGGGTTCTTGATTCGGGTGCTTCACACCACATGGCTTCATCTAAGGAAGAACTTGCATCCTTGGAGCCGTGTAGTATGCCTTCTATTTTGATGGGTGATAACACTCTTGTTGAGGTGTGTGGGAGAGGGTCTGTTGATGTGGGGGATGGCACATTCCATGATGTTCCTTATGTACCCTCACTGTCAACTAATCTCCTATTAGTACACTAGATCACTCACACAGGTTTAGGCAAGCGGGTTGAGTTCACTCCTGATTCAGTGGAGATACGTGAGTTACACAATGATTCTACAGTTGTAGTTGGGAGAGAAAATCATCAGTCACGACTCTATATGTTTTCTCACTTTGTTCCTGATCCTCCTTTGACTATTTTGCTCACTCACTTTAATGATGTGAGCAGATTATGGCATGAGTAGTTTGGCCATCTTAACTTTCACTACTTGCATCAGCTTAACCAGCAGAGCATGGTCACAGGGTTGCCTTCTACTTTGACATTGGAGTCACTTGGAATACATGATAGATCCTCTAATTGGTCAGATTCACTTGAGCAGTCTTCTACCTCCACTTTTGATGCAGAGAGTGATTTAGAGGACTCACCTCCTTCCTCTCCTAGTCATCATTTACAGGTTGATGATTCTCCTCTAGATTCTCCATCTTCTGGTCCACTTTGGGCTAGACAGACCTTGCAGTTTGTAGGTGATTGGGTTGGGGATCCATCAGACACCAAGCAGACTCGTTTACAATTCCAAGATGCTCTACATATCTTCATTGCTACTGCCTCAAATCCAAAGTCCTTTCATGAGGCTTCTAGTATTTCTGAGTGGGAGACAACTATGCACAAAGAGTATAGTTCCTTGATGAGGAACCACACTTGGGATCTTGTCCCTTTTCCTAAGGGAAGAAAACTTGTTTGATGTAAGTGGATCAACCGGACAAAATTTGCAAGCTTTGCTGGAGGTGCGGGATGCTTCATCTTTTGGGGGAGCCTCTTCCTCTCACTTGGAGTCCTAATTTTCTTTGGGGAGTCTCTTTTCTCTCTCTTTTGGCAGAATTTTATGTACATGGGTACCTCATCAGGCTTGACTTTTCGGGACCCATTTCTACATCCACCTAAGCTTCGCTTATGGGGGGGTGTTAGTGTAGTTTTTTATTTTGATAGGTTTTTCCTACACTTTTAATAATCTCGCTTAGGTTAATAAAGCATGTCTTATTAGGTGAATGGTTGTGAGGTGTCACCTTCCTACATGTGAGCATCCATTAGCTATCTTGGGAAGATACTTTGCTATCTTTAGTCCAATAGATGGTTGCTCCTCATTGGTTGGTCTTGCCACCTCCTCCCTCTTCCTAGCCTATATAAGCATGCTACCTGGCTTGTATTTGCATCTCTTGTTTTTGCACCCTCTTAATGCTATTTTGCTTCCAACATTTGCATTACTCTCTTGGAGACTAACTCTATGATGCTATTTTGATTTTGTATTATTTGCATTCATAGTTTAGATATTTACTCTTTGCACTAGTTTTCTGGGTTATTAATCTTATCAGATTCTAACACTCTGAGCTCAATGGTGATTTCCATTTGGGCTCAAAGTGCACTAAAAAATGGTATTGCTAGATTCAATAAAAAATAGTTGGAAAGATGAAACCCTCTGAACAAAAAATGTAGATCTAAAAGCCAAGCCAAACTTGTCATAAATAGAATAGGGGAATGAAGATCTAGACCTATGATACCATGTTGAAGTTGATGAAAGATCAACCCCATAGCTCCCAAGAATCACTTGCATGCAAACACCTACAATTGAGAAAGAGAAAAGCAAAAATCTATGGAGATCGGAAAAGCAAAAATCTATGGAGATCGTAATTGCCAAATTGATAAATGAGACATTCTTAATGAGCAAAAAGAGAAATTGCTATTATCAAAAGTGAATGAGTAAATAATTACAAAGAGAAATCATCCTTATAAAGGAAATCAAAACCCTAATAGGGTAAAACCTAGGTTGTATGATAATAATTAATAAAATAATTAATTATTATATGCATAAAGTTTAGCTTAAGTAAAATAGAGATAATAAGTGACTTAATAATTAAATCAAAATGATTTAGTTAATAAGGAAATATCTTATTACTCTAATAATATCAAGAGAGCACAAACTTGTATAAATTGATAATTAGACACACTATCCAACCATTTGTATATTGTTGAGGTTTCCAATTGGGCAACACATTATCAAACCACTCAAATAATATTTGAGCATCCAATAGTCACAATAATTATGGTTGTAGCATAAGTCTTAAAGATCTTTTATAATAGTTCCATCGATTGCAAAATATCACTCTATCATATCAGGATCACAAATATTGTAAATTACATATTTTGGACATATCTAAAATAAAGATTAGTCTTCAAATACAACTCTTTTGCTTCTTGAAGTTTATATTTATTTATTACCATAATCCTACTGCAATAGTAATATTGACTATTCATTATTAATATTGATCTACAAATGATTAAGGTAAGTATTTGTCTTGGAGTTCCTAAGATATCTAAAAGGGAGATTACAATGGTATCAAAGCATAATCCTTCCATGCTGGGAGTGAAGGCCTAAAGAAAATTATGAGAGGAAAAATAAAACTACAACAAATGACTTCAAAAATGAGGTAAGATATTATATGGAGGAAAACAACCATACCAACCAAACTATATTGACTCAATTGGAAAAATAAAATCAAGTGCTTCTCAAAGTATTGCAAGATACCAAAAATTGTATCAAGAATTTGATATGTATGCCCAACCCAAAAAGAGTGACTAGCTCCACTCTCTCATAAAATAATAATATATTTTGTACAAACAGAATACCACAACCATCATTCTTACATAGAAAAGAGATACCAAGAGAAGAAGATGTAATAGAACATACAATGACTATAATTGAACATATTACAATGGCATATACAACTCTAGAACCTAACATTAGGGAAGTAGTATCTTTCTAAGATTTTTGTGATAAAAAATGAAGGGAGACATATGGAAGGGCTACAAAGAAAGAAATCAAACATAAAATAAACAAAAAAAAGATTCCAAATTTTGATGAGTCAAAAAAGACTGCATGGTGCCAACAGTTAGAAAAATTAAATGCATTTTTCATTCTAAATCTCATGATAGAAGAACATGCAATGCAATTTTCTATACTACATCTAGAAGGAGAAGCACATGATTGGTAAAGCCATGGGCATATCACAGTGGGACATAAAGAAGTAAAATCCTATGAAGGATTCTCCCAAAAGCTAATGCATATATTTGATGAAAAGGAAATAAAATGGTATTTCCAAGAACTAGCTCAACTCAGAAAAAGCATAAGAATGGAAGAATACACTTGCAACTTCCAAGAGTTATTAGTTAGGATTCAAGACCTTTTCCAAAAAAGACTCACTCATATATTTATAGAATGATTAAAAGTCTCCACTAAGCATTCTCTTAAAGCACATGAACCTAAAAACTTCAAAGAAGTCATTTGAAAAGGAAAAAATGGTATAATCAAATGATTCCAAAGAAAAATTGAAGAATTTTTCAACAAAGATATAGGATAGAAATGAAGACACAAGAAAAGAAAATAGGTAGTAAGAATATTATTTCTACAAAGGAAAATGGAGTAGACAACACCAATGCTCGAGAAAGGAATCCCAAAAGTAAAAAGAGCATGAAGAGAGGCATATGTTTCAAATGTAGATACCATTGGGAACCTAGATATGACTATGACAAGAAGAGTCAACTGCATAAAATAGAAGCAATACATTAAATAAATAATTACAAGACTCCAAACAAGAATGTGAATGGTGATCAAGAGAGTCTCAAAGATATCTAAATATGATACGAGAATAGGGAATGATTGAAGTTTCAAGGAAGCTCAACTTTTTTCATACCCTAATAAGGAAATATAAATATCAACCATTACATATATATGTATATATTTTTATGATTATTAATAGAAATTTAATGTTCAATTTAAATAAATGAAAAGAGTGGCATTTAAGGGAGAAGTGTTTATGACACCCTGTTGTTAGTACCTACCTAAGAGTGCAATTAAGGGATAATAGATAAGGCACCCTATTATAGTAGTATGTTAGGGAGATCTGCTAGAGCACCCTATTACAGAACTAGTAGAGGGAGAACTATTGAGGGAACCCTATCACAGTGATAGTAAATGAAGAATTTCTAGTAGGGCACCCTACTATTCTATGATTGTGGGAGAAATTCTAAGGCACCCCACTACTGAGGAAGGATTATATTTGTAGAGATCTTGGGATGAGATGGTCTCTCCTAAGGATCACATGGATGAGTATATCCTAAATAGATACTCATAGGGTCCTTAGGAAGAGATAAAGTCCTTCCTAAGGATTAAATAAAGATTAATAATCCTAAACAGATATCAATAAGGGCCTCACATGAGATAAAGTCTCCCCTAAGGATTATAGATGCAAAATAAAGGTGAATCCATAAAAGTTTGGAAGAGATAAAGTCCCTACCAGAGGTTATAAACATCACTCATCATGGATCAAGTCAAGGTACATCAAGGCTGCCCTAAATGATATAACAAGTTAGATAAGTATGTAAGTTCAATGTGTTTTTTAATTTAACCATATATTTAATATAATAAGTTTATACCCTAAATATATTTCTAACCTCAAGTTGAAATTTTTGTTTTAGGATCACTTAGTGATATTACGTTACATTTCAAACACTTTACCTAGAAGATTTGCATTGCTTGAGGAATAGCAATTTGTAGAAGGGCAGACTATGATGCCCTAAATTCTATGATCAATTTAATTAATGATATTAATAAAAAATAGTAACTAGGAAAATATCTAAGCATAATATAGTCTATTATATCAAACTAACATAGTATGATATTAAATCAATTGATATAAGGATACTATCATAGTAAGCTATTATATAAAATATTAATACTATATTATATTTTAAATATAATATTCTATTGATATTATACAATATAACAAGGAATAGATGAACATAAATAAAATAACAAGTATCTATAATAAAATAATACACAATGTTCTATAACACTTAATATTTTCAAGAACACATATATGGATAACAACAAAATATTATTATGATCCAATATATCAAAAAATTGAAACTATCCCTATGGTTTCCATACACAATGGAACTATGCGTATGAGTGTGAAATTAAGTAATTCACAAAAATATTAATAATAACAAGGGCTCCATGTGAAGCTAAAGGCCCTGCCTATGATGGGATAAGAGGATGATGTGTTTGTAAATGGCTTCAGCAATTTAGAACACCCATGTATTGCTTATAGGTAACATGGTAGGAGAAAGATGAGTTTTTGAATAACTTTGGCAAGTTGTAGAACATCTTTCTGTCACTACTAGATGGCATCACTAACTAAAATAAAAACTAGCATTAAAAGGCTTCAAAGAACTCAAATGAATTTTTCTAGATGTCTTTTCTTTTTAACATATTATTATTACTAAATAATTTAATAATTTGATAGTAATTTAAGTTTGAAATGAATGGGGTTGCAGATTCCTATAAAAGTAGTTTAACAAGATTTTTTCTTTTCAAAATTCTACTATTTAATAGATTAATTTTACCAGCATTGTCTTTGGTGCCATTCTATTCCTTTCAAGATTCTGATATTTCTACAATTATTTATTCAAATCAATTTTTGAAATGTATTTCTAACTTTTTCTTGGCCATATCTACAATGCTCTAACCCAAACACATTGGATCACAAAAGAACATCGTTGATGTAATGAAGCCATATTTGAAGAACTCTTCTCTATAAGTTCTTAAAATTGCTAGATTTATCCATCTGAAATGTTAAAGTCAAAGTTACAAGTGACACAAATCTAGTGCAATGGATTCCATAAAGAAATGTGCCTCAGCATTGATCGATACTATATGATAAAAACTATGCATGTAATAGACCATGAAAGCTTTGCAAGGATATATGCACCTGACAAAGTATGGGAAGAATAAATATCTACTCCAACTAGTGAGAGAAAAAGTCCTTGTTATAGTCATGCACTATTTGTTTTGGGGGTGATAGTTCTTACTTGGTCCACCATTCATAGGTCAATTTGTCAAACTTGCTAAACTGTTGCAACACATATCTAGTTCTCCCTATAAATAGGCATAAAGTTCACATAGGAATGTCAAAAGGAAACCTAAGACATAAAGAAATTAAAATTGAAAAAGATGGGAAGGGTGTGTGGAACAAGAGTGCAACATTTCATTACTTCCTAGTTTGTGAAGATGTTCTTGAGAAGAGGGTCACTATTGGCATTTGATTGCATTCAAATATTTAATTTTTATATGGAAATTTTATGCTTTAGAAAGAAGACCTCATCCCCTACATTTTAATTAACATAGTCATGGTTTCGCATTACAATATAAGCTATGGATAGGCAATATAATTACATTTCAAAATGGAGACATTTCAAGATAAAAATGCTGGTATAAGCAGACATTTTAGATATTGGCAATAGAAATGCACAGGAATAGAAAAAATATGAGATTAAAAAATAGTAAACTAGAGAAGGGTACAACACATTAGGAGATAAATATTAAAATATTAATTAATATATACTTTGATTTTAACATTTTAGATTATAACATTCCTCTTGCTTGTCTTGAATGGGAGAAAATTTATTCAGGATTATTTTTATGATTTAATAATTTAAAAATATTTAGTAAATTTTAAACCAAAGATGGTAGTAAATGATGTAGTATCATAACATAATCTATTTATGAAAGGCCTATTTGTGAAAGATGTATCAAGCAATTCCACTTAGTGAAATTTTGGATGCCTTCCTTGGATCAGTTTTTTTTTTGAAATAATAATATCACTTCTTCCAAATTTGTCTTATAAGAGACAAGCTATCAATAAACTACCGAAATAGGTAGCGAGCATACTCATCTAAAAGAGTTGGAAGGGGCAAAAGAAAGGGCACATAAGTGTGAAGGCTAATATTTGTGAGTACAATAGTTTGATGACTTTTCTTAGCATCTTTTACAACTTAATATATTCTAACATAGAAATTTATACAAAAATCATAAACTTACATGCACATCATAATGAGGAATTTAGGGATCATATGAAAATTTAGGGGAAAAAAGAAGGAAATACCCACAAGATCTGGAATATGGATTCTCAGAACTCTTGTAAAGAGAAAAAGGGACAAAATACTAATATTAAAATGTTATTAAAAAATAATAGTCCCAACCTAAAAGTAGGGATCAAATTTTTTGAAAAATGATTGAATAGAAAATAAAAGACTATAAAAATAGATCAGCCTTGAAATAACCATTGAATCTAAAATATTGACAATTTCTCTTCAACCAATCTATTATCACATATAATTTGACTGAATTGAACAAGCTAAAAATGAGTTTGAAAGAAAAATAAAATTTACTTTATCAAATTCCTAAACATCATTCTTGGAATGACTATATGTCTTCTAACAAAATTTGATTTGTTAGATATAGTTTATGGGTGATAAATAATTATTTTTAAAAAAATTAGTAAGAATTTCATGCTTCAACTTTGTATTCCCTAATGCTCCATTTAAATGTGCATTCATTCAACTTATATGTGATAAAAAAAAAGTCAACACTAGCAGAGAAACTTCAATATAATAAATAAGATCGTAGAATCTTAGAACAAATACACTAAACATATTCTCAAAAAACTTAGAAATCAAAGGAATCACATTTTACAATACAAATTATTTACAAAAATCATACCAAAATCTCTCCCTTGCCCTACTTGCCTATAAGCCAAAAAAAGAAACATATTTTTAGAGAAGAAGTGCTATACAAAATAATATCAATGCCAAAAATCATACTAATGAATTTTTTTTTAGATGAATCTAAATTTGTAATACTTTAAAGGATAAAGGTTGATAGAATCCTAATGAAAATAATGTTAAAAATCTCTCAATAATGTCTTGGCACCATTTACACTGGAAAAATTGATATAGATCTGGAATGATAATCACCAGTTGTTGGTACAAAATGAAACATTTCTTAACAACTCTAAATTTTAAAATATAGAAAATAGATTTATTTGCATGCCTTACCTTGCATGACTATTCTTAGAAGAACAATGAATTCTTCTTCCTTAAAATTCAACAACAATATAAATGGGGATTCAAACTTTTGATGTGGCTCTAGAGGAATCACCAATTCATCAACAAAAAGCTACTTAGATGCAACCTAAACACAAATGAATAGTAATATGGATAGCTCTAATGTCAACAAATTCCCTTGAGACATATGTCAGATGTGTCAATTTTCCCTAATTTTCTCAGTAGAAAATTGAAATAGACTACCAAAAAAAAGGGTGCAACCAATCAGAAAATAAGAATTAAAACTAGAAAAAATATTTTCGAAATAAATCATTCACAATGACCATAAGATAAGTGAAACTATTTGATATTTTCATGATTTTCAAGAAATTGATTAATAGAAAAAAAAACTCAATAAATTTAGTCTTCTACCTTAACGGCATGGAACAATAACATTGGATAGAATCATCTACTAAACAAGATTCCATTTTATAATTTATCAACCACATTCCTGAGGATGTTGACATTCTCCTTCATTCATAATTTTGTGACATTAACATCCAATAATCTCTACACTATATGATAGAAATCTATGTACTTATCCATAGGAAGCCAAATTACTATGGATTATGCCATTCAAAAACCATTATATAATATGAAGGACATTGGAAGTGTAAACTATTAAAGTATTAATTATGGTTACTACCAAAACAAATTATATATTATAACTCTCCATTAGAAAATAATTAAAATTTAGAGAAAATGACTCTTCATTGATTCAAAGGTCTTGACTTGTAACAACAAAAAATACAAGAAGGTAAGGGGCATCAAAGAAACAAAGGAGATTGTATGCATTTTAATTTCTTTTGGGAACTCTTCGGTAGAGAGAAACATATATGATACATGTAATACATCGAATGTCAAAAGGAAATTATCTAAATAAGGAATCCAAACACGAGTCTACTTATTACTAGTTCAATATATAACATTGTTGAAGGTACATCTCATATCTAGTGACCACAAACCAATGTAAATTGATAATCAGATACACTATCCAACCATTTGTGCAAATTGATAATCAAAAAAACTATTTAACCATTTGCATATTGTTGAGGTTCCTAATTAGTCACAACATTATAAAACCACTCACATAATATTGAAGTATCTAATAAGTCTTAAAGATCTTCTATAACAATTCCATCGATTGCAAGATATGCCTCTATCCTATCAAGGACCAAAAAGACCCTAATGTGCATATTTCAGAGATATCTAAACTAGAAAGGATTAGTCTTCAAATGAAACTCTCCTACTTTCTTAAGTGTATATTTTTATATTACCATAACTTTGTTCCAATAGTAATATTGACTATTCATTATCAATATTAAGCTACAAAGGATTAACTTAAGTATTTGCCACAAAGTTCTTAAGATATCTAGAAGGGACATTACTGTGGTATGAGAGCATAATTGTGCCATCCTATGAGTGAAGGCTTATGATAACTTATTATTGGAATATATTTGAGAAACAATATACTAAGAGGAGGGGGTGTTAATTAGGATTTTAAACTATTGACTTCAAAATGAATTTCATTAAATCATACCTCATTCATCATAAAACTGTAATGTTGAAATATAAAATAGGTTCATTACATCCATAATAGTTCAACACATAACACAATGATTTTGTTACCTAGAAACACATCAAATGGAGGTAAAACTAGGGTGGGGATGTAATGCATAAATCTTCATTGTTGCAACAATAAAGTTGTTCTATTAAGGTTACAATGTTTAGCCATAAGAAATTATCTACTTGGTTAGAGGCTTGTCATGTTAACAACCTAAAATAATATTAGGCATTTCCCTTATAGAGTGATTGACACTTCCAATAAAGTAAGGACTCTGTTAGGAGATTTACATAGGCCTGTTAGTACCACTCTGCTAAGATATTTTCCCTCTCTTAATTAAAAAATAACTTATTCAAGACCTGACCCTTGATATGATATTTAAGCTATTCTAGGCTCTTCTCTTTCCTTGATCTTTGATTTGATTCTCCTAATCTAATAAATTTGTATAGTTTTGCATTGCTCTGATTTGTCTCTTTATGAGATTTATCTCTATAACTTCACTATTACTATTTCATATTTGAATGCTCCTTACACATTTCAACACACTTGCAACCTCTTTTAGTTTCTCTCTATCTTCTTCTTCGCACTATGAGTCTAGGGTTATAATCCTCCTTTAATAGATTTCATGTGAAGCTTCTAGATCTTGACGAATGATTAAAACTTCATCATATTTTTTTTGTTTCTATGTCTTTTCTTATTGGTGTAATTATTTCTCTAGGGATCATAACCTTCTGCTAATGATGTGTAATCTAAATCTAATATGGCTCTACAAAAATTAAATCTCATATAAATGCCAACTAAAAATATTCAGATATGAGTTTGTGCCATCACAAACTCCCATATCAAAATTGCATTTCTTGACACCTGAGTACTCTGAGGCTTGGTCATGTATATTTTTTCTTGGCTTGTATAAGTTTGTGTACTTAGCACTTGATAAATTCTCAACATGTTCGGTATTAATTATTTTACTAGTCTCATAATATATTACTTAGCTCAAATATCTGCTTGGTCTCTACTAAATTCTCAATAATCATTATTCTACTCAGTCTAAGTATTGTCTACTTGACCTTTACTAGATATCTCAATCGCAATGATGACCTTGTATTCTTGCCTAGTAAATTACTTGCAAATGACTAAGTGTTTGGTTACTAATTGAAAATAGGGGCTTAGAGATCAATAATCTCCCCCTTTGACATTTTTGGCAAAAACACTTTTTCATGAAATCATTTGTTTCAAAAAAAGTGTTCTCTTCTTGAGACCAAAATTTGATTTTGTGACTAACTCTAACTCTACCTTTGAGTCCCCATTACTTATTAATTCTTCCTTCTTATCAATTATCCCTCCTTTTAGTCAGTAATGGTAGATAGGGTAGTTAGGGTGAGTAGGAACTTGTCAAAAAAAATGATGACTTGCTACAATATTGGTATAGCCTTGGTTCCATCTATCTTGTACCATTTCCAAAATTTGAGATTGAATTTCTAGCTCGATGGTAGCTAGGTCAATGAATCCTACAATATATACAAAATTTGTCTCTTTCTTCAAAATTTCCTTGGCAACAAAAATAGCCTTCTTTACATCTATGTGTTGCAATAATTAAAGTTGAATTAATTCCAACTTTGTTCATATTTCTGCATCTACATCTATGAGTTCAACTAGTATTGTCTAACTCAATGTAAGTTCACTAATTGAAAATGAACTTGAACTTGCATTCTTTCTCAATGAGTGAAGATAAGTTTTCATACATGTGTGTAGTAGTTCTAATTATCTTCGAGTATCTAATGTAAAGATATTGGTATCACACAACTTTAGGAATAATAAATTTAATTTTTTCAAGATTGTTTCCAATTATGTAATAGGTGTAGAAAGCTTGGCTCACTTATGCACAAGTTCATGCAAGACTTTCTAAAAGACTTTATGCTTCATTATTCTCTTAGACCATTGTAGTAATTTCTCATTTGTTTCTTTGTCCTTTGTCTAAACTTTATCAAAAATATATACTACTTAATCTAAAATTTTATGCTAATGATTTACACCTGTAATACCAAAAGCATCTATGAAAATATCTTTGACCACGTGTAATACCTATCTTCGCTTTTGTTCTTTGTTTAATTGTTCTTGTTTGGCCTTTCGACTCAACAAGATTTGTAGTTCTTGTATCTTCTCTAAAGTAAGATTGTCTAAATAATATGTAGGTAATGTAATTACCTCATTAAGATCTACTAACTCATCATCATCCTCTTCTCTATGAGTCATAGCTTGATATCTTGAGGGTGAAACACTCGATAGTGATAGTTATAATTTCTTCCCTTTCTCAATTGATCTCCCTTTTGGTTGTTTCACTGGTGTAGATATCACTTGTTGTATAGGTGTCATATGTGTTGGTTCTACAAAATTTTCACTTGGCATTTGAATGAGACCTTGAGTAGCCTCTTTCTCTTTCTATGTAATTCCTCCATCTATGAACTTTGTCCTTCAAATATTCTCAAAATTTACTTTCGTTTTCAAAATTTACATACAAGTCATTGGTGAGAAATATACAATTAGTGCCTTACTAAGTTGTTTAGCATTTGTAGTGTCTATAACTAGTGTGACTTTAGCATCATCAGTCTTGTTAACTTTAAGCTTTGGATATTCAATTACCTATAAGAAAATCGGATTTGTGCATATGTTTCTTGAGTCTTTCATCCATCCTTGAATTTCCTTTTTTGTGAGTACAATTTGATTAAGTAGAGGGATGTCAGTGTAATCTTCAATTGTGATAGTATCCTTAAAATTCAATTCCACTTATAAGTTCTTCCATTTCTGCTGCTGGCTTGAGTACTTCCTACTCATCTTCATCTTCAGCTTTTGTAGCATCTTGGCCTTCCCTCACCTCTATAGTTTGAGTAAGTACTCCATATAATTCCTTTTCAAATTTAATATTGGCTTCCTCAACTTAAGGAAATTTGTTGTTTGAAACTTTGTATGCCCTATACCTTAGCATAAATTTCTGAATGTAATCTTAAAGGGTTGTAGACATATGTGTCTTTCCCAAATCTGAAATGACTTGTGCCAATGTTGTTTCTCTTAGTTTCTTCTTTGCGGTCAATGCCCATTTCCATTTGGCATCAAATCTAATATATGAGCCCACAAGAATTCTAGTTTACATTTCCATAGGTCTATATGTAATCTTTATCATCATATCAATCTATGCTTCTTCAAGTTTATCTTGGTCTTCATTACTCAAAGAATCATACTATAAGTCTATAAAAGCCAAAATATTCTCTAATTCTACTAGTTTATCGCATACTTGATCTACAATCATTGGAGGGAGTCCATTTGAAAATTGTAGTTTGTTGTTCTCATGAAACTCCATCATTTCATCTTCTTCCTCCTATTGTGCAACTATCAACTCCCTCTTTCTTTTGTTTTCTCACTTGATTTCTTTCTCTTCTTTGATGGACTTTCTAGTAGTATCTTTGTAGTGAGTTGTGTTGTCCTTCTTTTGCTGATGATTTTTTTTTGTTTTGGCTTTGGTGGTATCACCATTTCTTGCAAATCTTTCTAGAGGTCTTCTTTTACCTTTGGTGCAATTATCACAACCTTCCTTTTCTTTATGGCCTTCTGCTTCACAGTTGTAACCTCTTTACCTTTTTGTTTCTTAGAGGGTTGACCTGACCCTTCTCCATGTTCTAATTTACTAGCCTCGATAACTTTTATTTTATTTTTCTTTTCTACCTTAGGTATACCAGCTTTAGGAGTTAGCTCGACAATAACTATTTTGAATGTGCCAAACTACTCAACAATAGCATCTATATCTTCTCAAAATAGTACACTAACAATTGTTGATATATCATCAATATTTACCTTTATTAGCTGGTGTTTTGACCCCAATTTTGAACTTGAAAATCCAATCTTCCTAATGGCATTTCCTTGATTTTCTTTGACTTCACCCAACTTATCTTGTAAAATGCATTGTGAAGTTATATTTTGAAAGGTTCAGTTTCAGGTGAAAGTCTGAGCAAGCTCATGATTTTTACAACAGCCTTGAAATGGTTCAAAGTGGTTCTGAACATCTTTGTACTCATTGAATAGGGTTTAGATGGTTCTACGAGTTCAGAGGTTCCGTATGACGGTGTGAATGTCCAGTCAGCTCAAGTGACTTCAAATCAATGCCCTATTAAGTTTTGATGTGAGTCCAGGTGATCTATGATTCTAGTTAAATTAATTTTGAACAAGTTGATGCAAGTTGAAAAGGCTAAAACCCAATTTTGAAGTTCAATGTCAAATTCACTGAACCAAAATTTGGTCTGCCATGCTCAAAAGGACAGATTTGGTTTAAGAGAAAAATGAATATAAGTACCAAATCTCAAAATTGTGAAATTGGAAATATCAGAGATTCATGACAAATTTCAGTTGCAGAAATATGCTTCAAGTGTTGCATTAGTCCATAAAGCCATCACAATGGAGTGTAGTAAGCTTTGTGTACAATGAAAATTTTGCAACAAGGGATTACAAAGTCCAAGCTCAGATGCGATACTGAGCCATGTATGGAACTTTCAAACTGCCTGTGAATGTCGCATATAGCTGATAACAAGGCAATTGAAGATCCTCGAAACATTAATGAAGATTTTGAAAGCATGTTGAATCATTTTCAGAACCCGTGCCCCCTTCACCTTCTGTACGGCTTTCATGATGAATGACAACATCATTTCTTTGAATTGGCAACCTAGGTAGTTCACAAGGAGACGAAGATGGGTCAAGGTGATACGAGCTTCTCCATTCGACACATATGTTCATGACAAATCATATAATTTAAAACAAATATTGCAGAATGCATCAGATTGATGGAAAGTATATTCATTTACGAAGTCTACTGTGAAGGCCAAACCATTGATCAATTCACCGAGCATTATGAATTTCCAACAAATAACTGACATGGCAAGTCTATCAGATGAAGAATAGTGAAGCTCGTGTCCCAATAGCATAACACCATCAAATTCGAAGATGTAGTTATCAAGTGCAAGAGGAAGTTTGACTTTGAATGAATTATATGAAAGAAAACCAAATACTTCGTGCATATCAAAAAATGTGATTGCAAAAGACAGAGGTGCGTCGTATCAAATTGATGCTTCGTATTTTAATAGTCTTCCTCGGTTATGCCAAGCCGTTTAATAAATTGCCCAATCGTGGGTTTCCCCAGTCAGTAAAATCATGGACGGAATCATGGACTTGCTCTCTCGGTGAACTCGGTCCCGACACGCATGTCACAACTCCTACTTATTTCCATATCTGTCATCTTCATTTTGCAGAATACGGACTCATGCTCACTGTACAAAGAACACGATAAAGACTATACCATCAAAAAATGAAGAATTGAAACTAGTATTGATTTCTTTCCTCGCGTTGTGGTCGATCCTGAGGCGATACATAAAGTCTTCGTTCTTGGAGACACCATAATACATGCTCTAAGTTGCAGGCCGAAAGATGCATCTATTGATGTTTCTGGGTAAACACGGATAGAAACCCGATAATCTCCTAAGACAGAAAGATAAATGATCAAACTTCATAAAAATACTGAGATAACAGTGATGAATGGAGTAAGAGAGAAATGTCCAAATTAGATGCAGCCACATAGAGATATTGAAACATTGCTTAATAAGCTTTGAAATCTATTTAACATAGGACCAAATTAAAACTTTGAGGGGTCTCATGGAAATAGTGTTCAATAGGTTACTGATAAATATAAACTTGTAATAAAGTTTATTTGGTAAAGATTGACAAATAAGAGAAAAATTGGAAACTTCCCGAAAATGTTAAAAGACCAGGACATTCAAGAAATAGTTACAGAAACTGAAAGGGGGCTTTTCAGAATTCTGTTTAATCTAGAAGACAACAGATAATAGGGGTTCCTAATAGGGGTTCCCCATTTCTAAATAAGAGACGGTGTTCTATGGCGGGGAAAGGGATTTTGTTTTTAAAAGGGGAAGTTATAAGGAAGAGTAGTATTTTGTAATCAAATTTTTCATTTAGGACATTGAGCTGAATGGCAAATATTTATATCCTTTCATGCATTGGATGGTTTAAAACTATGTGTTTAAACCTTGGTGTAATGTTTACTTTCTGAAATGTTACATCAATTACTTCATGATATTTGTTATCATTTATCTCAAATTATCATTCATTTCACATATTTATTTTTAGTTTCCTCTATTTTCTTTCTATTCCAAGTCTGAAGAATCCAAAAAACTTTGTGAGTTGCGATTTGCTTTATTTTTTGTTGTAATATCTGAAAACATTCCTCTATACCTAAGAGTATATTGAGATAACCTTAAGTACTTTCTAGTAAAAGTATGCATATATGTATTTTCTTTTTAAATGTAAATTTATTGTAAATCTTAGATGGGGAGCTATACCCAAATAATTCAGAGGCCTCTTGCACATTCCAATAGAGAAGCAACCCAACTATTAGTGTTGATCAAGTCCTCTTGTCTGGGTTTTCAGGGTCGATTTGTATGTATTTCTTTGCAAGCCAATCTATTAACTCATAGATTTTTGGTGACTCTACTAGGGACTGGAACAAAGATTAGTATCTAATAATTGTTTCCTTAGTTTTATAATTATATTCAGCTACTAGAGATTGGTGAGTTTGTATAAAGACCATGCCAGACATGAAAGCCATGAGAAGGCTGAGGCCAACTCCCTCTCTCATGGAACTTTATTCAATGGAGGATAAAGTGTTGTGCTAGTTTGTGGATAGCTTTGAAGAAAGCATTTGTCAAGCTGTTAGGAATAACATAAGTATGGATGATGATTCTACATCTTGGTTGTTGTGACACAAGTTGAAAGAGTTAGAAGAAAAGAATAATGTGCTGCAAGTATATCAAAAAAGGGTATCATAGCTAAATGAAGAGTTGAAAGTTGATGAAGAAGAAGCTCCAGTTATCTTAGTTTCATCCATTTATTTCAATCACCTTGTCATGAATGAACAAGAAGTCTAGCCATATTTACTTCAACCTCCTATTGATCCAATTGTAAAGATTGAGAATATCTTTGACAACACTAGAGAAGTGGTAAGAAAGAATAATCAAACATCGTCCCAAATTTATTATTTTGCTCATATAGAAAGTTTCACATTTGAAGACTCTAATGATCATCTTTTTCTTGAAAATCCTATCAAATGCTTTCTAATAATCCCTAGCTAGAATATGAATCTTTAAATATCATGAAAGATAGTGAAAATAGTGATTCTTTTTCTATGAATGTTGAAGAAGGCCCCATTCTAGAATCTTTTCTATTTTGAAGGCAATGCAACAGTAGATCTTCTTGATAATGCTGATAGTAAAAATGATGCTAAACTTTGTTATAAATAAGATTTTGTTGTGATTGAAAGTTTGGCCAATAGGCTGAATGTGGAAATGAACTTAGAGCAAGGGATCTTTTTGGTTAACAAAAGGTTACAACCTCAAGAAGAGAAAAAAATTTCCCCTTGATCCTTGTTGTGCAAGAATGCCCCTCTGTCATGACCTCAGGTATTGGTGCATTTCTAGCTTTGGTTTTAGATAGGGAGCTTTCTACTTTAATTGTAGCCAAGAAAGAAGGTATTGTATTGTAAAAATAAACCCTATAGTTGAAGAAGCTAAATGTGACCATGTTAAAAGTGACGTGTTTAAGAAATATATGAAAATGAGTTTACTAAAGTAGGAGTCATATTTTTTTATAGAAAAAATGTTGGAAATGAGGGTGAATGTTTTAGATTTCCTATTGTTAACTCTTGTTATCCAAAAGAATGTAATGATCTTACTACATCATTTTCCCATATTAATGATAAGCTAATGGCATGTGTTCTCGATAAGAAGGATATCAGTATTTTTCAACTCCAAGGTGGCATCAGTGTGTCCTATCCAAAGGATAGTGAAATGGAAAATAAAGAAGATTATCCAAAAGAATGGTGGTAGTTATCTCAAAGATAGAAGGTAGAATTTGTATACCATGCTCATTTAATGATAATATTGATATCAATATCATTGAACATAGTTGCCTTGAGCTGGGTAATCAATATGACCTTCTACGAGGGGCACTTTCATGTGGTTTATTTTGTTATGAAAATTATTCTCTTGTGAAGAAGACCACCAATGTGTCCATTGAAGGGTTGTATTTGCAGCAAAATAACCACTACTACTATCATGGATTGTATGAATGGAGAAGTGATCAAGTTTATTGCTTGTCAAGTGAGAAGGAGAAAATAGATGCTAAGGAGCTTGTAATTTCAAATAAGGATTTACCACAATCTTTCTTTAGCTTGGAAGCATAATCTTTGAAATCCATACGTATGGAATGTCATTGAGATTCAACTAGTTTTAATAATAGAGAATTTAGACTAGTATACAACAATGTAAGACTTCTAGTCTTATTGAAAGAATGAATAATGATGATTCTTTGCATTGTAAAATTTTTAATGAGCCAATTAAAGAACTTGTCATTTGTGAAAATGAAGCAATATCATATTCTTCCCTTGGAACCTATGTTGATAATATGATGACATATGCTAAGGATAAAGATTTATCTAACTCTTGAACTTTGTTCTACAATGTGAATGTTGAGATAGAATAGAAAAATAACCATGCCTATGAGATTCCACAGCAAGAAGAAAGATCAGCCATCAAACAAGATGACCTCACTATGAAAATTCCAAAATATAGAAATGGGGTTGAGCATTATGATGATTTTATAAATGAATAGGTAGATTGGATGCTTGGTATGCATAATCATGATGTGTTTCTTTCACAAAGTGAAGTAAGTATTCTTGTAAAGAAAAATTTTGTGCTTAATGAACCATCTTTCTTTACTAAAATATGTCATAATATAAGGGGTTATGTAAAAAATAATGATCTTGGGAGTGTTTATTTCAAAAAGAATCTAGTCTTCCTTGAGGATATTTCTAGGCATTATCTCTTTCAGCCTAAAGTTGGGAGCCATTTGAAAGAAGATATGAAAAAGGACTAGAAAATAGTAGAAGTTTATGACATGACTTGGTTTTTTGGGAATGGTTGTTTTGTCACTAAATTTCTGCACATTTTTAGTATGGCATTCAACAACATGGAAGTTATTGAAATGAAGTTGTCTTGCATAGAAACTTCACTAACACATGATCCTTTATGCTGGAAGGGCTCATATTTTTCTCAATTGGTGAGTGGTTTTGTATAAGTCCATCCACCTTGTTCTTGGCTCCCATGGTAGGACGATCCTACCTATGTATATGTTTGTAAATGTGCTCTCTTTTTGCAAGTTTTAGTTGGGCCTAGTTTAGTTTTCTACTTCCTTGTGTTTAGTTTAGGTGCTTAGGGTGGTTTTTTTTTCTTTTCCTTTCACTTTGGTTGTTGTCCTACTCTCCTTGCAAGTAGCTCCCCTTTCTTGTCATACACTTTTACTCTATTACCCAATGGGCTAGGCACTGGTCTTTTGACTAGAAATGTTGGATTCTTCATCCACTTTTAAGATCATGCTCCCTAGTTAGAGCCAATGTTAGTTGGTTTTTTGATCCCCAATTTTGAACTCAAAAATCTAGTCTTCCTAATGACATTTTATTGATTTTCTTTGACTTCTCCCACCTTATCTTGTAAAATGCATTATGAAGTTTTATTTTGAAAGGCTTAGTTTTAGGTGAATGCCCAAGTAATCTGATGATTTTTACAAAAAATTTCAAATGGTTCAAAGTGGTTTTGAACCACTTTGTACTCATTGAACAAGGTTCAGATGGTTCTACAAGTTCAGTGGTTCCATATGATTGCATGAATATGAAGTCAGCTAAAGTGACTTCAAACCAATGCACTATAAGTTTCGATGTGAGTCAGGGTGATCTATGATTCTAGTTAAACTAATTCTAAAAAACAAGTTGATGCAAGTTGAAAAGGCTCAGATCCAATTTTGAAGTTCAATGTCAAATTCGCTAAACTAAAATTCATTCTGTCATGCCCAACAGGAAAATTTTTGTTTAAGAGAAAAAATAATATGAAGTATCAAATCTCCAAATTGTGAAATTGGAAATCTCAAAGATTCGTGACAAATTTTAGTTGTAGAAATATGCTTCAAGTGTTGCATTATTCCATAAAGCTGACACAATGGAGTATAGTGAGCTTTATGTACAATGAAAATTTACAATAGGGGATTATCAAATCAAATCTCAGATGCAATATTAAGCCATGTATGGAACTCTCAAAGTGCTCGTGAAAGCTGCATATAGTTGGAAACATGGCAATTGAATATCCTCTAAACATGGAAGATGCAACCTAGGCTTGCATAGGCATAATGAAGATTTTGAAAGAATGTTGAATCATTTTCAAAACCTGTGACCCCTTCACCTTCTATGTGGTTTTCATGATGAATGAAAACATCATTTCTTTCAATTGGTAACTTAGGTAGTCCATAGGGAGATGAAGATGTGTCAAGGTGATACAAGCTTCTCTATTTGACATAGATGTTCATGAAAAATTATATAATTTAAAAAAGATATTGTAGAATGCATCAGATTGATGTAAAGGGTATTCATTTACAAAGCCTTCTGTGAAGGCCAAACCATTGATCAATTCACAAAGCATTATGAATTTCCAACAAATAATTGACATGTCAAGTCTATCAGATGAATAATAGTGAAGCTCTTATCTTAATAGAATAGCACATAAAATTAGAAGATATAATTATCAAGTCCAAGAGGAAGTTTGAATTTGTATGAAATATTTGAAAGAAAAAGAAACGCTTCATGTATATCTCAAAGTCATTGCAAAAGATAGAGGAGCCTCATATCAAATTAAAGCTTTGTGTTGTTATGGTCCTCCTTAGTTATGCCAAGCTATTTAATAAATTTCCTAATCATGGTTTTCCCCAATTAGGTGATATATTAAACCATGGACTTTCTCTCTTAGTGAACTTGGTCCCCACACACATGTCACAACTCCTACCTATTTCCAAATTTGTCATCTTCTTTTTGTGGCATATAGACTCATGCTCATTGTGAAAAGAACATTATAAAGACCATATCATTAAAAAAAAGTGAAACTAGTGGTGCATCTTGAGGATATAGATAAAGTCTTTATTCTTGGAAACACCATAATACATGCTCTTCATTACAGGTCAAAAGATACATCTATTGATATTTTTGTGCAAACACAGATAGAAACTCGCTAATCTCCTAAGATAACAAGATAAATGATCAAACTTTAAAAATACTAAGATAATAGTGACAAATATATTAAGAGAGAAATTTGGAATGACCGCTAATCGATATCTATCAATTAGTTTGATATATCCATCCAAATTAGATTTAGTCACATAGAAATATTGAAACATTTGTTAATAAGCCTTGAAAGCTATTTAACATATGATGACATTATAAGTTTGAGGGGTCTTGTGGAAATAGTGTTCAATAGGTTATTGATAAATATAAACTTGGAATTAAGTTTACTTCATAAAGGTAGACAAATAAGAGAAAAAATGGAAACTTCCTGAGAATGTAAAAAGATCAAGAAATTCAAGATATAGTTAGAGAAACCTAAAGGGGGCTTCTCAAAATTCTATTTCACCAAGAAGACAAAATATAATAGCAGTTCCAATTTTTTAAATAGGAGACTGTGTGCTATAGTGGGGAAAGGGATTTTGTTTCTAAAATGGGAAAGTTTTAAATTGTGTGTTTAAGCCTTGGTGTAATGTTTACTTTGTGAAATGTTATGACAATTACTCATTGTATTGGTTACCATTTATCTCAAATTATCATTGTTTCCCCATATTTATTTTTAGTTTCCTCTATTTTCTTTCTATTTCAAATCTAAAGAATCTGTAAAACTTTGTGTTTCTAATTCACTTTGTTTTCTATTGTAATCTCTAAAAGCATTCCTTCATACCTAAGAGTATGTTGAGAGAATCTTAAGTACTTTTTGGTAAAAGTATGCATATATGTATATTCTACTTAAATGCAAATTCATTGTAAATATTACACAAAAATTTGTACCCAAAGAATTTGGAGGCTGCTTGCATATTCCAATAGTGACCTGACCCAACTATTAGTGTTGATTGAGTCTTCTTTTTTGGTTTTTTTAAGGTTTATTTTTATGTATTTCTTTGGAAGGTAATCTATTCACTAAAAACCTCCTAAGGCATAGGCCTCAACCATGCTACCCTAGGGATTATTTCTTGTGCATACAGAAAATTTATGTCCATAATGAAGCACATATCATCATAATGTTTATCTACAACTAATTTTGGAATCCTCATCTTGTTCAAGTCATTTTGGTTTTGAGTTCATCAAAATAGTTGTTGGTGACTACTTTAAAATTATCTCTGAATCTCTTTATTACGTCATTTAGATGATTCACAATGGTCTTGTTTCTATTCCATGCAACTGTTCCAATAGTAGGAAACTAGTTTCATACATAGAAAAGTATACAAACTAATAGGGAACTGAACTTACATGATCTGTTCTTGGGTTTAATTATTTCTTCTAGATTCTGTGTAAATTTTTGTAACTATTATTAATCTCATATTTGTTTTGACACATGAGTGAGAGTACACTTAAGTCATTTTTTTAGTGTATGTTGAGTGAAAAGATATTCAGTATATGTCGAGTAAGAAATAAGAGCTAAGTCACTCAAGTGCCAAGAAGATGGATGATGCTAAGTGATTCAGAACCCAAGTTATAGAATTAAAGATACAAGGGATGGTGAGCATTAGTCACTTCAGGTGCCGAGTACATAGTTTTGACCTAGTTGTTTTTAATGTCATAAACTCCTGTGTAAACCATTTTTGAGCCAACTTTAGAATTGTTTTATGATTCTAGAAGATATTTTTGAAGGAAAATTGAGAATCCCTATACAATGCATGTAGCCAATCAATTGAAGCAATGTTTCAACTGGAAAAATGGGCGAGTCGTAATTGTTGATTCATACCTAACCCTAAGTCACCTAAGTTTTATTTAGGAGAAAAACCCTATAATATTGTAAGAGTGGAAGGATCGAAGAGTGAAGTTTTCATGTGCAAATAGAGTATTCATGCTAGTGTAAATAAGTATTTACTATTTAAATTTTACTTAAGTTTACTTAAGTTAATGCATTATTTTATTGTATTGCATTATTATTATTATTATTAGGTGAAACACTTAGGAGTTTGCATACTCTCATGAGTTTTCATGTTGACAACACTAGAGTAAGCAACTCTAATTTGCACATGGTGTCTACAACACCAGAGTTTGCATTATTAATTGAGTTTTCACGTAGACAACATAGTTATTCACACTCCCATTTTAGCACATGTTCTCTACAACATTATTTTGCATGCTGCACCATTGTAGGTTTATCCTCACACCATCGCAGTTACTCCTGTGCTTAATGGAGGATGATCCATATCTAATGGACATGTGCCTAGTTGTATAACTTATCATGTAGCTAACTTCTATCCAGGCACTCCTAGTGTACTTTACATTCAATATTGAATGAATATATTTTCATTTTAATCATACTCTCTTTGGTCTACTATTGTGCTTATGTTTGAGTTCCTTGGTCTTGGGTGAATTCTTTCCTAAGGATAATTCAGACATGGTATCAGAGTTTGAGGACATTCTCTTCACATAGCCATTCCAGACCATTGTTGCTTGAGCGCTTCAACCCAAATCCAGAGAATCTACAAAAATTGAGAGCGTCTAGAGCCAATTTGAACCTTCACATTATGTCTGGAACATCAATTCAATCAAGATCAACTATAAATTTTCCTATGCTAGGCTGAAGTTGATCATGAGGCAAAATTTATTTGTAAACTGGAACCCAAAGGCACTAATTTGCAACTTGGGTATGGTCATTTTAATCGATCTGTGCATTAATTTTTAGATTTGAATTAATTTAATTCTCTACTATTTCTTTTTCAAATTTTTATTTTCAAATTTTTATTTGCTCAGTTGGGCTATTAGAGAATGTTTTTTGCAGAACTAGGTAGTTACACCTTGGCCCTACAATTTGGAAGAATATTCTATTATTTCAGAGAATATTCTAATCAGTGGGCTTTAGTCATCTAAATCTGGTGGCTAACAATTCCAAATCTAGCCAAATTCTAGCTAAATCAATAGGCTTCATCAATCTACTGACTGCATTAAACTGCCAAGAATCACTCACAAATTAGTAGCTCATTTGGTCTCACACTATGTAGGCTTACTTTCAAATACCACATAGGCCCTTCACACAATGCGTGTGGGATAATACCGACATTGTCGATGGCTTGAAACCCCTAAACTCTAGCAATGTCCATCATTGTCACTCCAAGTTCTGGCCACCACTACATAATGACCACCAGAAAAATAATGCAATAACTATTGTACACATTGCCATACAGATCTGCCTGCTCAAATTGTAAACACGCAACATGTGGCCCATCCACATTAGCAGTGACTTAGCCCTCCCGCCCACCATGACAACAATCTATCTCCTTTGGCATGTTACAGACAACGTAGCCTCCTAGTGACATGTGGCACCACATGTTTGACAAACCCACACATAGAATTCTTGCCACACTATAGCTCACAGTGAAATGAGTGTATGACATGTGACCTAGTACCAATGTGACACGTAGGCATCCTGCCACATAGAACTACTAGTTGTACTACCTCATCACAAAGACACGTGGCAACATGTTAGCACAACCTCAAACCTGTATAGCACAAGCAAGACAAAGACATGTAAGATTGCCTATACACAATTCTATACAATTTCGTACAAATCTTTATGCTAATGTCATCATTACATCATGCTAATGTTATCCAAGGGTGGAGTTTTTTTTGACATCATCAAGTTCTTGAGCCTAAATATGATTTTTGTCTGACCATCATCTAATGGAAAAATTGAATTGTTGTGATAGCTATATGAATACCAAATTTAACCTTGTCTTTTGCTGATTGAACCCCTCTCTAGATTGATTTTTTATTTTGTAGTCCAACTTTGGGAGGCCATATCTCAGTCATCTAGACTCCAAATTAGGTACAATTTTTTTTGAAATTGGGTAGAATTTCTTAAAATTTCTAGTGGTGTAGCTCTTTTCTAGTCTTGGTGCATGGATATGACATAAATTGCATCTTTTGGCAACTATACCTATCCAATCCTGCATTTTCCAACTTCAAATGCTTTGTATGGGCTCATCTAGAAACAAAAACACGTTCCATTTTTTCCTAAAAGTGCATTATTTTTTGTCTACAATCAAATTATAGGGTTGTGTGGACAAAAGTGTTACTTTCAGAATTAGGTCTTTTTTTGCATTGTAATACTTTGATATACCTTCAAAATTGTTGTATATCTGAGATACATTGTAATCTTCCAGTTTTGAACTCCATAAGGAGGTAGTAAAATGCACAATCCAAAGTCCACTAAGGCCAAAATTGGCAAGTTTCCATGGTAATCACACTACATATAAAGTGCCCAAAGCATCCTTTTTGGGGGTTTTCTTGATTTAGTGAAAAGGGAGGGTGTTCTTGGTGTTGTGTTTCTCTTTTTCTATAGTTTTCTTTCATTTTCTACATTATGGGAAATTTAAAGTTTAAAAAATTAACTCCACATAACTATGCTACATGGTCCATTAGAATGTGGTGTCATTTAATGCACGAATGAGTTTCTCAATATGTAGATGGTATCCTTCCTAAACCAATTTGGTGATCATGTATCTTCTAGTGAAATCACTGATTGATAAATAATGGATAGGAAAGCCCTAGGTGATATTTGTTTGGGGGTTGATGACAAGATCATGTATTAGATTCAGAAGTCTCGTACATCCAAGGAAGCTTGGGATACCCTCAAAAACCTATATGGTAAAGTGTCTAAGGAAGATGCTTTCAAAATTGAAGATGAGCTTGTCTCCTTAGATCCTAAGGCATTTGATTCCATATAGGATTTTATCATAAAGGTGAATGAATTAAGAAAGAACCTAAATGATTATGGGAGTCCTATTAAAGATGATAGGTTAATCTATCTCATTCATATTAGCTACCATTTGAGTACTCCACATTTTTTTCTACTTATAATACCTCAAAGACTACATTAGGGTCTACTTATCAGAAAGTCTCTTTTGATGATTATGCTAACCTATTGGATAAAGAAGAAAAGAAGTTGAAATCAATGGGATTCTCAATTCGCCAAACTGTAAGGCATTGATGGCCAATAATGAGGGTTCTCAAAATTTAGCTGGACAATCTTCAAATAAAGGAAAGGGAAAGACTAAGAAATGGAAGACTGAAAAATTAGAGGATGTAGAAAAAGCAACATCATAATCAAATGAAGAAGGTAGGAATGTAGGTCTTCCTCAAATTCAAACAAGAAGGGGGACAATAATAAGAACCAAAAAAAGTGTGCTTATTGCAAGAAATTGGCTCATCAAGAACATGAGTGTTATCATAAAAAGATTGATGAGTTGACCTCTATCCTAGAGAAACATAATGTTCCACTACCTAATGCTTACAAGGAGAAAGGATCCTCTTCTTCAGATTTAAAGAGCAAAGGGCAAGCACTCATGGAAAATTTAAACTTTTCAAAGGAATGGATTCTTGAATCAGGTACCTCATTTCATATGGGTTGTTCAAAAGGAGATTTTTCTTCATCGAAGTAGTCCAAGGTACCACAGATGTTTGTGGGAGATAATACAAAAATGGAAGTTGAAGGGAAAGGAAATGTGGAGAGTTCAAAGATGTTCTCTGTGTTCCAAACCTAAGTTCAAATCTCCTCTCAATTTACCAAATCACTCACCTTGGATATGGCCATAAATTTGAATTCCTTCTTGACTAAGTAAAGGTGCATAGTCTAAAAGATGACTCATTGGTTGCAGTGGGGAAAGTTAACCATGATAAAAGGTTGTATTATTTCTCCCACTTTGTGCCTCAGTCTCCTTCACATGCCTTGTTAACTCAATCCAATTCACAATCTAAATTATGGAATGAGCAGTTTGGTCATCTAGTCTTCTACTATCTTTAGCAACTTTTATCAAACAAAATTGTCAAAGGTCTACCTACAAGAAACTTTTTTGAAGGTGAATGTTCAAAAAGTTCAGTAGATATGTATCTAGAGGAGAAGTTACATAAAGGGAAGTCTTCAAGAGTACCAGTTGTTCTTTAGTTGGTTCACATGGTACTAGAAAGTCCTTTTCCAATGACATTAGTCAAGTAGGGGCACTATATACTTACTTTCATTGACAACCTTTCAAGGTACACTTGGGTCTACCTTCTTCATCACAAGAATGAAGTGTTGCACAAGTATCTAGCCTTAAAAAATCATCTTGAATAAAAGTCAAGGAAAGCCATCAAAGTTCTAAGGATGGACAATAAAAGCAGATATGTGAACAAAAGACTTAAAGATTTTTGCAAACTTGAGGGAATTGATCTTCAAAATCCACTAGCATTTAGTCTTCACAAGATAGATGTTTTAGCATTGACGATTTGAAGTCTTAAGTCTATGGCAAGTTACATGATACAAGCCAAGTCTCTATATCCATCACTTGAAGTTGAAGCAATCAATAGTGCCAATCACATAATAAAGAGGTCTCCTCATCCTACCTTAGATAGAAAGACTCCTTTTGAGGTATGCTGTGGAATAAAACTAGCTGTGACACACTTTAGAGTCTTTGGTTGTCCAGCATGGGCAAACATATCTTCCAAGGGATGCAAGGCACCATCACCTCATCCTTGTACTTTTATCAGCTCCAAAGATAGTGTGAAGGCATTCAAACTTATGGATCCTAAGACACATGAGATCTTTGTGGAGAAAGATGTACACTTTGAGGAAATTTCACCAAGTTATCCTCTAATCCTCTTTGCACATCATACATTGTGGAAACTGATAGTGACACCAGCGATAGTGCTTCAATAGATTCAGATACATGAGGTTCTATTAACAGTTTTAGTGAGAGGTCATGACATCAACACACTCCGCATGAATATATTTCCACAGTGATAGGTCCAACACAATAGGGTACACCTAGTATTCCAACTCCAACACTAGCAAATGACTACATAGCAGATATTTTAGGTCTTTTTATAGAGTCATACATAGGGGATTTTGGGGACATCATTGATGATATATATCTTCTCTTTGATGGAGATGATCCTTCTTCAGTTGTTGTGAGGGTTCACTCTGACCCTCGTGTCCATTCTCTACATAATTGATCTTCATAGGTTGATGTGATTGTGGATACTTATGTACAATAGTTGCAGAAGGTCTCTTTTATCATTTGAGGAGATAGTAGATTCTTTAGGATAGGTTCTTCATTTATCCTTCATCGGGACAATTGAACAGGTTTCAGAGGCATCAGTGATCATTGTGATTCTTTCCACAGATAATAGAAGCATTTCACTTGTACCTATGGTATTGTTTCTTCCAAAGGGGAGGAACATTGTTCTATAGTCTTGGATCAGCTTCTACATTAGCACAGCTATCACTAATCAACACTCTTCATTTTGGGGGGGAGACTTCCTTGTCTCTCTTCTTCTCTCTTGTGGGGGGGAACCTTTTCCTATTTAGGGATAGTGTTCTTCTCATAATTATCTATTGTATATAATTGATGTATGTTGTCATAGGGGGGTCTCGATTACTCCATCCATCCATGCACCTAGTTTTTTTCATCTCTCTTTTTGGGGAGGGTTTTTTCCATGAGATTTTCCCTCTTTCTCTTCTTTATGAAAGATTTCATTTCATTATGTACATGGGTACCTAACATGGCCTAGTAGCCAAGACCCATTATGCATTTCATCCTAGATTTTTTGAACTTAAGTGCATTCCCCTAAGTTGAACTTAAGTGGGGTTGTGTTGGTGTAAATAAGTATTTAATATTTACACTTTACTTAAGTTTACTTAGGTTAATGCATTAGTTTATTATATTGAATTATTTTATTATTTATTTAGGTGAGACACTTAGGAGTTTTTGTACTCTCATGAGTTGTCATGTTGACAAAACTAGAGTAAGCAACTCCAATTCAGCACATGGTGTCTACAACACTAGAGTTTGCATCATTAACTAAGTTGTCATGTAGACAACATAGTTATTTGCACTCCCATTTTAGCACATGTTTTTTACAACATTATTTTGCATGCTACACCATTGTAGGCTTATCCTCACATTATCACACTTACTCTTGTGCTTTATGGAGGATAACCCATATTTGTTGGACATGTGCTTGGTTGTATGACTTTATGTTGCTAAGTTCTATGCATTCTAGAAGCATTCTAGAGGCCTTTATAAATAGGAACTCTTAGTATATTTTACAATCAATATTGAATGAATATATCTTCATTCTGATCATACTCTCTTTGGTCTACTATTGTGCTTGTGTTTGAGTTCCTTGGTCTTGGGTGAATTTTGCCCTAAGGAAAATTCTTACAATTCATGGTGGTTAAGGAATTGTGAATTGAGATACATTGTAGAATTAGTTAGTTTAGAAAAGAGGAAAAATATTAGAGGACATAATTGATCAATTTGATCAGAGAGGATCAAGGATACATGAAAAGAGGTGATCTATTATCTAGCAGTAGAGTGCTAAACATAGGATCATTACTGAGACATTCTAATAGGTGGATCAATTAAATATCTTAACAAAGTAGTCCTCATAGTTTGTTGTAAATTCTTTAAACATGGTGCTCACTTCATTGCAAGTTTAGGTCCTTTAAATAAAACACACTTCTAATAGGGTATTGAAATCCTTTAATAGGGTAAGATCTAACAATGTTGTAAGCCTTTAATATTGCAAAACTTTCACTAGGTAGATCATAGTTTATTATCAAACATTGTAGCCTTCATTGGATACACTTTATTAATATAAAAATGAAGATTTATGGGTGTCATCCCCACCCCAGTTTTACCTTCTGATTGGAAAGTTTTTGGGTGACCAAATATCTTGTGTCATGTATGTGTTGAATGCTTAATTTTTTATTTTAGTTTACATAAAATTATGAGTTGGATGTGTGGTGAATATTTTAGGGGATAAAGTTTTGAAGAACTTATTCGCCCTCCCCCACCTCTCAAAGTTTATCTTCCCTATTATATTTTCAACAATTGGGTCAGATCTTAGTTCTCTAGAAGGGAAAGCTTTGCATCTTTGAGGAAATATCTTGAAGATGGAAGTCCACAAGTTGGGAAAAGTCATTAAGAACTAGATGATTGAAATACAACTTGCACTACATAAGTTGAATAAAGAAAGAGATGAGTTAGAACACTCATTAAAGAGAAGGAAAGATATAACTATTGAAGAGAATGACACACTGCACAGAGGTAGAGATTACTAAATTATTTGTAGATCTAATGAGAAAGAATGACACCCAAACTAAAGAGGTCATAAATCTTAAGATAGAACAAGAAGTCCAATTAGTATTTCTATGTGAGGTGACTGAGTAGAAAAAGAATGTTAAAGAAGACAAAGTTATGATTGAAGATGCCAAAAGGATCTTGACCAATAGAATAGAAGAGAAGATATCATACATTCAAAGGATTTCTAGCATGTAAATTGATACAATGAATCAATTAATTATTTCCAATCATGAATTGAATGGTAAGGATATTAAGATCACAAAACTGAATTTATAGAGTGAACAACTGAGGAATGATCTTTAAAGGGAAAATGAATTTGTTGAAAGTTTCAACAAACCTAGTGAAGTCATAAAGTACTTTGAGAAATTGATGAGATCTCCTAGATCTAATATTGATACTACTAGACTGGGTTACACTAGTACTAAGGAAGAAGAATCATCTAAAAGTGGTGAATAAAGGAATGAAAAAGGTAAAAATTACAAACCCAGTTGTCATAATTGTGGAAAGATAGGTTATACATTTTTTTTTTGCAAGAGCAATAATGCAAATTAGAACCCTAAGAAGAAATCCATGGCTAACCATCATAAGTGTAAGAAATGAGGAAATTAGGCACATGAATGAAATACTAATGTCATGATCACACAAATATTTGAAGGCTACTACTACAACCATAATAAGTATGGACATAAAGTATATGCATATAGATCCAAGCCTTACTAGTCCAAACAAGTAATCCAAGGTAAACCACATTGATAATTCTTATAATTGGGATTAAAATACAAGGTAGAGTTGTCACTAATATCAAGAGTATGGAAATATTTCTAAAAATTGCATTAGAACACATTTCAGAAGTGATTAGAGTAGATGGTTGAGTCAAACTACATGTTTTAGCTATTTGAAGACTGGTCACATAAGTAGAAATTGCCCAACAAGGTCAAAAGCACCTAGTAGTGAATTCAAAAAAGGAAAAGGAAAGGTTTATGCTAAGAATGTCAAAGTGGAGAAGAAAAAGACATGGAAGAGAAAGGAAGATTGTGGCACATCATGTTCAGATGGGATCACTTCATCCAATGGATCAGGTGATACAACCACCCCAATCTAGGCAATCTATAGGTATGTGTGGGACTAATATTTCAAAGTTCAATTATACATCAGTTCCAAGGATTTAGTTCTAAAAAGATCATATATTCATGAAGTAAGATGCAAAGTATTGATTAGAACCTAGAAGAAATCTAGTAGTTTTTCTTGTTTTCATGTTACTGCTAAGCATGAAAAGTTTCACTATTGTTACTGAGTAAAAAATTAGTTGATACTGAGCTATCATAAGTGATAGTGTTCATAAAGCTCATTGTGGTTGTCAAGCATGATAGAAACTACATGGAAGCCGAGTGAGTCAACATTTTTATTGGAGCTGAGCTTATAGTTATGCACTGAGCATTTATTCCAAAAACTCATTTGCAATCATTTGACATTGGAGAGAGCATGAAGAACTAAAGGAAAATTGAGTTGAATAATTCAAGAATTTGCGAACTAGATTTAGCTACTAATAGTCACCAATCATCAGATTAAAAAGGTTGGTGTAAATAATTATTTATTATTTACACTTACTTAAGTATACTTAAGTTAATGCATTATTTTAATATTTATTTATTAGTCACCTACGAGTATGTGCACTCTTGTGAATTATCATTTTGACAACATAGGAGTTCGCACCTCTTTTATGCACATGGTGTCTACAACATAGGCATCAGCACACTAATTAAGCACATGGTCTCTACAACATCTCTACTTGAGATACACCTTGTCATTCTTATCCTTTCATCTAGAATGATGGATAAGACATGTGATTAGTTGTCATGCTTATCTTATCTCCTAGTTCTTTCTAGAGACATTCTAGGTGCTTCCTGAGAGGCCTTTATAAATAGGCACTCCTAGTGTGTTTGTACATACAATACAAAGCAATTTATGAGGACATACTATAATATATTGATCTTACTCTTTTTTGGTCTATAGTTGTGATTGTGTTTGAGTTCTATGATCTTGGGTGAATATTGCCCTAAGGCAAATTCTTACATGGTATCAGAGCCAGGTTGGAGAATTTCTCTTCACATAGTTGTTTGAGACTATTTTCTCACTTCAGCACCTTGGCCCAAATCTAGAGCATTGTAGAAATTGGGAGTGTCTAGAGCCAAATCTGACCTCACTAGTATGTCTAGAATGTTGATTAAGTGAAAATAGGCTATAAACTTGCTTAACCTAGGCCAAAGTTGATCATGAGGCAATTTTTTTTCTTTCTGATTTTTGACTAACTTTTTTGAAAAAAAAAGTCACCGGTTGCCCATTTACATGTACCAAGAAGTCACACCCCAACCCTGTATATCATAGGGAATATTCCCTATTCTCTAGAATATTCCATCCTTTACATTCAATGGGCATCTATTTATTTTTTGGCATTAGACATCCCAAATTCTAATTGAATATTAGATTCTGGCCATACAATGTCCTAGTGACAAACTCAAAAAGCAACTTGTTTTATTTTACTACTATTGGCTCATTATTCTAAACAACTCAATCATTATTTCCCCCATTGATTTGGGATTATTAATTGAAAAATTGGCCACCAAAAACCTCATCCGATGTTGCATATCCAAATTTTGGTGTCATTTTGACATCAATTCTAACTTCCAGTGACCTTGCCATAGTACAAGTACAAGATACAAGTGGACAAATAGAGCATCACCACATGGACACTCTTTGCATAGTTAGTGACATGTTAGATCCCACTCAATTTCCACCCATGTTAGCATAGCACCATGCAAGCAGACACTTTGTAGCCATGGAGACACCAACTTAGCTGGCCGGACCTCCCAGATGGCTCCACATGGAAACCTACCACCTCTGCGACACATCATTGCCTATATAGACATGTTAGTGTATGGGCTTATCTAGTCAGCTATCACCCAAAGGGATTATTATTTTGCTGACATCAACATTTTGAGAAGTTAAATTTGACGACCATTTGACCATCATTTCTAGGCTTTTTATAGCTCTTATAAAGGCTATTTGACTATCAAATTTAAGCTAGTAGTTTTTCTTCTAGACCCCTCTCCATATTTAGTTTCAATTTGGTAGCCTGACTTTGAGAGGCCATAACTCAAACACTCAAAATTAGGTGCAATTATTATTATTATTGGGTAGAATTCCCTAAACTATTCTTTAATTCTATTCTCTTCTAGTTTTGGTTCACAATTTTTTTAGAAATTATGTCTTTTGGTGACTGTACCTATCCAAATCTTGCATTTTTTAAATTGAAATGCTCCATACAGGCTCATCTAGACTCCGTTTCAAGTTCCATTTTTTTGAAAGTGTGATATTTTTCGTCTACTTTCTAGATCTACTTTAAGATAATAGCACTGTATGGAAAAAAAAATCACTTTCATCATTAGGGCCTTTTCCACATTATATTTCTTTTCATAATTGTTGTACATCCGAGCTACATTTCTTAATTCCAAATTTAGGCCTCAAAAGGTAGTTGTAATAGGCAAAATCAGAAGTCCATCTTGTACATTTTGACAAGTGGCCTATTTTACATGCACCACTTATAAAGCATAGAATCATAAATTAGGGAGGGATTCTTACATTTTTCTTGCATCTTTGGGGGTTACATTGATTAGTCCATCATGGAAGAGGAAGATTTGATTTACTTGACACTAGAAAACTATTAGGAATGGAGTCAATTGGCTATCAAATATCTTAGTCAGCACAATGCACTACCATATGCGAGAGGACTTATATATGATATTGATACTTTTTCCTTCATTAGTAGTGTTCTCTTTCTACATATAGATATGGAGGTTTTGGATTCACTAATTGACCTTAAGGCAATTGATCCATATGTTCACTGGATGCATCTTTGAGAGATGTATGGAGATCTACACATCCCTCCATTCTCCAAAGATCTTCTACCTCCAGTTGTAGCTGCATCATCTCCAGATGCTCTTGTTGCTCCTATTGATCTTGTTTCAAGCACAAATGCTTTAGATTCAATGCAGTAGGACCCCTTATTCTTCCTACTTTACTTTAATGCAACAACTTCCTTCCTGCCATTGTAGACCTATTCATGGAGTCTCACATTGAAGATGTGGGAGACATCCTTGATGATATTCATTTTGTTTTTGAGGCATATTCTTTTTCCATAGTGATTGATTCATTTACTTCACCGCAGTAGGGTACACTTTGTCCTCTAGTTCCAGCCTCAGGTGATGACTGCATGGTAGACATTTCAAGTTTGTTCATGGAGTCACACACTACAAACTTGGGAGATAACCTTGATGATTTACATCTTCTCTTTGATGAAGATGATCCTTTAAAATTTTTGTGAGGGCCCACTCTGACCCTCCTGTCCATTATTTACATGATTGATCTTTACAGGTTGACGTGTTTGTGGATCCTTATGTACAATTTTTTTTGAAGGTCTCTTTATTAGTTGATGAGATAGATGGCTCATTGGGATAGGTTCAACAAACATCCTTGATCGATTTGCAGTTCTTCTCGAGGTATTTTTGGAAGGAGCCATCATCAATATTGATATAGGGACACTTGAAAAAATTTCAAAGACTCCTTTCATCATCGAGATTCTTTCCACACATAGTGAAAGCATCTCACTAGTAACATTCCTATTGTTTCTTCTAAAGGGGAGGAACATCATTCAACAGTCATCGATCAACTTCTACATTGTAGCATTTCTCACTGATCAACACACTACCTTTGGGGGGGGGGGGGGGGGGGACTACCTCATCTCCTTCTCCTCCTTTTTGGGGAGGACTTTTTCCTCTTAGGAGGTTTTTTCCTTCTCCCATTTCTCTATTGTATATACTTGATTTATGTTGTAATGGGGGATCTTGATTACTCCATCCATCCATACATCCTTTTATCTCTCTTTTTTGGGGAGGGATTTTCCCATGAGGTTTTTCCATATTTCTTTGCTTTATGGGAGACCGTATTTTCATTATGTACATGGGTACCTAACATGGCCTAGTTGCTAGAACCCATGATGCATTGCATCCTAGTTTTTGTAAGCTTAAGGGCATTCCCCTAAGTTACACTTAATGTGGGTGTTGGTGTAAATAATTATTTACTATTTACACTTACTTAAGTTTAATTAGGTTAATGCATTATTTTAATATTTATTTTTTAGTCACCTAGGAGTATGTGCACTCTTGTTAGTTGTCATGCTAACAACATATGAGTTCACAGCTCTTTTATGCACATGTTGTCTACTACTTTGGAGTTAGCACACTAATTAAGCATAGGGTGTCTACAACTTCTCTACTTGAGATACACCTTGTCATTCTTATCCTTTCATCTAGAATGATGGATAAGATGTGTGCTTAGTTGTCATGCTTATCTTATCTCTTAGTTTTTTCTAGAGACATTCTAGGTGCTTCTTGAGAGGCCTTTATATACAGGCACTCCTAGTGTGTTTGTACATACAATATAGAGAAATGTATGAGGACATACTCTAATATATTGATCATACCCTTTTTTAGTTTATAGTTGATCTTGTGTTCGAGTTCTATGATCTTGGGTGAATATTTCCCTAAGGAAAATTCTTATAAAAAGGTATTTTATCATGTGTCTAAATTATTGCAAACCTTAGATATTTTAAATGGTGTCTAGGTCTTCTACTACTATTAGGAAGGAAAGAAAATAAGTTTTGAATATTTAATTGATAAGCAATGAAGTAAAACAGCCATCTTTTAGAGCTATTCCTAAGATTGGATACAAAGGTGATCCAACTAGTGTGTTATCTATGATACCACCAAAGGTTTAAATGATAGAAGATGTAAGATGTTTCTGTACTTGTGAGGTTGGATGTATTGGTGATATGGAAATAAAAGACTTAGATAGAAAATTGTGTGAAAATGGAGTGTTGAAGGAAGAAAAAAAATTGTTGAGAAAAAAGGGTTAACCCATGCCCTAGATTTCCCAAACATATTCAAAATAGAATGGATTAAAATAGTGTTCAGAATAATACATGATCACTTTGTATGGTTCGAAAATAGCCGCACAAGAATGAACTAAAGAATCACTCAAAGAGTAATAGTGTATCCTACCCTAGACAAACCTAAGACCATGCAAATGGATGCAAAGGAGGTCATTGAAAAGAACATAGGGGTTGTATGAAATAAATGAGGGATGGCAATCAACACAATATTAGATCCCCTAATTGCATTTGTAGTGAGAATTATTGCTCACAAATTCTTTCAATCTAGCATATTGAATAGTGTCTCATGCATTGTTGTGGATTTGGGATATAAGATAGTAAAGAAGGATCATTCTTATGACCTTGCTGAGTTACAACTCTAGTAGTTATTAGAAAACTTGGGAGCTGTAAGAAAGACTAAGAGTGCATAATGCTAATTCTAGTCATTACTAGTTTGCATATTATTTTATGTGCAAAATAGTTTTCCTTCATATGGAAATGTTGCTTGGAAGACCAATAGGTCTATTGTAGCACAAATTGAAGAGTACATTGAGAAACTTGGTGACAATTTTGAGTTAGTTATGACCAACTATTTTGAAGAGTTTAAGAAGTTTATGAAGGAGACATTGAGAATACCCATGTCACATGTGGATAAATACTATGATGATATTTGTTTTCTCATTGAAACTGGTCTTATATATGTTCAAGCATCTATTCCTAGGGTTAGATGGCTTAGGCCACTATCTTATGAAAAAAATGTGGATGACACATCAACAACCATCACAATATTATTAGTAGAGGAAGTTGATAAGCGTACAACCTCATTTGGGACCTATGAGGAAGCCAAATCTAGAATTAGTATAGATTTGAATATAGGTTTAGTATTTAGAAAGAAAAATAAAATTGTGAAGAAACTTAATGAGAGATTTGGTGAAGGTGGAGAAGAGGAAAAAGAAGAAGACAGTGAGAATGAAGAAGATGAGCAACCTACTCAACCCCCACTTGTGCTAACCCATGGTCAAGGAGAAGATAAACAAGAAGAAGTAGAAAAAGATGAAGGTGTTGAGGGAAAAGATGCCAGTTGAAACACCCAAACCTATAGAGATGAAGAAGAGAAAGTTGAAGGAGCCTACAATGTAGAAACCAAGGAAGGTTGCAAAGACAACACAACCAAATCTTGTAGTTCTTGTTACAAGGGCTAGCACAAGGGCTACTACATGAAAAAAGGGGGAAGCTAACAAACCAAAAGGTAAAAGAACAACTACTTCAACATAGTAGAGTCAACAAGAACAACCTAAGATAGGAAAGTACATTGCTCTAGATGAATTAGATGAGGAAAGGACTCAGTCAGATGACAACAACCAATTTAAAGTGGTAAGTCATAGTCTCTCTTTTCATTTGGACAACTTGTGTGAATATGTCAAGAATAATGCTGATTTAAGTGGATTCACACATGTTGAGTTTGGTAGACTTGGAAAGATTGAGATTAATAAAGTGGAAGAATCTGTGTATACCATGATGGCAATATTTAAGAAAACACCAATTGAGCTTGCCTACTCTTTACCCAAGATTCTATATGATAGGGTTGAGAAAAGGTGGCAATATAGTCTCACAACTAAGAAAAATATTAGAGAGACTACACTTGCAAGCATAATTCCAATCTTGGATAAGTTTGAAATGACAAAGGTTATTAACAAGTATAAGGGGAGGTTTTCTCCAAAATACCAAGCCTTCAATATTTTACACAAAAAAATTGAAGAAGTTTGGTAGAGCACATAGTTATGGGAAGTGATCTATGGGCTAACAATACAAAAGGCTATTGAGGAAGCACCTAAGGAAGTAGATGAAGACATAGATGAACAATAGGAAGTTGAAGTAACAAAAAATGAATCTATAAGGGAAGTACAAGGGGAAGGCACTACAAAGGAAAAAGTTGAGAAAGAGCAACAATAAGACTAGAATGTACCAAAATTAGATATGTCGAGTGCCAATCCACAAAAAATAACAAAAAATATTAAAGATGTCTCTAACAACACCATTTAGAACATCAATCCCCTAAAAGAGGAGTATATGCATAAGATATTGACTGATTCCACCACTAAGGCACAACTATGGAGTCATCCTATTTTGGTAAGTGTGGATGAGATTGTGAAGGTAGAATTGGTATCTATAGGGGAGAAAACACCAGAAGTCCCTATTACCCCCACTCAATCCATAGAGGTGCAATTTATAATGTCTCTTGTAGTGTACCAAAGAAAGGAAACTATGTCTTCACATGCTAGAACATTGGTACAACATGTTTTAATACCTATAGTCACCATAATTGAGCAAGAAGGGACACTAGTCCAAATAGGTTAGGAAGAAAGTCCTACACCTACTACATGCACAAGGTGAGACAAGGTTGACAGAAAAAGAGAAGGATAAGACTGAAGATTCAATCCTGACTATAAAGCTTGAGGAATAATTAGCAATTTAAACACTAGTTACCTTACTAGAAACCACCACTCCTCTTCCTAGTCAAGAACTTCATAGGCTGAGTACATAAGGTATACTTTTGCAAACATCAAGGTCTAGTCCTAGTACATCTAAGGTTGATGAGGTGACATCAACTTAGATGAGGTGATTGAATTTCCAAAGTTTTTTATTACATCAATCACAATAGAAAAAATGAGAATATTATAGGATGCTTTGGCAAGGAAGAAACACCAATAATAACTTAGAAGGGAGCATAGGTAGAAACAAGCACTTCATGAAATCAAGTACATATTTCTTGATGCATTCAGCCTCTCTACTCTTGATGAAACAAATCCAATCATTGAGTAGTTAGCCAATATTATGGAGAAGGTAATTGATGAAGACCTTGATACTAATGTCAAATTGTTGGAATGGTCTGAGAATAAATTTCAAATCAAGGTAAATGAAAAGATATCTAGTGCCATTGTACTACACTAGGTTGAGTTAACAACTAGAATTGAGGTTATGAAGAGTATTTTGGAGAAAATTTTCTCTCTTTACACCTAGCTTTGTGATGTTCCCTTATTCACACAAGAAGTGCAGAGAAACATTGACCATCTAGAGGGAGATTTGAAGAAAACATGTAATATTCTCCAACAATCTCCTTCCCAAGGTTAGTCTCATTTAGACATTTAATGTCAACACAAGGTTAGTTAGTAGCTTTACAAGGACAAGATGGCAACATAAGGGCTGCACTAATCAATATCCAGTCCGTGTTGATTCCTCTCATGGAAGTGTTACAAAAGGAACTAGCCTATGTAGAAACATTGATGAAGAAAGATTCCCATCTTTCTACTCATGAAGACTTAGTTGAACCCTTGCTACCAAGTTGGATATTCAGATCAAATCTTTGGAGGTAGCACCTAACAACTGGGATACAACATTTAAAATCATATTGGAGGTCCATACATTTTTTTTGGCCAAACACACAATTCATGTACCACCCATGACATAAGTGTCAGAAAGGGGGAGAAAATGAATAAGTTTTGGGGGAGACCAGGCAAAGAAGGAGGTACTAATAACATAAACAACATGGGAGATCTACTTAGTAGGAGTATTTAGCTTTCAGATTCAAAATAGAACAATCAACTCAGGGGGGGAGTTATTAATATTTGAGGTATGACTAATAAATCAAGTTTTGCAAAATTTTGAAATTTTGTATATAGGCTTGTATATAGGCCAGGTACTGAAGAGATTATCTAAGTTATTCTCTAAGTTGAGGTTATTTATGCATGACCAAGATTTTTTTCCACTCATGTCAAAGGTGGGGATTGTTAATCTCATATTGGTTTTGACATATGAGTGACAATACACTTAAGTCATTTTCTTAGTATATATTGAGCATAAGTCTTTAGATAGTGTATGCTGAGTGAGAAGATATTTAGTATATGTTGAGTAAGCAATACATGTCGAGTCACTCAAGTGTTGATCAAATAGATGATGTCACATGATTTAGATGTCAAGTGATCAATGGATGTTGAGTCATTTAGAAGATGAGTTATAGCATGAAATATATAGTAGATGCCAAGCATTAGTCACTTCAGGTGCTAAGTAGACAATTTTGACATAGTTGTTTGTAATGACACAAACTACTATATAAACCATTTTTTAGATGACTTTAGGATTTTTTTACAATTCTAGAAGATATTTTTGAAGGAAAATTATGAATCCCTATGCTGTGCATGCATCCAATTAGTTGAAGGGATGTTTTAAGTGGCATAATGGGTGAATCACAATCATTGATTCATATCTAACCCGAATTTACCTAAGTCTTCTTAAGGAGGAAAAACCCTTAGAGATTTTAAGAGTTGAAGGTGTGAAGAGTGAAATTTCCATGCACAAATAGAGTATTCATGGTGGCTAAGGAATTATGAATTGAGATACATTGCAGAATTAGTTAGAGTAGAACAAAGGAAAGAGATTAGAGGACATAATTGATACATTTGATTAGAGAGGATCAATGATACATGCAAAGAGGTTATCTATTATCTAGTAACATAGTGCTAACTGTAGGATCATTGTTGAGACGTTCTAACAAGTGGATCAGTTAAATCTCCTAACAAAGTAGTCCTAACAAGCTATTATAAATCCTTTAATAGGGTTCTTACTTCATTACATAATTTTAAGTCCTTTAAATTAGGCACATTTCTAACAAGGTGTTAAAATCCTTTGATAGGGTAAGATGTAACAATCTTGTAAGCCTTTGACAAGGTATACCTTTCACTAGGTAGATCATAGTTTATGATCAAATATTGTAGCCTTCATTGGATACAATTTATTACTGCAATAGTGAAGATTTGTGGGAATCATCCCCACCCCATTTTTACCTTCTCATTGGAGGGCTTCCGGGTAACCTGATATCTTCTATCGTGTATGTGTTGAGTGCTTATAGTTTTGATGTTATGGATGTATATGCTTAATTTGGAATTTCAATTTACATGCAGTTGTGAGATGGATGTGTGGTGAATATTTTATGGGTTAAATTTTTGAAGCACTTATTCACCTCCCTCCCCCTTCTCCACCCCACCCTCATAGTTTACCTTCTCTATTGTATTTCCAACAGCTATAGCTCCACAAGATTGTATGTATGATCATTCTTTATAATTTTGTATCTCAAATCTACTACAATGCATAACATATTGTTCAATTTTCTAGATTGATAACACCTATGTGAAATCACATTAACAATAAATTTAACTAGTGGATCCTCAATGTTTTCTATTGACATTCCACAACCATTCCACTTCTTCTTGGGTAGGTTTACAATTTCATTCTATGTGCCACTCCTTGTGCTCTTAGGTCAATCCAATGTAGGATACCTAGTTACTTTTTGAATGATTGCCTTGTTGATCTTGATTGATCCACCTTCCTACCATATTTTCATGTCATCAACTTATCTTAGAAAAATATCTGTCCATTCATTCTTGAATATTTTAAGAAAATCCAAGTCATAAGTCAACCCTTTGTCTATAGAAATTTTAAATTCATCTTTTAGAATTCCATCTACACATAACTTATCATAATCTATCCTCATTTTAAAATATAAAATTTCTTCAATCTTATATTGATAACATGATCTGATGTCTTGCATAGTCAAGACTCTAGGTAGAATAGATGACAACGCTCCAACATTATCAATAGGGGTTTCAATATTAACTATGTTTCTAAAATTTGGTTGGAGTTGATGATCCTTCCTTATGAGTTGTGCATTCATATCCTTTGAAATTTCACTTCTAGATGTCATTGTGTTCTAGGCTTTTCAATAAAATATTTTCACAAAATACCTTACTCATCAATACATTATAAAAGTAATACTTAACTCTCTTCACAGATTGGATGATAACTTGTTTTGATTCCTTTCTCTGGTTGCATAGATTTCTTTTGAATCTTTTTGTAAGCTCCTTGATTGCTAGGTAAGAAAAATAATCATTCAAATTTGATGTATACCTTGGATTTTTCAATTTTAGATCTATAATTAATATCCTTTTACTAAGGTACTGTATGAAAAATAAGCTTGGCCTTAACTTTAGTTTGATCAAAGTTATTTACTTTGTCATAAAAAACTTTCTTGGTTAGTATGTAATCCTTGTCGATCACTTGTTTTATATTGTATGAATCGATCAATGTAATGTGTACCACTCATGCTCAATACATACTAAATTTTTATTACCAAAATTTCTCAATGCACCTTTCATTATGTGGATATATCTTTTTATCACTTTTAATTCTAGGAATTGTTGTAAAATATAGCTTTCAAGTATAGAATTCCTACATACCTTTTCCTTTTAGTGAGATGTGGCATGATCACTAGATCCATCAAATTGGGTGATCAAAGTGTCTTCCACTCTGCTCCGTCTAGTTATTACTACTTCTATCCTTGTCTTCTTCTTTCCTAGTTTTATAGTTCTTACTAATAAGTCCCACTATAAGACAACTGAAACATACTATCTCATCCATTTCTTATAGTTTCCACTAAAATGTGTCTTGACGCAATTCTTTCAAATGTGTCCATATTCTCCACAATAGTCACAACTATACCATGTGTTGTAATCCTAATCATAGAAATTTCCTTTCTTTTTTGTATGAGTCCTTTTTTTAGGTGACTAGTGTAATTTCTTCTTAATTCTACGCTCATATGATTTATGTCCATACTTTTAACAATTGTAGCAGTGACCTTGGAATCTAGATACCTTTATATTTGAATCTGTGTTCTATCTTCTGCATTCATGAGCTTGATGTCCTTCTTTCTTGCAATTAGAACAATTGTTGCTTTGCTTAGGTTTAGGAGTTTTTCTTGTCATTTCTAGTTTTGCAAATGTTTTTTTTATGTCCAATCTTCCAACAGTAATGACATGTATGTTTACCTTTTGATTTTTATTCCTTTTTTCTCTACTTTTAGATGATTCTCCTTCTTCAGTAGTTGAATATTACTTGTATCCAATTCCTAATGTTTCTTTTTCTCTTGGTGTCTTCATTATGTCTTCAAAATGTTTGATTTCTTCACTTGGTTTGTTCATCCTTTCCATGAGTTCCTTTTCAGGCATTAAATCATTATTCAATTGCTCATGTTGTACCTTTAGATTTGTGATCTCCAAATCCTTTCTGTTTGATTCCTGATTTGCAATTACTAATTAGTTTATCATATCAACTAAGTATTGGTAAGCTTCTAAACATCAAATAATATTTCTTCAAGTCTAATAACTATATTTCTTTTATCTTCTTCAGCCATGATCTTATCTTCCATTGATTTCTTCTTTTGCTCAATAACTTCACATAATGTGGCTGATTGGATTTCATGTTATATATTTAGATCTTTTACTTCCTTCACTAGGGTACTATTCTTATCTAAAAATTCTATCATTGCTTTATCTTTTTTGCCAGTCTATCAATTTTCAAACAATCCTTTTGTATCAACTATTGTATATTAAGTGGCATTAAGTTGTATAGCTATTGCTCTTCTCATTTTGAGGGATTTTCTCAACTCTTCTTTTGTTGTCTCTAAATATTACAACCCGATCTAGATTTCGATTATTTGATTCTCAATGATCTTTCCGAACTTGTATACTTCCATCTCCATGATCTTGGACTCTCAAGTAATTAATCTTCCTATCAAGAGAATCATGCTTTAATACCAATTGTTGGAATATATATGGGAAACAAGGGTGGGTTGAATCAAGATCTTGAAATTTTGACTTCAAAATAAATTTCAGTCAATCATACCTAATTCATCATAAAATTTTAATGTTAAAACATAAAATAGGTTTTTCATATCCATAATAGTTCAACACAAAACATAATGATTTGGTTACTTGTAAATACTTCAAGAGTAAGGTAAAACTGAGGTGGAGATGAAACCCACAAATCTTCATTGTTGAAAAAATAAAGTTAACCTATTAAGGTTACAATATTTGACCATAAGATATGATCTACTAAGAGAGAGGTATGTCCTATTAAAGACTTAAAATGCTATTATGTCTTTCCTTCTTGGAGGGCTTGACACTTACAATAAAGTAAGGACATTGTTAGGGGATTTACATAGGCCTGTTAGGACCACTCTATTAAGAGATTTGCATTATCTTAATTACAAAATAATAGATTTAGTACTTCACCCTTAGTGCACTCTATAAGATGATCTTGGGTCTTTTATTTTCTCAATCTCTAATTTGATTCTCCTAATCTAATAAATTTGTCTAGTCATCCACTACTATGATTGATATCTTTACTAGATTTAACTCTATAACTTCATTTGTTACTCCTTCATATATGCATACTCACACATTTAAACATGCTTTCAACATCTTTCAATTTCTCTCTATCTTCCTCTTCATGCTATGATTATAGGATTAAAATGTCCCTTTAATAGATTTCATGTGAAACTTCTAGATCCTGATCAATGGTGAAAACTTCATCATCTTTTGCCTTTTCTATCCCTTTTTCTGATTAGTTGAAGTGTTTGTCTATGGTTCATAACCTTCATCTAAAGATACATAGTTAGAATCTAATTTGTCTCTAAAAATACTAAATCTTATAAAAATGTTAGCCAAAATGTTTCACATATGAGTTTATGTTGTTACAAACTCACATATCAAAATTTCATTGGTCGGCATCTAAGTACTCTAATGCTTAGTCATGTACGTTGTTGCTTAGCTTCTATAATTATCTATACTAAACACTTGATAGCTTCTCAATATGCTTAGTCTTCATTATGTTACTCAATTGATACTATACTCCTCAACTTGCATATCTTCTTAATCTCTGCTAAATACTCAATGATTGTTGTTCTTCTTAGTTTAAGTATTGTCTTCTTGGCCTTTACTAGATAACTCGGTCACAATGATGACCTTGTAATATTTCCTAGTAAATGACATACAAATGACTAAATGTTTAGTCACTAATAAAAAACATAGGGTTAGAAATCAACACTTACCAAAGAAGGACAAATAAAATTATAATGAATGACTTAAAAAATAAGGTAAGGCCTTATATGGAGAAAAATAATCAAACCAACCAAATTATAATGAATCAAATGGAAAAATCAAATCAAGAGTTTCTCCAAACATTGCAAGATATGGGAAATTATATCAACAAATTTAGAGGTCAACTTAACACAACAAGAAACACTAGCTCCACTCTCTCAAAAAATAATAATGTTTTTTCTACAACTAGAATACCACAACCATCATTGGGTATGCATAGGATCATGATGTGCCAAAAAGTGGTGATTTGAAAAACATGTAGTTCTGAAATAGCTCAAAGCATTTCAAAATCTATTCCAACATCTTTCCCACCCATCCTAATACCAATTTTTTTTTTAAGACCTTTATAATGCCTATTATATATTTAGATACCAACCCTACATGGTCAACTTTAGAAACATCCCAAAAAAAATTTTTTGGCCCGTTCTTGCCTGTATATTACTTCAAACATGTATTTGACAACTTTTCTCCACCCAAATTTAATGAAATGAAAAGGGTTTCTTAAGAATGTTCTTATCTTTCCATAAATATATGTCTGTCAAATTACAAGTTCAGTAAGTAATTATTACTTATATTCTAATGAAGTTACGTATAAAGCTTTGATTGATACACTAATTGAAAAAAAACTATAACTTTCAAACGGTACAACATTTTTGAAATCTAAAAATGCATCACATTCTATGTTTCTTGTACTATATTGGAAAAGGAAAAAGAAAAATTAAATTTTGCAAAGTTTTGAATTAGTTAATGTAGTTAGACATGAGATTTTTTTATTGTAAGAATACTATAGTAGAAAATTAATAATTATTTATTTATTTAGAATAAAAATACCCAAAAAATATGTCACATCTGGAGATGAGTCTACTTCTTATATCTAGAATCTTATTAAAAAATATTATCATTTGATTTTGATTAAGGTGGTCAGACATATATCTACTTTATATTTTTGTCTTCAAATTTTTGTAGTATTGCATTAAAATTCAAAATTTTGACCAATCAATTTTTTTTTAAAGATAAGGCCTAGTAGTTTAGAAAATAAATTCAATTTCCTATAGATTATTTTCTGTTAATTTTTAGATAGAAAGTTCATAACAAGTTGAAAATTGTATGTGAGGTTGACATAACCCTTATTTGCTTATTTTTCATTGCCACTTAAGGGTGTAGTTTTATTGACCATGATCCTACACATTCCCTATTCTTACATAGAACAAACTACTAAGAGAAAAAGAGGGAATAGAACAATCAATGACTAGAACTAAAGATATTGCAAGGGTATATACAACTCTAGAAACTAGCATTAGAGAATTTGTATCTTTCTAAGAATTTTGTGATGATAAAAGGAGGGAGACATCTAGAAGGACTATAAATAAATAACTCAAGCATAAAATCAAAAACATAAATATTCCACATTTTGATGGGCTAGAAAAGATTAACCCATGCCAATGGTTAGAAAAATTATACACTTTTTTCATTCTAAATCCCATGATGAAAGAAGATGCTTTGCAATTTGCGATAGTGCATCTAGAAGGAGCAACACATGATTGCTGGACCCATGGGCATATCTCATTAGGACATAAAGATGGAAAATCCTATAAATAATTCTCCCAAAATCTCATGAATATTAGTGATGATAAGGACATTGATTGGTATTTCCAAGAACTAACACAACTTAGAGAAACTAGAACAATGAAAGAATACGCTCACAAATTCCAAGAGTTATTAGTTATGATTCCAGACCTTTCCCAAAAGAGACTATGTTTATAGAAGTATTAAAAGGCTCTACCAAGAATTATCTTAAACTTTATGAACCTCAAAACTTGAAAGAAACCATTAGAAAAGAAAAATTGGTAGAATCAAACCATTCAAAAGAAAAATCTAAGAATTTCTCAACAAAAAGAGAGCATAGATGTCAACAGTCAAGCAAAGACCATTGAGAGAAAGAATATTATTTCTACAAAGGGAAAAGGAACATAGGATGCCAGTTATCATGCAAGGAATCGCAAAAGAAAAAAGTCGATACATTAAAGTAAGGCATGTGTGTAAAATGTAGAGGCCATTGGGAACTGAGACACAAGTATGACAAAAAGAGTCAATTCCATAAAATAGAAGGAACACATGAAATAAATAATGAAGAGAGATTTAAAAAAAGTGTGAACAATGATGAAGAGAATCTCAAAAAGATCTAATATGATACAAGAATAGGGAATTATTGAAGTTTTAAGAAATTCCAACTTTAGTCATACCTAATGGTTTGATTTTTCATAGTGCAGAGAATTTTCAAAATATGTGTGAAAAATCATATAATCCTTGTTCCCTGTAGATGAGGGTTTATGTTCTTATCATTTTTCAAATCTTGTGTTACCCTAGTTATGCTTTGATTTCTATGTTGTCTGAATCTTATTAAATTCTCAAGGTTTGTCATCAACATAGCCCTCTAAATGTCTTGAATATGTTAAAACCCTAGGTTTATCTTGAATTTTCAAAAGGGTTTGCAAAAATATTAAGTTCTTTTCTCTTACGGTTTTACAGTGTTCAGGCTTCCCCGAGGAACATTATGCTTTCTTTCCTTTATCTCTGTGGTTACGCTTCACTATTATGGCATAAGGCTGTAAAGGCCTATGATGGCATAAAAGATGTCTCATGGGAATATTAAATTGGTTTTAGAGTTCTGTGCACAAGGGAAACTCGTAAGAGCAAAGCAATATTTTATTTCTTCTATGTAATTCTATTGTTTTGGCTTGTGGACAATCGTAAAGTGATGTCATAAGTAGGAATGTGTCATGTGGAACCTGATAGATTGCCACTTGGGCCCTGAAAAGAATGAATAAAATTGTGACACATCAAATATGTCAGATGGGCCTTGCCCACATGAAAGATAACTTAAGTAAATCATTTTGCATGTGCTTAAATCAATGGTGATGTTATTTCTAAAATATAATCTAGGTCATTGATTTTTTGAGAGAAAAGTTTTCCCTTACGATCTTACATTTGAAAGTATAGCGTGAAAATAAAGAAGTGTTTCATGCTTCTCTCCCTAGATATGAGATGGGTTTGGTATATGAGGGTAAGGAATTCTTAAAAGAGCAAGATCATGCATTCCAGCATAAGGGTGTAAAAGATAAAATGAAAGGGGAAATGGATGTTCTATGCTACTACAAAATGTTTTGAAGCATAAACACATAAGGATATGGTGAAAGGGTTTGAGATCTTACGATAAAGAGGGACTTGTAGGGGCATAGAAGAAATTGCAAAGCCATGCTTAGAGAGGGTTAATGCTTCTATGCTTGAGGTTTTTTGAAGCATTTCTAGATAACTATAAGGGTTTTATAATTGTATCTCCAAAGTTACAAGGGTTGAAGGGTTTGTACTCAGCATATAAGTGAAAAACTAAATTTTGAAAAGGGAGGTTAGCTAAGGTGTCATGCTAGTTAAGCAAAATGATGAATTCACCATAGCCAAGTAAAACAAAAAGTAGAAAGGTAATTCAGGATCGTATTACACAGTCGATATTCTTTGCTAACACCCTACAAGGAGGGTATTAAAGCTCATGCATAGAATATTTATTAAAGATAATAGATAGCATGAATAAAGTATTAACATTTGATTGAAGGTTCAAAGTATTTGCCACTTCCGAAGAGCTTCTGTTTGTTGTTCTAAAAATTCTTCAGGCATCCATAGATTTTGTGATATTTAGTGCCAAGTGTTGTAGGAGTTTGAGGTATAAATTTTTAGAGACTAATGGCTGACATGGATGTTGAAGTGATCCTTGCTAACGAAGTAGAAGTAGAAGAGGAAGGAGAATATGTTTTTGAACTAATGACAGAAGGAAAGAAGAAGAAGGGGATAGTCAAAGCTGAAAAGAAAAGAAAGGTCCAAAAACCAAATAAACATGTAGAGGAATGGTTGAAGATACTGCTAGGGTCATCCAATGTAGTCTCAACTAATTCCCATGTTTTTAAGGACCCCTACTTCTTATGTATTGATGCAATGTGTCCAAAGATCGATGGGTTTAAACTATTCATGTACTTCTATCAAAATTGAACTAAAAAAGTGCCAATATGTAACCCATGGAACAAGAATATGGAAAAATTAATATTCCCTGAAGTATTTCTTGATGTGGATTTTCTAAAGGCTCTAATAAATTCATATAATCTAGTCACTAGATCATTCCATAGACACAATGGGAGCATCTTATGTACGCTTGATAGGACTTCTTTTATAGAGGCTTTTGGTTCGGAGGGGAAAATGGATGTGCCTATAGATATTGAGGATTTATAGGGAAAATTTGGAAGAAATAAAACTCATTATTTAAATAATATGATGCTACCCCATATCCTTTACAATTTTAAAAAGTTAGGGCAAATACCAAAGAAAGTAGAAGATCACTTGCTACTGAGTAGATCTAAGAACTAATTTAAGAATACTGTATATGGATGATTTGCAAATTGCAACTTCTAGGTTGGATGATAGACTCATCCAATCTAAGAAATTCATGGAAGATAATGATTTGATTAAATCATTAGAGTTTAAATTTTTTTAATACAAAGGTAAGAAAAATGAGCTCATATTGAGCCTTATGTCAGGAGAGGATTGGGAGAAAAATAAGGAGCTAGTGGACAAACTATTGGCATATGATCCAGACTATGAGACAATGATCCCTGCAGAAGCTAGGGAGTTGTTACATAGAAGTGGCATGGTTTTAGTGTCAGGATGGGATATTGAAAGGGCATTTGTAATTGACCAGATCAGGAGGCAAGACAAGATAATCAGCTATGAGGCCACTAGTAGTGAGGGTTTGAAGATAGGATTAAGTTTTAACATAGACACTAAAACCCTTGTTGTCTGGAGTATTGCCCCTGACACTAATAAGCCTAAAATGATGAATGTAGAAGAGATAACTTAGGGGAACATGATTATATGGACATTGGATACCACCACAGGAAAGGATATCTCTAGCAAGGATAACAATGTTGCATGCATGAATGAGGCAAAGATGGATTAGATTGGGGATAGGATTGCTACTACCTACTATGAATGCTTGGATATTAGGAAGTTATATGAAAAAGAGCTTAAAACAAGCTATGTGAAGAAACAAAGGATAGAAGAGTTGGAGGACAAGGTTCAGAGCCTAGAATAGGAAATTGCATCACTGAAGGACCAACTCAAACCTACAACATATGCTAAATATGAACAAAGGAATGTGGAAGAGATCAGACACACTGTTGAGGTAGAGCTTAAGACAAAAGATATACCCATAGGGGTAACATTGCAATAACTAGTAATCAATGTGGAGGGTGAGATTCCTCAATCTGATGGTGCACTAAACAGAGGTGTAATGTTAAATATGTTGAATCACGTGATAGAAATCTTGAAGAGAATCTCTCAAGATGCATACAATGCATTCAACAACTTGCAAACTACTAAGAAAATGTGCAAAGAAGCAGTACTCTAGTTAGACCCCATTTTCCAACAGTATGGACCATACATTTAATTTTTTGATAGATTGATACCTCTGCTAGCCAAAAAGCCAGACCTTCCTGATAAGGTCATTTTAGTTAAAGAGAATATGGATAGAGTAAAGGATTTGTTACAATTCTTTATAGAAAAATTGGAAATCATTCATAATAAGATGAAAGTGTTGATTGATAGTTTTTATTACTTAATCCTTTCTATTCTTAATTCGGATAACCAAATAAAAGATTGGAATGAATGGTATAGTTCTTTTGACCATATTGTAAATTTTTCATAGGTGCCATCAATTTTTGAAGGTGACACTAATGAGTTTGCTTTCAATGAACTCATTGATACTCTGTTTAAAGTTGAAACTAAAATGAATAGGTTCATAAAAAAAGGGAAGGTAGTCATAGATGCTAAGTGTAAAAAGTTTGTTGGTAAATTAACAACAATCAAAGCATGTGAGTGGCCAACAAAAAGAGAAATCATCGTATAGGAGGCAATCATGGAAATAAAGGCTTTGGCAATAGGGGGCAGTTGAAGAAGAGGACAAAACTAAATATTTGATGCTTCCAGCTATCATTTTGAAACTATTTATGTTGTTTCTTTTTGTGTTGAGGATACAAAGATATTTTAAAAGGTTTTTATATTCCCTATTGTTAAGGACACTTGTTAGTCACATTTTTCCTTTTTCTTTCTGTAACTCATGCTTATATAAATGAGTTTTCAAGGCATTGTGACAGGTCTAAATGTTGTATAATTTTCCTTTCTTTAAGAAAAGTATAGTACATCCATCTATGTGTAGTTATTTTGAGTTTACTTTTAAGTTGAGTACTTTCTGATGATATATAGAAATTATAGAATCAACAAGATATTCTAGGTTTCTCATTGAGTTTCTATTGGTCATTGTATGATTCTTTTAATAGGATAATACAAAGAGGTACTTACACAATATCTGTGTCATCAATTTCTAACTCTATTTTATGATTTTTTTTACTTAGAGATTAGTTAAATAAGGTTTAATTGATTAAATGCAATCTAAGTAGGTTGTATACTTGTTTTATTGTTGCTTTTAATTCAAGGAGTTAAGGAAATGCTTCAATAAATCAATAGAGTTAATGAGTTAATGAAAGGGATGTTTCATAAGAATGGAAATGGGTGATTATAATTGATAGAATCATTTACAAGTTATTTGAATTAGATCTCTTGCCAATAGTTAACTTTATGCCCAATGGATAAGGCACTGGTCACATAAATTAGAAGTGAGAGTAAATTCTATCGCTACATATCCAATCAATTATAAAATCAAAATCAATTTTATTCCACTTTGTTCAAGGTTGTAAACGTTGGTCAGCACTCATTTATATCTGATTTCTGAGTCTCAGGTAGCTAGTATTTCCATAAATATTTGCAAACCCAAGGAGAATTATGACCAAATCTACTTATTTAATGAATGTCATCTAAAATTGTCAAGAAAGGGATAAGCTACATATATATGGCATGGATAGAAGATGAGAATTAGAATGAAACTAATATAATTCTCATATACCAGTATTCATTTGAATCATCCCCTAGGTTTACCCACCTTGGTTCTGTAGAGCCTAAAGAGTAGAAAACCAATCTTCATTTTTTTGAATTTGAACCCAAATGGTATGCACACATAATTGTTAATGGAAATTAGCTAATCCCTAGATTTGTCAGTATTATTACTTTTGTATTGAGCTTTTGTTGTTTAGTAGTTTTTAAAGACCAATAAAATGGCGACTCCACTAGGGAAAATAAACACTTAGTATTGTCATAAACTACTATATCATCTATGATCTATGTTTCCCTTGGGTAGAGTCTGAGGTAGACATTTCACATAAAAGTTTCTCGTGGTTTTGGGATTTTTTTGCATTTTTCCTAAGATTGTTAGTGAAGTGATTGTAATTTATTTAGCAATTATTTCCATTCTAATAGGGTGGGTGGCAACTCAGAAGGTTTTAACCAGTGTTAAAATTTAGGAATTGATTCATTCAAATTATATAAAGTAAGAAGAACACACCGACAAATGTGAGGAAGAACCCAACAATTAAGTTATAGACTAATCTTTGTCCTAAAGGAAATAAGAATTGGGCTATGAAAGGGGCTTAAATGTAGATAGGAAACTATTCCCAAGAGAAAATAGCAAGGAAAGTCAATATTTATCTTTCCACTACTAAAAGGGAACCCTTATGCAAAGGTCCTAGATCTCATCTAGGCTTATCTCATGATGATTTTGATAATATTCCTAAAATGATATGTCAAGAGAAAGTTGTGCAACCACATGCACTTAATTTGGATGATAGGAATAGTAATGATCTTTTTTAGTATAGTAGGAACCCTTTCATGTTAGATTACTCTCCTAAAAGAGTAAGACCTAAACATTTAGAGCCTGAAAGTTTCAATGATGAGAAGACTTCTAGTTCTCAGTTTACCTTTTCTGATTATGATGAGAATGAAGTTGATAGAACATTTCAATAGGATAGGGAAGAGATGATCATGAAATCTTATGAAGAAAAGAAAAGTAGGAACTACTTAGACAAATTTCTACACTAAAGAAGAAAAATGAGATAGCAGCTAGAGCTTGGCATATTGAGATTGTGGGTCAAGTTGACTAGCTTTAAGATACAAGAGCAAAAGATTCTAGAAAGCTAGGATGCAAAATAAGAGGGTCTTGTGGTACAATAGATCAAGAATTACAAGATCTTGGAAGTTAAAAAGGATGTGGAACATGTTGCTGATGTCTGGGACAAAGGAAAACAAAATGAAGTTGGTATTAGAATTAATGAACCCTCAAAGATCATTTAGATCCATGACTGATTGGTACTTTCTGGTATTGAGTTGGAAAAGAAAAAAAAAGAGAAGGATGCCTTGGCTAAGAAATTAGAAATTGTAGAAAATGAAGTAGTTATAGCTAAGATGAACAATAAGATTAAATTCCTAGAAGGTGCTAGGAAGCAGTCTACAATTATTCCTAAAAATGATGTAAGTGGTGGATTTAATGATGCAAATCAAAATATTGCTAAGGTACCTACCTCTTTCTTGTCTTCTTTTTCACAAAAAATAAATCTTAATAAACCTGTTGGTGATGCTAGTACTAGTGATACTTTAAATAATAGTAAGAGAAATGTTGTAGATCACCCTAAGATTGATTTACAAAGGAGACCTGTTTAGTTAGAGGGTTATAGGAAAACATGTTTTGTGGAATCCATGGAATCCCATCCCACAAGAAATAAGAAAAGATTTGCCTAAATTTGTTAGGAATAATGCTATCACTTGTGAGGACTATTTAATGAGTTATCTTGATATGATGAGTGATTATGAGGTTGAGGCTGAAGATGTTATTATAAAATTATTTGTTTCATCATTAACTGAAGCTGCTAGAAAGTGGTTCATGAGACATCCTAAATTATCCATTGTTGATTGCAAGGATATTGAGTACTATTTCAAGGAGAAATATGGTGATAAGAAGAATCAAAGCTATATCCTAAACGAATTCAGTAACATTAAGAGGCTACCTAATGAGTCAGTTATTGAATTCAATACTAGATTTCAGAAAAGGATGTACAAGCTAATGCAAGCCATGTGAGTTGATGACAAGATATGTTTGATCACTTATTTGAATTATTTTGATGGTAAAATGGAATACCAACTTAGGGATAAGCAACCTAGGACTTTAAAAGATGCACTCAAAATTTCTATAAATGTGGAAAATAATTTGAGAATTTTTGGAAGGTTAGAGAGAAAAAGAGACAATCCTAGGTTGTATGGGAATAAGGAAAATAGAAAGGAAGATCACAAAAGTGTAGTTGGAAAAAAGCAAGAGCCTAGTGAGATAAGTCAAGTTCTAAATGTTATAAATGGTCTAAATCTTCCTCAATTAAAGAATGCTAGGAATCCCACTAATAATAGGATCCCTTATCAATCAAATTTCAATAGATAGAATAGATTACAAAATTTCCCTTATAACACTACTTGGAAGGATGGTTAGCCTAATGTTCCTCCTCCCAAGAACACCAACAACAAGGTGACCCCTGATCCCTTATCCAAAAAAATTGTAGATCTAGTGGATAATCCTGAATTTTCTACTAAGCCCACATGGTGCTTGTTTATCAATTACCACATGCCCCTGAATCTTGTCTGGTAGCGTGTCATTCCCTAGAAAGTAGACTAAGGTAGAAGAATGACATGAATGTGAAGAAAAAAATGATGATGTAGGATGTAATATGTTTGAATCCCATTATGATTATTCTAACTGTGAGGAATATGATAGAGATGTAAATGAGCAAAGGCAGTTCCAGAATGATATGCAACCTCAAGTATTTTCTAATGAGAGTTATGTTGAAGATAATGTGTTTAATATTGTAACTACCAAAGAAGAAGTGACATTAAGGAAGCCTTCTATGGAGGAGATTGATCAAGTTACTGTGAGCATGATAGCTTAGGTATAGACTAGAAACATCACTTGTAAAGATGGTAATGACAAGGTGGCTAGTATGTTTATAAAAGGGGTTAATCTTTAAAAAGGGGAAGTTGTGAAGCCTAAAGAAATCCCTACTATGAAAGTTAGAGTTTCCAATAAGAAATGGGAACACAAGAAAGTGGATAGTCCCAAGGGTTTTGATCTCCCAAATAATGTTCCCAAGAAGTTAGATGAGAAGGTACCAAAAAAGATCACTAAAAATGACAAGAATCATCAAGATGTTGTAAACATTTTGGATAAACATCATGAGAAAAGGAGTATGGTGATTGATGGCCCCTCTAATTCTTCTATAGATATGACTAATGTGTTATCACAAATCATTGTCAAGGTCCCTTTATCTAAATTATTGAGAATCCTCAAACACCAAAATAAAGCAATAGCATGGTTGGGAGATATGGATACAAGGGTAAGACATGATTGCAATGAAAATCATATTCCCAAAGAAAAAAATAAAGAAAAGGCAAAAGACAAAGAAACTAAAATAGTTGTGTCCCAAATTCCTAAGATGTTTTTGGATAACTTTGTAAATCGGTGTTTAGAAAGTGTTGAGCCATTTTTCTTGAGTATTTTAGTAAATGGTAAAACATTAAAATATTGCATGATTGATTTTGGTGCTTCCAATACTGTGATGCCTTTTGAAATAATGAAAGAATTGGGCCTAAAGGTTGATACTACTCAAGGAAGATGTTGTGCTATGGATAAAAGAGAAGTGATCATCATAGGCACCATTAATTCCTTGCCATATAAGTTGATTGCTTATCCTAACAAAGAACTTACTATGTGTTTATTGGTTGTTGGCATTCTACCTCAATATGGCATGTTGTTGTCTAGAAAGTGGAGTGTTGCCATGGAAGGGAGTCTGCAATGTGATTTATCATTTGCTACTTTCAACATTGAGGGGAATTTGGTAAAAATAAATAGATAGCCTAAATGTAAATATATATATATACATATAGATATTTGATAGAAGAGGACATAGAGGATGATATGAAAAACTTTGTGGATATAGATGCCAATGCATTCCAAGCTAAGGTTCTAACTTTGAAGATAGGTAAGCATAAATCTCAGATGGAAGTAGTAGCTAACACAAAAATAGACAAAGGTGATCTATGGGCTATGTTTGTTGATGCTGCTTGCTACAAGGATGGATCTGGTGTAGGTATTTTATTTATTTCTCTTATTCGGGCAATAAACAAATTCTCTTTTATATTGATTTTCTCTTGTACTAATGACATAGTAGAATATGAGGCTTTGTTATATGGACTCAAACTAGCTCACAAGCATGGGATTAAATTTTTACATGTTATAGGGGATTTTGAATTGGTTTTATCCCAAGTAAGCAATGTTTATGTCTCAAAAAACAAAAGATTAAAACAATACAAAAATCATGTATGCGACATGATTGAATATTTTGATGCATTTGGGATAGTTTGGAAAGATAGGACTAATATCAAGATGGTAGAATTGCTAGAAAATATAGTAATAAAGCCAGATGATATTACATTTGTTGGTATATCCAAAGTAGAGATTCAAACTAGGTCCTATGTTCTTGATAATGTCCAAAATTGGCAATTATTTGAGGATGATAAAGACATTTTGAGATTTTTGAATTGTAAAAATGTGTTGTTAGGGAAAGAAATTGATTGTGCAACATATGTAGAAAATATAAATGGGAAAGATATTGTTATTGGACAGGAAGTTGTACAATTGAAAACAAAAAAAAATTCCAAGGGGTTTGGTTATTTTAGAAATTATTTTTGACAACCAAGACAAGTCCCAAGTGGATGCCAGTGAATATAATGCTAAGGATTTGGAGGAGGTAAATTTAGGAATTGAAGAAATGCCCAAGAAGATATATATTGGTAAGAAATTATCTCCTAAAGTAAGGTAGAGTTTGATAGTTTGGTTAGGAAAATATTGACATGTGTTTGCATGGTCAAATGATGACCTAAAGGCTTATAGAGAGGATCTTTTTCAGCATGAAATCTCTTTGAAATTTGATGCTAAGCCTTTTAGATAGAAATAGAGGCTAATAAATCTAACTTTGGCTCCCAAAATGCAAGAATAATTAATCGAGTTAAGAGATGTAGGGATCATAAAGCCTATCAGGCATTCATCTTGGGTGTCTAATTTAGTCCTTGTTAGGAAGAAAAATGGAGATATAATATTATGTGTTGACTTCAAGAATCTTAATATATCTTCATTAAAGGATAATTATGGTTTACCAAATATGGAAGTTATGTTGCAAAAGGTCATTGGCTCTGAACTTACGTCCATGATGGATGGATTTTCAGGCTATAATCAAGTTGCTGTTAAGGAATCAAAATAGTTTAAGACTTCTTTTACTACTCCATGGGGTACTTATGTATATGTCAGGATGCCTTTTGGGCTTACTAATGCGGGGGCTACTTTTCAACATGCCATGGATGTGGCTTTTGCTAATATTATTGCTAAATTATTGGTTGTATATCAGGATGATCTAATTGCTTATTCTAAGGATGAGAATGATCATCGCATGCATCTAGAAAAGGTGTTTATTTGAACCCTTGAATATAGAATTTCTTTAAATCCTAGAAAATGCAATATTGGTGTTATTGAAGGAAAGTTATTGTTGGAGTTGAGGAAAGCCAACTCCGAAGACGCCAAGATCACCTGCATGCGAACCTGTCAAAGAGAAGCCATAGAAGGGAAGAGCATGGAGCACGGGCAAAAACCCTAAACGGACATGAGAGACACCATGAATGCAAACACAATGAGAAATGTATTTACAATAAGAAATGATGTTGTTATGATGATGTGTTATTACAATGAGAGAGAGCCCAAATATAAAGAGCTCATGGAAGCTTGTAGAACAAGCTGGAAGGTGGTAGAAGATAAGTGTGACAACTAGAAGGGAACAAACTCCCGTGTTGTCACCAACTAACCACAACATGCATTAAATATAAAATATTAAATAAATGCATGACCTAAATAAGCTTAAGTAATAGAATAAATAATTAGATATTAATTATTTACTCTAACACCGCCCCTTAAGTGCAACTTAGGGAAATGCCTTAAGCTCACAAAGCTAAGATGAATGCATAATGGGTCCCAGCAACGAGGCCATTTTAGGTACCCAAGTACAATGCAAGAAGAATGCAACCTCTATAAGCGAGGAAAGAGAGAAAACCACATGGGAAAAACCCTCCCCCAAAAAGAGGTAAGAACCTAGTGAAGAACGGAAGAAGTCTCCAACTAGGGAAATTGTCCCCTAAAATAGGAACAAAGAGTGATCATGAAGAAGCAGCATCACTGAAGCATGAAGAAGTCGCAAATCTGCCAAACTGCTGATCTGATGAAACCTCCATGGAAGAAGAAGGCATGAACTGAGCATGTCTATATGGTAGATGATCCATCTCACCGAAATGCATAGGTAGCCAGCCACTGCAATCACCTTGTATATAGGATCAACCATTGAATACATAGTTCACACTATCGAACCATCGAACCATGGATGCATTAGAACACAGCATAACCCCCCCTTAATGCAAACAGGGTGTGATGATAGGCAACTGAGAAGGTGAGCCAAAATCTTCTGCAAATGAACCAAGAACGAGGAGAGAGGGAAAGAGGTACAGACACTGATAAAGACAGGATCTAACTGACTCTGCATGGGCTAATGTTGTGGAAGGGACACTCACTTGACAAAGGGAGAATGCCTAAAGCAGCAAACAAATAATCCCCCCCATGGTGCTTTATGAAATAGTGCAAGTACAACTGACTCAAAACAACGTTCATGAACCCCAGAATGCAAAAGTGACACTTTATCTCAGTGCGAAACAAAAAAGTGCTTCAAAAAGATAGCTACAATGATCATAATTGAAAAAAAGCTGAACCAAGAGAAATTATAGCCGAAAATAAAGCAAACCATGCCAGGAAAATGATCCTCGGGCCTAAAATACTCAAAATATCCACCATAGAGGAAAAATGCCAAAACTATGATAGAAAGAGAAGAGGCCAAAAACGAAGAAAAAGGACTAATTTTCTGAAAATTACACACAACCAGCTTTCCAGAAATATAAAGTTTTCCAAAAACAGACATGGGACGCAAAAGATATGCATGCCGGAGTCAAAAATAAGACTTCAAACTTCAACAGAAAAAACAGGCAATAAAAATGCATCAAAACTAAAAAATACCTACACCAAAATCTCCGTCTCGGAACCAGCTTTCTGGCACTTCTTTCGGATCGGAAAAATACCTCTGTATGCAAGAGTTATGGCCAAAAAACCAAAGGTAGGTCCAAAAGCAATCGGGAGAGGTGCATGCAAGGGCTGATGCAGCGCTGACGTCAGCAAGTCAGCCGATTAGATTTGACGGTTTGGTGGCCGTCGCAGCAAAAAAGAGTACCACGTGGCATAGCCACATGGCAGTACTGGCGTGGCAGGGGTGACGTGGCGGGTCCATGTGGCGCCCATGCCACGTGTCACCCCCGCAGTGGCTGAAGATTGCTGACGGGCTGCAGAGTTGTTTGAGCGGCGCTTGCGGGCGGAGGCGGCCGCAGGGGCGGCGGAACCGGGATGCGGTGGCCGCAGGGCGGCAGAGACGGAGGAGCTGCCGGCGGAGGGCAGAGGACGGGCGGCGGCCGGGAGGAGGCCGGGCCGCGGTGGAGCGCGGGCGGCGTTGCCTACTGCGGCCGCTGCGGGCTGCGCGCAGGTGGTGCGGTGGTGGCCCGACGGTGGTGGGGCGGCGGCGCTGCCGAAAATATATATATTTTTTTTAAAAAAAATCCGTCGCAGCGTCCGTACGACTGTACGGTAGACTCCTGGAGGCCTCAAAAAATCGCCAAAATTGCCCTGTCTCCAAAAATGACAAGTCTTATATGAATCCTGACTGCAAACAGCCTTTCAGATCCAATAGTGATGTCCATTTGGGCTGAAAGTGCTCTGAAAAAATGCTGATCCCCTGATTTGAAGAAAAATTACACAGACAAACTAGGGTTTGTGACTCCAAATCACGGCTTCAAAATTTCTTCAACAAAGCTGCAACAGGAAGGCTCTGATACCATGTTGGAGTTGAGGAAAGCCAACTCCGAAGACACCAAGATCACCTACATGCGAACCTGTCAAAGAGAAGCCATAGAAGGGAAGAGCATGGAGCACGGGCAAAAACCCTAAACGGACATGAGAGACACCATGAATGCAAACACAATGAGAAATGTATTTACAATAAGAAATGATGTTGTTATGATGATGTGTTATTACAATGAGAGAGAGCTCGAATATAAAGAGCTCATGGAAGCTTGTAGAACAAGCTGTAAGGTGGTAGAAGATAAGTGTGACAACTAGAAGGGAACAAACTCCCGTGTTGTCACCAACTAACCACAACATGCATTAAATATAAAATATTAAATAAATGCATGACCTAAGTAAGCTTAAGTAATAGAATAAATAACTAGATATTAATTATTTACTCTAACAGTTATTAGGGAACTTAGTTGGTAAGCATGGAATGAGGATTGACCTTGAAAGGGTAGAAGCAATAGAAAAAATTCATAAGCCTAAAAGTGTTAAGGGAATTCAGCCATTTTTTGGGTAGATTAAATTTCTTAGAAGGTTTGTGGTTAATTTTGCAGAGATTAGTAGGCCTATATCAAATATGTTAAAGAAAGGACTTGAGATAAAATGGGATGGGGAGCCTAGCATTGCATTCTAGAAGATCAAGCAAACTATTAAAGATGCTCATGTTCTTAGGGCACCAAATTATGATAAGCCAATACATATATTTTCTTTTCCTTCATTTCACACTGTTGCTATAGTACTATTACAAAAAAATGAAGAAGGTTATGAATAACCCATTTCATTTTTTAGCAAATCATCATAGGTAGCAGAACTTAAGTATGATATAAATGAAAAAAAGACATATGCACTGGTGAAAGGGGTGAAGGCTTTTAGGTGTTATATAATGGGATCCATTGTCATTGCATTTGTCCCTACTATTGTTGTAAAGGATATTTTTTCACAACAAGAGATATCTTGTAGAAGATGTAGGTGGATTAACAAAATACAAGAGTTTAATATTGATATTTAGATCACCAAACTGGTTAGAGGTCAAGGTTTGGCCAAATTGATGATAGAAGCCAATTTAGAAACAAATCAAATCAATCAATTTCATGAAAGTTGCATGAATAATCTTTATGATATGGATATTTCTAATTGGTACAGAGATGTGATTTATTCGTTGTAGAACATGGAATCCCCACTAAGATTAATAGACAACCAGAAAAGATCCCTGAAGTTGCAAGCTATAAGTTATGTCATAGTGTAGGGGCAATTGTAGTGTAGGAATGTGGAAGGGTTCCTTTTGAAATGTGTAGATGGAATTGAGTCTAAAAGGATCTTAAGAGATATGCATGAACATGTGTGTGGGGGTTATTATATGGCTAAAACAACTACTCTTAAAGTTCTTAGGGATGGCTTTTGGTGGCCAACACTTTTTAGAGATGCTCATGAGTTTGTTAAAACATGTGTTTCTTGTTAAAGGTTTAGTGGAAAGTTAAAGTTCTCTAGGAATCTACCATTAAGACCTATTGAAGTCCAGGCACTATTTCAATAGTAGGGAATTGATTTCATTGGTGAGATTTCAAACAAGTCTAGTGATGGACATTCTTGGATCCTAGTGGCTACTGATTACTTCACTAAGTGGGTTGAAGCAATTCCTACTAAGAATGCAACAAGTAAAGCAGTGATTAACTTCATTTTAAATAACATTGCGACTAGTTTTGGATGCCCATAGAAAATTATAACTGATAATGATATGTGTTTTAGATAAGAGGAATATACATTTTTTTGTAAGAAATATAGCATTACAGAATACACATCCTCACCTTGTCATCCCCAAGGGAATGGTCAAGCAGAATCAAGCAATAAGAGTATATTGAAAATTATCAAAAGAATTTTGGGAGAGAACAAGAAGGCCTGGGATTCAAAATTTCCATTAGCTCTGTGGCTTGATAGGGTTACTATGAAAAATACCATTGGGTATGCTCCTTTTGATTTGGTTTATGGCATACAAGCTAGACTTCCACGAAATAATTTAAAGGAGATGTATAAATTTGTTCAACTTTATGAGGGTGATATCATTGATGAGATGTAGCTTGCGATGGATGATATCCTATAGCTAGAAGAAACAAGAAGAGATTACTCTGTTTAGAATGCCAAGTTACAGTCATAGATGAAGTATTTGTATGACAAGAGGGCCGTTGAGAGGAAATTTGAAATAGGTGATATGGTATTGATCTGGAATGCTAGGATGAAAGATAAAGGTAAGCATGGTAAATTTGATCCGATCTAGCTTGGCCCATACAAAATTTGTGATACAAATGGTGAAGATTGATAATTTCTAGGGGATCTAACTAAAGATGTTCTTGAATTGCCAATTCATGGACAATTCTTGAAGAGGTAATTTTCCTAAAGTATTTGTTTTTAATGAGCAGTTGTTTTAGGGTTTCTTGTGACCTTTTACATTATTTATATTGCTATAAAGTCCCTGTAAATACTTCTATGTATTTTGGTTTCTTGTGTCTATTGTTTTGTTTCTGTGCTCTTTGAGGAAGTTGTCATTATGTATCAAGTGTGTGGTTTGCTCTACCATAGATTCTAGATTCTTGCATAAACTTAGGTAGTTTATAATCCTTGGACAAAGCCACTAATGGTTTGATTTTTCTTAGTGTAGATAATTTCCAAAATATGTGTAAAAAATCATATAATCCTTGTGTCCTATAGATTAGGGTTTCTATTCTTATCATTTTTCAAATGTTGTGTTACCCTAGTTATGCCCTAATTTATGTGTTGTTTGAATCTTATTAAATTCTCAAGGTTTGTCATTAGCATACCTTTGAAGTTTCCTAAATATGTTAAAACCCTAGGTTTGTCTTGAATTTTTGAAAGAGTTTGCAAAAATCTTAAGTTCTTTCCTCTTATAGTTTTATTGTGTTCGGGCTTCCTGTAGGAGCATTGTGCTTTCTTTCCTTTATCTTTGTGGTTACACTTCACTGTTATGGTGTAAGGGCATAAAGGAAATTTTAGTTTATGGGTATATGGTTGTGTATCTCATAATAGTGAAGCAATCAACTTTGGAGCTTTCTGGTCATATGTTTTTTCCTTGAGTGAAGGTGCAGAAGAAGTTTTCATACCTTGTAAGATTTGTCTTATGGTTCCATGCTGAAGAGTTAGCTCATATACATGAAAGCATATCATTAGGATACTTCTAGCTATAGATTCTCCTTTTTGGCATATGAGTGTAATAAGGTTTAAAGTGGTTATGTTCATTAATTTACGGGGGTAAGAATGAAAAATTGAGAAAATGGGTGGAAAGGTGGATTAGTTTGATTCACGCACTTACATTTATCCGAATGGTGTAAGGGTGTAAAGGCTTGTTATGGTGTAAAATATGTCTCATGGAAATAATAAATAGCTTTTATAGTTTTGCACACAAGGGAAGCTCATAAGAGCAAAGCACTATTTTATTTCTTCTATGTGCTTCCATGGTTTTGGCTCACAGACAACTATAAAGTGATGTTGTAAGGAGGAATGTGTCATGTGAGACCTGATAGACTGCCACTTGGGCCTTGAAAAAATTGAATCAAATTACAACATGTCAAATATGTCAGATGGGCCCTGCCCACATGAAAGATAACTTAAGACAATCATTTTTCATGTGCTTAAATCAATAGTGATATTCTTTCTAAAATATAATCTAGATCATTGATTTTCTAAGAGAAAAGTTTCCCCTTTTGATCTTACGTTTGCAAGTATAGTGTGAAGATGAAGATGTGTTTCATATTTCTCTTTGTCAATATGAGATTGGTTTGGCATATGAGTGTAAGGAAATCTTAAAAGAGAAATATCACGTGTTTCAATGTAAGGGCATAAAAGATAAAATGAAAGGTGAAATGGATGTTTTATGCTGCTACAAAATATTTTGAAGCATAAAAACATAAGGATATGTTGAAAGGGGTTGAGATCTTATGATAAAGAGGACCTTATAGGGGTGTAGAATAGATTACAAAGCCACTCTTAGAGAGGGTTAATGCTTCTATGCTTGTAGTTTTTTGAAGCATTTCCATATAAGCGTAATGGTTTAATAGTTGTATCTCCAAAGTTACGAGGGTTGAAGGGTTTGGACTCAGCGTATAAGTGGAAGACTAAATTTTGAAAAAGGAGGTCAATTGAGGTGTCATACCAATTAAAAAAAGGATAAATTCATCGTAGCTAGGTAAAACAAAAAGTAGAAAGGTACTTTAGGATTGTATTACATGGTTGATATTCTTTTTTGACAGCCTACAAGGATAGTATTAGAGCTCGTGCATGAAAAATTTATTAATGCTAGTAGATCGCATGAAGAAAGTATAAAGATTTGATTGAAGGTTCAGAGTATTTTCCACTTTTGAAGAGCTTTTGTTTTCTATTCTGAAAATTCTTCAGGCATCCATAGCTTCTGTGATTTTTTGTGCCAAGTGTTGCAACAATTTGAGGTATAAATTTTAAGAGACTAATGGCTAACATGGATGTTGAATAGATCCTAGCTAATGAAATAGAAGTAGAAGAGGAAGGATAAGATGTTGTTGAGGTGACGATAGAAGGAAGGAAGAAGAAGGGATAGTCAAAGCTGAAAAGAAAACTAGGGTTCAAAAACCAAATAAACATGCAGAGGAATGGTTGAGGATACTCTTATGGTCATCCAATATAGTATTAGCTAATGACCATGTTTTTGAGGACCACTACTTCTTATGTAGAGATGCAATGCGTCCCAATATTGATGGGTTTAATCTATTCATGTGCTTCTATTAGAATTAAACTAAAAATATGCTAGTATGTAACCCATGGAATAGGAATATGGGAAAATTAATATTCGTTGAAGTAATTTTTTATGTGGATTTGTTGAAGGCTTTAATAAATTCATATAATCTAGTCACTAGATCATTCCATAGACACAATGGGAGCATCTTATGTACACTTGACATGACTTCTTTTATAGAGGCTTTTGGTTTGGAGGGGAAAATGGATGTGCCCATAGATATTGAGGATTTACAGGGAAAATTTTGAAGTAATAAAACTCATTATTTAAATAATGTGATGCTACCCCATATCCCCTACAATGTTAAAACGTTAGGGCAAATACTAAAGAAAGTAGAAGATCACTTGTCACTGAGTAGATTCAAGAGCTATTTTAAGAATAAGGTGATCCCACAATAATGGGTTCCACCTTTTGACCAATTTTGACACTGAAAGCAATATTTTTGCAACAAACGTCACATTCAAGTGACTATATCTCCAAAATAGTAAATAATTTCATGATGAAATAAACTAGTGATTTGTGGTACTCTATTCCTGCTCTATAACCATATTTATGTCAATATTTTTGATCTTCTCCGAAAAGTGGTACATAATAAAATTCAATATTTTTAAAGAGTGACAATCCATTTGATACACATAACTTTTTTTTCTAGAAATGATAATGAGGTAATTATTTCGATGTTAGATTTGTAACATCAATATCCAGGGGATGCATTTGGTTTGATTCATTTTGGTTGAATATTGTATAGTGTATGAAGTTTTGAAGTGACACCAATCATAATTCTGACAGACATTCCATTTGACATAGATAATTTAAAGTCAATTTATCATAAATCTAATTATTATTTTTTGAATAGAAAGTTATCTCAATAAGTTATTGCCTACATATTTTTCAAAAAAAAATTGACCTAATTTACTAATTTTTCTGAGGTGTTGAAGTCAGTTGATGTTCAAATGGTAATGAACCTATAATGAGTTAAACTCATATTTGAAAGTCTTAATGACTAAAATATGTATTACAATTATAGTCATTGGAAAGCTCGCTCCAAGTAGCACATTTTGACATTGTTTATTTTACAGTAGGAGATCATTCTTCTACAATTATGGGTGTCAAAAGAGCAAAAACAAAAAAAATTATGAAAAAAGCGTTAAAATATTCTTAATTTTGAGCGTTCATGCAAACATGGCGTTCATAGTGAACATATTACATATGTTTGTGTGAATGCATGTTTGCGTGAACATATGAGGAAAATAATCTGGTGACCACAAATTTAAGTTAATGTGTTCGTGCAAACATAAAAATGCCAAATTTATCAAGATTTCAAACAGAAAAATGAAATCTTTATTGCAAAATCATCGTTAAAATATGTTCATGCGAACATATTAATAAGGTATGTTCATATGAACATATTAATAAGGTATGTTCATGTGAACATACCTTATTTAAACTCAATATGTTCATGCAAACATAACTGATTAATATGTTCACGCGAACATAGTTAGCATTTTCACGTGAACAATCGTAAAATTCAATATGGAAAATTTTCATCATTTTGCAATTTCCTTTGTCCCCCAAAAGTGGTGCCTAGTATTGTGGGTTCACCCAATACTATGCATGGATTACACAAAGTCCTAGGAAGTGATGGGGTAAAATATTGTTTCTAAGGCTCTTTTTTTTTAATAGCATGTGACATACAAGACCCTTTCCACAATAGGGAATATGATTATGTGGGGTTCATTATGGAAAAAATGCATTATCAGATTATAAATTTTAAGAAAGGAGAGCTAAAGGATTTCAGATTTCATCATTACTCATTGCTGATGCATCTGATCCTATACAAGAACATTGGCTATATCATTCAAGATTTCCTCAATCAAATGTCTAATGAATTTGGTGAGTTTCCTGTTCAATTGTGGGCTCATATTTGGGATAGAAATTTTCATTATTCAAATGAAATTGTGGTTTTCAATTTTTTTAGTGTTGTGATCATGAGAATGGTGGATCATACCTTTTTTAGGGCCCCCTCCATTTTGAGAACATTACTTAGACCCTCCTATTTGGATGATACAGTAAAATTTGACCATAATTGGGGTGACATAATTTTTTTCAAAGAGTGTATCCTAATGAGGGTTTATGCATGCCCACATCCACCCCATATATTACCCAAATAGTTGCCTCCTAGGTTAGCCATTTTTGAATTCTTCTGGCAATTTTTATCTATGAACAAAGAAATGATTCCTTCTTCCCTACATAAACTTACATTTGTGTGTAGATGTTTTGAAGTAGGAGAATTTATAATTGGAAAGAATGCCTATGAGGAATTCAGTGAGTATTTAGGTTAGTATAAATTTTCTACTAGACCCTACAGAATGTATGACCCAGAAAATCATGTAACCAATGAGGTCAAAGCTATTAGGGGTTATATTCTACCTCCTAGAAAACCCATCCTTGTAGAAGATTTAATTGCTAATATAGTAGCAACAGGGGAGTCTGAGGAGTTATTGGGAAAGTATTGTTAAATAAGAAAGGTAGAGGATGCATTAAAGAGGACCAATCCAAACTTCAAGGGTTTTTATACAGAGATCCCATAGCTTGGGAATTTGAGAAAAATGGTGGAAAATTTTAATCATGTTATGGCTCAAATGCCAAATGATCCTATAGGAGAGGAGGCAATAGTAAATAAAGAATCACCTAAGCCTGATGTCTAGTTAGAGATTTATGTTGACGAGGAGGAGTAGAAATCATCTTCTACATGGGTAGCGAAAGGAAATAAAAGATAGAAGACTATGCATATCCCAGAGAGGGTAGTCAGCAAAGCCCTGCAAGTCATACTAGGTAATGATCAATATTTTATAGACATTAGGCATAATTATTTGCATGAGAGGGAAACAAAGGTAGGTAGGGCCTCTACTGATTTGCAAATTGTAGCTTCTAGGTTGGATGATAGACTCATCCAATCTAAGAAATTCATGGAAGATGATGATTTTGTTAAATCATTAGAGTTTAAATTTGTTATATAGAGTTAAAAAAATAGAGCTCACATTGACCCTTATGCTAGGAGAGGATCGTGAGAAAAATAAAGAGCTAGTGGACAAGTTGTTGGCATATGATCCAGACAGTGAAACAATGACCCCTATAGAAGCTAGGGAGTTGGTACATGGAAGTGACATAATTTTAGTGCTAGGATGGGATATTGAAAGGGCCTTTTTACTTGACCAAATTAGGAGGCAAGAAAAGGCAATCAGCTATGAGGCCACCATCTATGAGGGTTTGAAGAGAGGATCAAGTTTTAACATAGACACTAAAACCCTAGCTATCTTGAGTGTTGCCCCTGATACTAATAAGCCTAAAATGATGAATGTAGAAGAGATAGCTCAAGATAACATGATTATTTGGACATTGGATACCACCATAGGCAAGGAGATCTCCAACATGGTTAAGCATTTTGCATGCATGAATAAAGCAAAGATGGATCAAATTGAGGATATGTTTTTTGCTCCCTACAATGAATGCTTGGATGTTAGGAAGTTATATGAGGAAGAGCTTAAAAAAAGCTATGTGTAGAAACAAAGGATAGAAGAGTTGGAGGGAAAGGTTTAGAACTTAGAACAGGAAATTGCATCTCTGATGGACCAATTCAAAGCTGCAATAGAGGCAGAACATCCACAAAGGAATGTGGAAGAGATTAGGCACACTCTTTAGGTAGATGTTCAAACAGAAGATATACCCATCAAGGTAATAGTGCAAGCACCAATAGTCAATGTGGAGGGTGAGATATGGTTTTTATTCCTTAATCCTTTCTATCCTTAATTTTGATAATCAAATAAAAGATTGGAATGAATGGTCTAGTTATTTTAACCATATTGTAAATTTTCCACCGGTGGCACCAATTTTTGAAGGTGACACTGATGAGTTTTCTTTCAAATGAACTCATTGATGCTCTATTTAAAGTTGAAATTGAAATGAATACGTTCATAACAGAGGGGAAGGCAATCACAGATGCCATGTGGAAAAATTTTGTTGGTGAGTTAACAAAAATCAAAGCATGCAAGTGGCCAACAAAAAAAGACGTCATCATATGGGAGGAAATCATGGAATGAAAGGCTTTACCAAAAGGGGGCAATTGAAGAAGAGGACAAAACTAAAGATTTGATGCTTCTAGCTATCATGTTGCAACTGTTTCTATTTTTTCTTTTTGTGTTGAGGATATAGAGATGTTTGAAAAGTTTTTTGTATTCCCTATTGATAAAGACACTTGTCAATCACATTTTTCCCTTTGCTTGTTGCAACTCATGCTTATATAAATGAGTTTTCAAGACATTGTGACAGGTTTGAAAGTTGTATAATTTTCCTTTCTTTAAGAAAAGTATAGTTGGTCCATTCATGTGTAGTTATTTTGAGTTTACTTTCAAGTTGTGTACATTCTAATGATATATAGCATTGACAAAATCAACAAGATATTCTGCATTTTTCACAAAGTTTATATTTGTCATTGTATCAATCTTTTAATAGGATAATACAAAGGGGTACTTACACTATATCTATGTCATCAATTTGTATCTCTATTTTATGATTTTGTTTACTTTGAGATTAGTTAAATATTTTGTAATTGATTGAATGCAATCTAGGTAGGTTGTATACTGGTTTTATTGTTGCTTTTAATTCAAGGAGTTAAAGAAATGCTTCAATAAATCAGTAGAGTTCATGAGTTTATGAAAGGGATGTTTCATAAGAATGGGAATGGGTGATTACAATTGATAGATTCATTTACAAGTTATTTGAATTAGATCTCCTGCCAATAGCTAACTTTCTGCCTAGTGGATAAGGCACTGCTCACATAAATCATAAGTAAGTGAGAGTAAATTCTACTACTACATATCTAATCAATTATAAAATTGAAATCAATTTTATTCCACTTTGTTCAAGGTTGTAAATTCTGGTCAGCACTCATTTATATCTAATTTCTGAGTCTTAGGTAGCTACTATTTCTAGAAATATTTGCAAACCCAAAGAGAATTATGAAAAAATCTTCTTGTGAGGGATGAATGTCATCTGGAGTTGTCAAGAAAGGGATAAGCTACATATATATGGCTTGGATAGAAGATGAGAATTAGAATGAAACTAATATAATTATCATATAGTAGTATTCATTTGAATCATCCCCTAAGTATACCCACCTTGGTTCTACAGAGCCTAAAGAGTAGAAAACCAATCTTGGTTTTGTTGAAGTTGGACCCAAATGGTATACATAGATAATTTTTAATTGGAATTAGCTAATCCCTAGATTTGTGAGTATTATTACTTTGGTATTGAGATTTTGTTGTTTAGTAGTTTTCAAACACCATCAATACCCTAATCAAGAGGTGTAAACATATATTCATGATTATTTATAGAAATTTAATATTCAATTGAAATAAACAATAATAGTGGCAATTAAGGGAGAACGTTTAATGACACCCTATTGTTAATGCCTTCCTAAGAGTGCAATTAAGGGAACATAGCTAAGACACCCTATTGAACTAGTATGTTAAAAAGAACCACTATAAGGATATGCTATTGCTTTGTAATTAAGGGAGAACTTCTAGAGCACCCTATTTTAGAAATTGTTTAGGGAGACCCATTGAGGGTAGCCTATCATAGTAATAGTAAAGGAAGAATTGCTAGCATGACACCCTAGTACGATCATTATAATGAGTATGTCCTAAAAAGATACGCATAGAGGCCTTAGAAAGGGATAATGTCCTTCCTATGGATTAAATAGATATGGGTACTCCTAAAGGGATATCCATAGGGGCATCAGGTGAGATAGACTCTCCCCTAAGGATTATAGATGCAGACTAAAGGTGAATCCATAAAATCTGGGAAGAGATAAAGTCCTTACTAGAGGTTATAAATATCACTCAACATGAATCAAGTCAAGGTGCATCTGGGAGAAAAAAAACACTATAACAAATTAGATAAGTGTATAATTTAAATTTTTCCTTTAATTTAAAAATATATTTAATATAATAAGTTTATACTCATAAATATATTTCTAACCTCAAGTTGAAATTGTTGTTTTAGGATCACTAGGTTATATTGAGTTACATGTAAGGTCCATTTTGCATCGGAGATTCGCATTGCTTGAGGACAAACAATTTGTAGAAGGGTGAACTGTGACATCCTAAATTCTAATATCAATTTAACTCATAATATTAATAATAAATTCAAACTAACCAAACATATAAACATAATATATTTTATTGTAAACTATTTCTTATATCAAATCGACATAATATGATATTAAGTCAATTGATATAAGGATATTGTAATAGTAAGCCATTATACCATATTATTATTATATTATATTTTAAATATAATATTGTATCTATATAATAAAATATAAAAAAGAATATATGAACACAAATAAAATAAAAAAGTATCTATAATAAACTAATACATAATCTTCTATAACACTCAATATTTTCATGAAGACATGGATAAAAATAAAATCTTATTATGATCCAATATATTATAAAATTGAATAGAATAATATATAGTGATAGTTTCAATTTTATAATATATTGGATATAGTGATATTATAAAATTGAATAGAATAATATATAATTTTATAACTATCATTATTCTATTGCTGAGGCTATCTACATACTCCTTCCTTCATAATTTGGTGATATTAACATCTGATAATTACTGCATTATATGAAAGAAATATTTATACTTATACCTAGAATAGAAACTAGCTCACTATAGACTATGCCATTCAAAACCATTATATAATATTAATATGAAGGACATTGGAAGTGAACTAAAAACTATTAAAGTATCGATTATGGTTGCTGCCCAAGCAAATTAACACATCAAAAGACATGAGAAGATTATGCCTTTTAATTTCTTTTTGAACTTCTTGACATAGATAAACATATATGATACATGCAATAAAATTGACTTTCTAAAGAAACCTATGTCAATAAGAAGTCTTAACATGAGTCTACTTGGCACTAGTTCAATATATAACATTGTTGAAGGTACATCTCATATCAAGAGAGCATGAGCCTATGTAAATTGATAATCCAACACACTATCCCACCAATTGCATGTTGAGGTTCCCAACTAGGCACAACATTATGAAACCACTCACATAATATTGAAGTATCCAACAGTCACAATAGTTCTAGTTGTAGCATAAGTTTTAAAGATCTTTTGTAATAGTTCCATTGATTGGAAGATATCACTCTGACATATTTGAAATAATAAGGATTAGTCTTCAATTACAACTCTTCCACTTCTTGTACTATATATTTTTATATTACGATAACTTTGTTTCAATAGATATATATATTTAGTTTCTTTTAGATAAAAGATGTAAGTTTGTATATATTAAAATAGGTAAAAAGTTTACAAAATATGCCAAAAAGGTATAGGAGAATAAAAAAGAACAGAACTAGAAAAAATACACATATAAATCTACACTCATTTATGAGAGTTGGCACAATCTTTGGTCAATTTATTTTTTATGATTTAAAAATCCTTCAAGGCTCGTAACATCTCATTGATAACTAAACTGGTCCCATGACATGCCAAGTTGGAAAACACACCGGCCAGTGACTATCCTTCATTATATGTGTGGATAATATAAGTATTTTAAAATTTTGGTAATATTTACCACACCTAGATCACAATGTAGTAAAGTCTCGAGTTTGTGGATTTCCTAGTCTTTGTTCCTTGGATAATGATCATTGAATCTCCTTCAATGAGTACCTTCATTATTCCATGGGATAAAATGGCTTGAAGACCATATAACAAGGCTAGTGCTTCTACTATATTGTTTGTTGTGGGATTAAGAGAAACTACAAAACCTTGAATTAGGGAACCACTATGATCCCAAATTGAAAATCCTACACCTAACACTCCTAGGTTTCTACATGATGCACCATCAAAAAATTACTTATAGTAGGGGGCATGGGGGGTTTGCTAATGAATTTCCTTTCTATTGATTCATTTCTAAGGGGAAAAGGTAAAGGCTCTGGTAGGATGAAGACTGATATATTTCTAGTTCTTAAGCAACTATGCATTCCATAGTGAGAAGATGGCTAACAAGGTGTTTTCCTTTAACACTTGTGCATTCACAGATTTTGAAATAGAGGAAATTAATATTTTAAGGAATATCGAGTTAGTGGATATCTTTTTTCAGAACATCCTTTGATTCTGCTTCCACCATAGTGCCTAAATAATTATCACTAGAATTATAGTCGACAAGGAGCCAAAAAGGGAAGATTGGCATAGCAAGGGCCAAAATTGTAGCAAGTCCCAAAGATTCTTTGGAAGGGAAAAAATCAAGTTTATCTTTTCAATAATTAAACTTAAACGGTCTTGAGAAAACTTGCAACTAACAAATATGTGGTTTGACTCTTCTATATTAGTTTTGTAGAAAACACAAAGAAATGGATTAGAAAAATTAAGTTTGGCAAGGCGATCACTTGCCAATGCTCTCTTTTGTAAAGCCAACCATAAGAAGCATCCATCTCTAGGTGGAATGAGATGACTCTAATAAAAAATGAAGGGTCTATAGCTAGCCATATTATTTTGGATTGCAAAGAGTGGTATATATCCTCTCTTGACTGAATATTGCTTGATGTTTGATTGGAACCATTTAACTTCATCTTGGATGTCTAAGAGGAAAATGTGTCTACTTTATAGAAGATTGAACACAATAAATGTTGGTGAGAAAGATGAATAGGGATATCAGAAAAGTTTCTCCATATGACTTTATTAGTGCCAATTTGAATTGCATAAATGTAGTGCACAAGTTTTGTGCTCCAAATTGAAGATACCAAAGTTTCAATAGGGTAAAAGAACAAACCTGTGTCACCTTTTATAAAGGAGAAGTGATATCAGAATTTAAAGTCTTCAACTTTAATGACATAAAAGTGGCATTTGTGCTTAGAATTTGAAGATGATGTAAACTAATGAAATATGTAAAATTAGATGAAGTTTATGTCTATAAGTTTTTTGAAAAAAATTGAGTGAAAATTTTATCTATTTTTTAATTTTTAAAGTCTTTTTAAATTTTTTTTTAAATGCTGAAAATATAGAGTTTTGTTCCCGTCAAACAAATATATGAAAATTTTCATATTTTGGTCTAATTTTGGAATATGTTAGAGTCAACATGTATACCTAGTGCACCAAAAAAGAAAAATTTAAATGCAGCTAATATTTTTTAAGTTATAATTGGTCAAAGTCAAAGTTATTAGAAATTGACAGTTTTTTTCTCCCATCAAACTTTTTCCATCAAATCTACATATTTTTTAAAACAAATTACATATTCTTGAAGAAGACTCTCTCCTCTAGTGCAGCATTAAAAAATAATAATTTTTGAACATGATTTACTATTTTTTTCTTATTTTTGAATAGACATCTTCTTGAATCTTAAAATACCTACTTGTACTATTTTCAAATTATAACATATTATCCTTAATCAAAATTTTTAAAAAATTATATAATCATAATCTTGACTCCGAGACCTACAAAACTATATTTTTAGTTTTAAAAAAAACTTCAATTTAGTAAGTCAAATTGGCCTTCAAAGTTAGAAGTTTGTAGAAGTTCTTATTTTTGATTGTGTGGCTGCCACCTAGGATGCCACATAGGTAGTTCCGGTTGAAACTGTTTTGGCCATAATAGTTTTGGCCGAAAGGGTTTCGGCCGTAACCCCCCTAGTGTATAAAATTATCGTCAATCACTTTTTGGCTATTTTTATGATATTATGAGTCACTTGAAACATGGGGGTTACGACCGGAACAGTTTCGGCCAGAAGTGTTTCGGCCGTAACTGTTCGTGCCACGTCGACGAAAAAAATTGCCACATATGTACGACCAAATCTTGTTCGGCCATAACTATTACGGACGAAACTATTTTGGCCGTAACCCCTCCAAATATCACAAATGGTGACATAGGTTTGTGCTTTCACCCAATAGTAATATTAACCACTCATTATTAATATTGAGCTGCAAAGGATTAAGGTAAGTATTTGTCCCAATGTTCTTAAGATATCTAGAAGGGACTTTATAGATTACCGACTTATTTGGAAATAATATTAAAACATCAAATCCATCAAATAAATACCAAGCATAAATATATATTGAATACAAATGACATCCAAATGATAATTAAATATAGAAAATGGAGCTGTGATTTTCCATATCCAAGAAAAGTATTGCAGGAAAAGGAATAGGGTCAGGATTGAATCCCACCAAAACTAAAATGCCAAGTATGCAAGATCTTCTACTTCCAAAATGGTGAACAACACAAACTCCAATTGGAATTTGTAGTACAAAGAAAATAATCCAAGTCGCGTGACTAAAATTAACCTACAAGATGACCTTGTAAAGGACTTCAATGAAGCTTCCCAAAGGATTACAAAAATACCAATATACCAATAAGTTATGGAAAAAGAAAAGAGTGGGCCCTAGAGATAAAAATATTGATTTTAGACCACATAACCAAAAAAATATTAATTAATAGTTTTGGGGACATCATATTTCTATGTAAGAATTTTTCTATTGCATTTCTATGTCTTAAATAGTAAATAGATAGTATATTAGTAAATTATGATTAATCCTTTTTGTTCAACTTGTCGAAGTGTCAAAATTCATTATATAGCTATGATTTGCTAGCATAAGCCATAGATGTTGATTATTTAAATATTTTTGATCCATAGGAGAAACTTATTATAATTTCCAGAAGAAATAACTCACATCCTTCCAACATCTATTCAATGGGTTACAATTTTTTCATTTGGATTTCCAATGACAACAAAGTATCACCAACCCATGCTTAGCTTCTTATGTGACTATACTTCATCTCCCTCATTACCTAAAAAATATAGTCTGTACTGTTTTCTTAGATGATTTTATGAGAGGGATGGTGGAGGGAAATATTAGTGTAACTTATTAAATTGTTAATAGTTGCATTATATTGATTAGGTTAGATAGTTATGCAATTAGTTTGTGCACTATTAAATTGCTAGTCCCTATGTTATGTCGTTAAGGAAGGAGACTAATTTTCATTAGCACTTCTAACGTTAAATATTTTTTGAGAGATTGTATCAAATCTCTTAAAACTATGATTAGAGTGAAATTATCTATTAGAATAAATTTAAAGTTTTTTATTTCTTTTTTCATAATTGTTGTGAGTACTTTTCTGGGTAGTCTTTTCTTTTTCTTTTTTGAAATATTTCAAAAAAAAAAGAGAGCAGGTGATTTAACATTTGTAACTATGTACATCTTATCTTTTCTTCATTTTTTTTTGTTGACTTGTAGCTAGGTGATATTGTGTAGAATTGTGCATGTACCTTGTGTTCTAGTAACTCACAAATTTAATAGCTTGAAGATTCCTATTGATGTATATAATTAGGCTCAATAATTTGATGGATTTATATAATTAGCATATAAATATAGTGTTGATGATTAAATTTTGGTTTTGTGCAAGTTTTAATAAATTCTAGTTTGTGAAGGTGGATTTGAAAGATTAGGAAAGTGTTCTTCTTCTATAAGCCACTATCTAGGAGAACAAAGGATCATAATTTTCTAGGAGATTTAGATGGTTAAGTTGTCAAAGACATTTAGTTTGTCTTTCATGTTTTTTATTATTAAAAGGTATTAAATTTTCATTATTATCTAGGAGATCAAGGAATTAAACTTTTTATGTTTTATTATTATTACAAGTTATTAAATTTGTTCATGTTTGACAACTTTTTTCAGATAAACCTATGGCTATATATAATTATACATTAGATATAATTACATTTAAGTTTATCAAATGAGAAAGTTTATTGTAATAAGAGTAATTGCTCTCTCTCTCTATTTATATATGATTATATTTATTATTATATTAATTGTAAAATTATTCAACAGACATGTCCCATCATGGGACATCTCTCTTATCCCTTTCTCATTATAAATAAAATGATACTGTTATTTGGAAAACACATATAAAAGATCATGGAAGTGCTTTGTATATTTATAGTGATCCCAAAAAATCAACCAAATTGGTAGGTTGTAAGTGTAACATAATAATTAAAGTCAAGACCCACTGAATAGTAGAAGGATTGAATCCAATCAACAACCAAACAATGAGAGATTAGATGGAATCATGCACCAAACTCTATTGACAACTTATCAAAGAGGGAAGATGAAGGGAAAATAAATAAGGAAACCAAAATAAAATATAGTCAGCATATAAGTCGGATATTCTATCTTTTGCATTGGTAAGGAATAGGGTGAGGATTGAATCCCACCAAAACTAAAAAGAAAGGTATGGAAGATCATCCAATTCAAAAATGATGAAAAAAATAGAAATTCGATTGGAATTCATAGTACAAAGAAAATAATCCAAATTACATGCATAAAAAAACCTACAAGATGGCCTTATAAAGGACTTCAGAGCAACTTCCCAAAGGATTGCAAAAATTCCAATGGACCTATAGGTTGCAACAAAAATAAAATAAAGAGTGGGCCCTAGAGGTAAAAAGGTTGATTTTTGGCTGCATAACCAAAAAATTATAATTTAATAATATTGGGGATATCGCATTTCTATCTACTAATTTCTCTATTGCATGTCTATGTCTTAAATAGTAAATAGATAGTAATTATTAGTAAATTATGATTAATCCTTTTTGTTCAACTAGTCAAAGCATTAAAATTTATTATATAGCTATCATTTCCTAACATAATCCATAAAAGTTGAGTATCTAGATATTTTGGATCCATAGGAGAAAATTATGATATTTTCCACAAGAGAGAACTTACATCCTTCAAACATCTATTCAATAGGTTACAATTTTGTTTTTCAGACTTCTAGTGGCAACATACTATCACCAATCATGGTAAGCTTTGTATGTCATGTTGCACTCCCTCTCCCTAGTTACCTACCACATTTGGTATTTGAGGTTTTCTTAGATGATACTATAAGGTGGATGGTCAAGGGAAATATTATTATAATTTATTACATTTTTATTAGTTGTATTATACTAATTAGGTTAGATAGTTATGCAATTAGTTTATACACTATAAATTGCTAGTCCCTATATTATGTCGTTAAGGAAGAATATGATAATTTTCAATAGAACTTCTAACATTAAATATTTTTTGAGAGATTGTGTCAAATTTCCTTAAAGTATGATTTGAAAGAATTTATATGTTAAACTAACTGTCAAGTTTTTAATTTCTTTTTTTGTAATGGTTGTGTGTAATTTTTGCAGTAGTCTTTTATTTTTCTTTATTGAAATATTTCACACAAAAAATGAGTAGGTGATTTAAAATTTTTAACTATGTACATGTTATCTTTCCTTCATTGTATTTGTGTTGACTTGTGGTTAGGTAACATTGTGTAGAATGGTTCATGTACCTTGTCTTTTAGTAGCACATGAATTTAATAGCTTGAAAATTCCTATTGATGTGTATAATTAGGCTCAATAATTTGATGGATTTATATAATTAGCATAGAAATATAGTGTCAATGATTAAATTTTGGTGTTATGAAATTTTTAAGTAATTGAGGTTTTTTGAAAATAGATTTGAAAGGTCAAGAAAGTGTTCTTCTATAAGCCAATGTCTGGGAGATCAAATCATTAAGTTTGATTAGGAGATTCAAATATTGAGTTGTCCAAGTTATTAAGTTCTTTTTTCATGTTTTATTGTTATTATAAGGTATTAAATTGCAACTACTATCGAGGAGATCAAGGTATTAAACTTTTCATTTTTTTATTACTACAACATATTAAATTTGTTGATGTTTGGTAGCTTCTATGAGATAAACCTATAACTAGATATAATTATGCTTGAGATATAATTATATACAAGTTTATCAAATGTAGAAATGTTATTATAATAAGAGTGATCTCTCTCTCTCTCTCTCTCTCTCTCTCTCTCTCTCTCTCTCTCTCTCTCTCTCTCTCTCGTTGTCTCTCTCTCTCTCTCTCTCTCTCTCTCTCTCTCTCTCTCTCTCTCTCTCTCTCTCTCTCTCTCTGTGTGTATATATACATACATGCATACATACATATTTATTATTATATTATTTGTCAAATTAACTAATAGACATATCTCATCATGGGGCATGTCTCTTCTTAGCCCTTGCTCATTATAAGTAAAATGTTGCTTCTATTTGGAAAACGCATACCAAAGATCATGGCAGTGCTTAGTACATTTCCAACGATCTTAGAAAATCAACCAAGCTTCTAGGTTGAAAATGTAACATAATAATTAAAGTTGAGATCTACTAAATTATTGAAGGATTGAATCCAATCAACAACCAAAGATTGAGAGATCAGATGGAATATAGAATAAAACTACATTGACAACTTATCAAAGAGGGATGATGGAGGGAGAATAAATAAAGAAACCAAAAAATTAATATAGTTAGCATATAAGTGTGATAGTCTACCTTTGGGATTGGAAAGGAATAGGGTGAGGATTGAATATTACAATTATCTATCTATTGTAGTCTTTCTCTTATTTGTATTTTTATATGTACGATTAAGAGCTATGTGCCTTGATCTTTTCCCTTGAGAATATTCTTGTAGGAAAAGTGAGATTGATTGGATTCAGAGAGAGCATGACATTTCATTAGAAGCAACCATAAAAGAGATGGAGCAGATAGAGGATATGATTTATTTAACTTTTAGTGATCTCTGTCATATTGATTCAGAGGGAGTAAACCGTGTTGAGATGGATTGTTTAGTGATCAATTGTACTAGTCAAGAGGACTCTGCTTCTGATGCAGGAGCATCTAGAGGTATAAGGGCAATCTTGTGTCACCAAAAAAAAATGTACTTAGACTTAGTTTCTGTTTCATGTGTTTTCATTTTTGGACACCCATTTGGGTCAAATAAAGGTTCCAACTCTCACAGTTCCACTATCAGTGTGCTAGAAAATCTCAAAAAAATAGGAGAATGTAATTGGGCCATCATTTTGGTAAACTAGAAGGTGTGAATTGGCTAGATGAATTTAATTGTGATTTAGAACATTCCAGAAAAAGAATCAGGTCAAAACACCCCACGGTTTGAAAGTTATTGCAGTTTTTTGGGTTTTGGAGACCTCCTAAGAATGCTTCAAAGTCAAGTTAGGGGCATTAAATAACCTTGAAAAGGATCAAAAAATGGGGGACGAGAAAATCTGGTCCATAGGGCTATAGAGCACTTTGAGAGCTTTCCAAAAATGTAAACGGTTCATCAATCGGAGCTACGGTTCAAAAGTTATGCCTCCCGAAAGTTTGATTACCGTTTCTGGATTCTTCTAGATTTGCGTCGACTTCTAATGCAGCTTCTGGAGCCTTCTATTTGGTTAGTGGATGCCTACTAGCACCTTCTAGAATGTATTCCTAGTCCTTAACCCTTCGAGGTCTATTTAAGGAGATTCCTAGCATTGTTAAAGGTAGTTCAAAGTGGAGTTTGAGAGGACGTACTGAAAGGAGAAATTATCTCCACATTTTATGCTATTGTAAGCCCTTAGGGTATGTTTTGAAGTTTATTTTCTCTGTACTGAATGTACTAGCTTATTTTTTAGTTAATACAATTTCCTTTTTCTGTTGTGTCCATTCTGTTCTTCTATTGTGTCCCCATCAAGTGGTATCAGAGTTGGTTTTCCTGAGTGTGTAGACAGAGTGCCGACTGTGAGGCAGTTTTCACTAGGACTGTGTGGTTGTGGGTTTGAGTTAAGAAGATGCCTCCATGAAGAGAGCATGGCAAAAGGGCTAGAGCTATTAATCTTGAGGAGGTTAGAGCCCTCCAAAGGTAGGTACAAGCATTGCAGGAGGAGCTTCGTAGAGGAGCAAGTATGGCCGCAGGTGATGAAAGTGAAGATGACAACGAAGAAGATAAAATGGGACCAGAAGGGGAATTTGATGGGGAAGTTCTGAATCATGCAGAGGAAAGGCTTTTTAGGTCCATTAGTATGTTTTGGAAAAGACCTACAATTGAAGTGGGTGTATTTTTAGGAAATCTGAAACTAGATGAGTTGATTGATTGGATCAATGAACTGGAAGAATACTTTGAGTATGAGGATATCAAGGACCCAGATAGGGTTAAGTTTGCAAAGGCCAAACTGAAAGGCCATGCCAAAATTTTGTGGCAAGAGGTTCAATTGGAAAGAAACAGAAGAGGAAATGAGAAGATCACAAGATGTGATCGCATGGTGGAAAAATTGAAGAAGCAGTTCATTCTTGTGGACTACAAGCTTGATTTGTTTAAGAAGATGCATGGGTTAAAGAAAGCAGGAAGACCAGTCCAAGAATATACAGAGGAATTTTATCGACTCTTGATTAGAGTGGGGCATGCTGAAGCAAATAAGGAGAAGGTTTCTCGTTATATCAGTGGGTTGCAACCTAGCATCTAGGAGGAATTAAGTCTGGTAAGAATGACCAGCGTTGAAGAGGCATACTAGTTTGCCCTACGAGTTAAAGAGAAGCTGAATAAAAGGTTTGAAGGAAGACAAAGAGGGCACGGTCAAGGAGGAAGGGGAAGCGGTAGATCATCTGGAGGCTGCAATGAAACCCAAAAGATAAATGAAGATGCGAGTACTAGCAGGAACCAGAGGAATGAGGGTTTCAACCGCTCCCATGATCAAGACTTTGGAAATCAGAGAGGAAGAGGTACAGGATGTGGACAAGGAACAAGAGGCTTCCATGGTAGCTATTTCCATTGCAATGAAGAAGGTCATCGTGCCTTTGAATGCCCTCAATGACAAGGAAAGACAGATAGGAGAGCTGAGGGCCAAGCTGGGGTTTCTCATGTAGATGAGGATGCACAATCATCACATTTAGAGGATGCAAAAAGAGGAGAGACCTTGGTAAATGAAAGAGTCCTACTAAGTGGTGAGGTTGAACCAGGACAACGGAGGAGTTTGTTCTGTACTAGATGCAAGTGTGAGGATAAATGTTGTGACGTGATCATTGATGGTGGTAGCACTGATAATTTGGTATTAGAAGAGATGGTCTCTAAGCTGAAGCTCAAGAGGGAGAAACATCCCCATCCCTATCGGATTGCTTGGGTAAAAGATGATCATAAGGTCTTGGTAAGTGAATAATGTTTAGTGAAATTCAAAATTGTGAGTTACCATGATGGAGTTCTCTATGATGTTATTTCGATGGATTTTTGCCATCTATTGTTGGGTAGACCATGGTAGTTTGATAGACATGCAATACATGATGGACATGCAAACACATACTCTCTGACAAAGGATGGAGTTTGCCACAAACTGAAGCCCATGAAAAAGGAAGGTAAAAAGGTATGTAGCAGTGCTAGGATTTGTCTTGTTGATGAAAGGAAGTTTTTAGATGGCATGAAACATTAGCATATGTGCTATGCTTTGATTCCTAGGAAAGATAAAGAAGGTAGTAGTGAAATACCACTTGAAGTTTCAGATTTACTGGGGGAGTTTGGAGATATTATCTCTGATAATGTTCCAGATGGATTTCCACCAGTAAGGAAAATTAGTCATCAGATAAATCCAAATCCAGGAGCTAGTTTGCCAAAAAAGGTTGCTCATAGGATGACTCCTACTGAAACAAAGGAGCTAAATAGACAGGTTCAGGAGCTATTGAGGAAGGGCTTGATTCGAGAGAGCCCGAGTCCATGTGCAGTACCTGCAATACTCGTGCCAAAGAAGGATGGAGAGTGGAGGATGTGTACAGATTCTTGAGCTATAAATAGGATAACCATCAAGTACTAGTTTCCTTTGCCAAGGATGGATGATCTTATGGACTTCTTGAGTGGAGCTCAGTACTTCACAAAGATAGATCTGAAGAGTGGTTATCACCAGATATGGATTTGAGAAGGAGATGAGTGGAAAGCAGCCTTCAATACCAAGGAATGCCTTTATGAGTGGTTAGTCACGCCCTTTGGATTCACGAACGCCCCAAGCACCTTCATACGGCTCATGAATGAGGTACTTAAGAAGTTCTTGGGAAAATTTGTTATTGTTTATTTGGATGATATTTTAATCTTCAGCAAGACTTTGGAAGAACATTTATTGCATATTTGTAGTGTCCTTGAAAGGCTAAGGGAAGAGAAACTGTTAATTAATTTGAAGAAGTGTATCTTTGCAAAAAGGGAGTTAGTCTATTTGGGGTTTATTATATCACATGAAGGTCTCAAAATGGATCTAGAGAAGGTAAAAGCCATCTTGGAATGGCCTACTCCAAGGTTTTCTACTGAGGTAAGATCATTTCATGGTCTAGTTAGTTTTTACAGGAAGTTTATTAAGAATTTTTAGTGGCATATGTGCACCCCTAACTGATACAATAAGAGGGGATAGAAAAGAGTTCAAATGGACTGCAGCAACTGCGAGAAGTTTTGAATTCCTGAAGACGAAGGTAACAGAACAACTTGTGTTGGCACTTCCAAATTTTAGAAAGGTTTTCTAGGTGGATTGTGATGCCAGTGGCTACGCTATTGGGGCTGTATTAAGCCAAGAAAGTAAGCCTATTGCATATTTAAGTGAAAAATTGAATGATGCAAAGAAGAAGTATTCTGTTTATGATCAAGAGTTCTATGCAATAGTTCAGGCCTTAAAGAAATGGAGGCATTATTTATTGCCAAAAGAATTTGTTTTGTATATTGATCATCAGGCATTATAGTACCTAAATAGCCAAGGTAAATTGAATCAGAGGCATTTGAAGTCGGTAGAGTTCTTGCAGAGCTACACATTTGTGTTGAAGCGTAGAAGTGGAAAATCTAACAGGGTTGCAGATGCACTAAGTAGGAGATAGTTGTTGCTTACAGTAATGCAGGTTGACGTAGTTGGGTTTGATGAACTCAAAAAATTGTACCCTGAGGATCCTAATTTTGCTGAAGCATCGAAAGCTTGTAAAGAACTTGCTACTATAGATAGAACCAAGTGGTTAGACTATTTGATTCAGGATGGCATGTTATTCAAGGGTAGTCAATTGTGCATTCCAAGGAGTTCTATGAGGGAAAATTTGATTAAGGAGAAACACAGTGGAGGGATGGCAGGACATTTTGGACGAGATAAAACCATTTCCATTCTTAGAGGACATTATTTTTGGCCTCAAATTTCACAGGATGTGAAGAAGTTTGTACAGAGTTGCCAGGTTTGTCAAGTTGCCAAGGGGTTTAGTCACAATACTGGCCTATATCAGCCATTGCCTGTTTCATCAAGGACATGGGAGGACACAAGTATGGATTTTGTTCTTGGATTGCCAAGGACACCAAGGGGTAATGAATTATTATTCGTGGTGGTTGATAGGTTCTCCAAAATGGCACATTTCATTCCATGTCACAAAACTCATGATGCTGTCCATATTGTAGACTTGTTTTTCAAAGAGGTGGTAAGATTACATGGTCTTCCAAGGAGCATAGTTTCTGATAGAGATACTAAATTTGTGGGGTTTTTCTGGAGGACATTGTGGAAAAAGTTAAAAACCGACTTGAAATTCAGTTCCACGCATCACCCACAAACTGATGGCCAAACAGAAGTGGTAAACAAAAGTCTGGGCAATTTGCTAAGATGTTTAGTTGGGGATAATCCCAAGGGATGGGATTTGATTCTACCAAAAGTAGAGTTTTCTTACAATAACTCTATAAATAGGAGTACTAGAAAATCACCATTCCAAATTGTATATGGGAATAGCCTAAGGATTGCACCAGAATTGAGGAAGATAGAGCAAGGGGAGAGGACAAGTGCTGAAGCAGAAGAATTTGCTGAACATATCAAGCGTCTACATGAGGAGGTTCAAGAACACATTACCAAGATGAATCAAGAGTATAAAGCTAGGGCTAATCAAAGGAGAAGACATAAGGAATTCCAAGTAGGGGATTTAGTCATGGTGCACTTATGAAAAGAAAGATTTCTGACCGGTACTTACAACAAGCTAAAAATGAAGAAATTTGGCCCCTACAAAATTTTGAAGAAACATGACTTAGGAAATGCATATGAAGTGGAGCTGCCAGATGGTATTCACATTTCTCCCATTTTCAACATTGCAGATTTAAAAGAGTATCATGATGATGGTGCAGATGAGAAGCTGGTGTTAGAGCCATGTCCAATTCCTGCTTCTAAGGAGGAGATAGAAGACATTCTAGATCATCGTGTGGGTAGGAGTACCAGAAATAGGTAGTATGAAGAGTATTTGGTCAAATGGAAAGGACAACCGATCGAGGACTCAACTTGGATTTCAGCAGCTGAGGTTTCCCATTTGGGATTTCCTCTACCATTCATAAAGTGACAGGGTCACTTTTCAATCTACCCTGGGTGTCTGATGCAGGAGCATCCAGAGGTATAAGGGAAATCCTATGTCACCAAAAAAAAATGTACTTAGAATTAGTTTCTGTTTAATGTGTTTTTATTTTTGGACACCCATTTGGGTCAAATAAAGGTTCCAACTCTCACAGTTCCACTATCAATGTGCTAGAAAATCTTGAAAAAATAAGAGCATGTAATTGGGCCATCATTTTGGTAAACTAGAAGGTGTGAATTGGCCAAATGAATGTAATTGTGATTTAGAACATTCCAGAAAAAGAATCAAGTCAAAACGCCCCACAGTTTGAAAATTATTGCAGTTTTTCAAGTTTTGGAGACCTCCTAAGAATGCTTCAAAGTCAAGTTAGGGGCATTAAATGACCTCAAAAAGGGCCAAGAAAGAGGGATAGTGAAGCTGGTCCATAGCACTATAGAGCACTTCAAGAGCTTTCCAGAAATGTAAATGGTTTGTCAATCAGAGCTACGGTTCAAAAGTTATGCCTCCCGGAAGTTCAGTTACCGTTTTTGGATTCTTCTAGATTTGTGCCGACTTCTAACACAGCTTCTGGAGCCTTCTATTTGGTCGATGGATGCCTACTAGCACCTTCTAGAATGTATTCCTAGTCCTTAACCCTTCGGGGTCTATTTAAGGAGATTCCTGGCATTGTAAAAGGCAGTTCAGAGTGGAGTTTGAAAGGAATTACTGAAAGGAGAAATTATCTCCACATTTTATGCTATTGTAAGCCCTTAGGGCATGTTTTGGAGTTTATTTTCTCTGTACTAAATGTACTAGCTTATTTTTCAGTTAATACAATTTCCCTTTTCTGTTGTGTCCATTCTGTTCTTCTATTGTGTCCCCATCAGCTTCATTAATATATGTTGTGACAATATGGTTTTAATTGGCCTACCCTTTGTGTACATCACATGGAAGTGAAAACTTGAAAATGATGTCACTTTTAATTGTAGAAGTTACTAAAAGGTGATGACATTACAATGACTTAATTTTCTACTATGATAAATATATTATGATTTCTACTAACATCAGGATAGATTATACTTTTCCTGGTGGATCATGTTCATATGGTAAGCATTATGAGAATGTGCATGCACATACCTTGTGAACATTTTAAGTACATGGTGAATGCTATGTAGATTAATGTTCAAGAGGCCATTACACAGAGTAGTTAGTGAATATCGTATGAGTTGACATTTAGAAGCCATTACTAACAGTTTTGATGAATATCATGTAACTCAACATTTAGGAGGCCATTATTCCCAATATATTTAGAGTAAATTGAGGCAATATATGCTCATGTGTTTATCCTCCCAAGCTAAGAGGGAGTTTTGATATTTAACAGCTTCTATTAGATAAACCTATGACATATATAAAATTATATATGATATATAATTATATATAAGTTTATCAGTTAAGAAATCATTGTAATAAGAGTGATATATATATATATATATATATATATATATATATATATATATATATATATATATATATATATATATATATATATATATAGACACACACACACATATACATGTTCATATACAGTTATATTTATTATTATATTAATTGTCAAATTAACCAATAGGCATGTGCCATCATGGAACATGTCTCTTCTTAGCCCTTTCTCATTAGAAATAAAAGGTCACTACCATTTGGAAAACACATACCAAAGATCTTGGCAATGCTTAGTACATTTGTAGTGATCCCAAAATTTTTTTTAAAATGCCCTTATTATCTAGGAGATCAAGTTATTTAACATGTATATAGTATCCATTTCATGAATTAGCATAGAATTTAATAATTTTTTATACCAAAAATAAAGTTTTAAAACAATATATTTGTTTCATTCTATTATACTATATTATAATGCCAACAAAACTAGGCTCATAGCAGTCATACCATTTTCTACTTTCCTCATTTTCCTTTAGCACACTACTAGTTGTTGTGCTAGAAAATAGTATTGCTTAGCCAAGTAGATATTGAGAATAGAAATCCCAACACCCAATGTACCTACAAAGTTAGAAATAAATTGCAGCATTGAAGATTTCAAAAAAGATATTAAATGATCCTTATCCTTATTTACTCTCTCCAAAGATAATCTTGTCCAATCATTAATGTGCTTCAAAAATGATTTATTATTTCTAGGTATCTAGCCATATGAAATTGTAGAGCTGGTCTTTAATGTTTGGATAATAGTTTTGACTATAAATGGACATCCTTAAGAAATGTATAAAGTATGGAAAAAGAAAATAGTATATTTGTTTCTTATGAGCAAAAAAACATTCAAATAAGAAGTATGTGTTTATTTATTTTGTAATAGCAATATTTTTTTTTCTCTATCTATTATATGAGAAACAACTCGAATTTCTTGAAGTGTAGTTTGGTTTTGTAAGAGTAGGAGTTCTACATTTTTAATAAGTATTGAAGCTTTATGGTTGAGAAATTTTTTTATGTAATAGAATGACTTAGGATATTATTTATGGATTTTCTTGTTTGAATTGATCAATCTATGTCTCTCATAGATTGGAAAGATCTCAAGCTTTATATTAATCAACAAAGCCAGGATTTGTCTATGGTTGAAATATATATTTTTTATATCCATTATGCTCCTATTTCCTTCATCCAGTATCAGAGCCAAGTTAATGGCATCCTCTCCTAGTACAAGTTCATCAAATCCATAGATTCCCCAATATAATAGAAATAACTATGAATATTGGTTAATTATAGTGAGAGTTTTGATTAGTTCTCAAGATATTTTGAGTGATGTAGAGAATGGATAATAGAAAGCAGGATTCTAAAGCTCTTTTCTACATTTTCCAAGAAACACATGAGAGTATTTTTCCTAGAGTTGCAACAACAAAAAAATCAAAGCAAGCATGGGATATTCTTCAAACTACATACCAAGGTATGGAAAAAGTGAAAATTGAAAAACTATAACTATTAAGAAGAGATTTTGAAACAATGTATATGAAAGACTTTGAATCTGTAGATTCATTTTTTACTCAAGTTATTGCCTATTAGTCAATTAAATTAGATCTCATGGTGATACTCTTGAAGATAAATGAATAGTTGAAAAGATTCTAAGAAGTCTACCTACAAAGCTTGAATCTAATATTGTGACTATAAAAGAAACAAAAAATATTTCTCAATATTTTGTTGATGACCTTTATACCCCTCTAATTTCTCATGAGTGTAGACTTAATCATTCTTCTAACTCTTCCTTGGAGTATGATTCTAAGTCACAAGTCATAATTTATCATGGTAGAAGTAGAGAAAGATCTAACTTCAGAGGCAAAGGAAGAAATTCATATAAAAGTGGAAGAACCAACCCAACCAATCCTAGTGGAAGAGGAATCAATCAAATTTTGAGTGAAATTCAATCTCCAAGTCAAAGGTATGAAAAATCTCAAGTTCAATGTCACTATTGTAAAAGATATGGTCAATATGCAAGTCAATGTAGAAAAAAAATGATTCCAACAAGTAAAGTACAATTTTTTCTAGAGAAAATCAAAATCAAAGAAAAATGTTTCTAGCATGTAATGTTGCATAGAAGATTCCAAAAGATTTCAGGTTTCTCGATTTAGGTTTTAGTAATCATTTGACAGGGAATTGATAAATATTTTCAAGTTTGAATAAATCTATAAAATCATATGTAACTCTAGGAAATGATAATAAAGTGTCAGTAGTGGGGAAAGGAAATGTCAACATTCTAATTAAAAAGGGGGAAAACAAGATTACTTATGTTGTTTACTTTTTTCCTAGATTAAAACATAATTTGATGAGTACTGGACATCTTGTTCAAAAGGGATATAGAGTTTATTTACAAAAACAATGAATGTATAATCTTTTATCAAATCCCAAGAAGTTGGTTAATAGAAAAAGTTCAAATGAAGAAAAAAAAATGTTTCCCTTAAGGATAACACTAGATTTAAGGGTTAAATCTGCACAAGAATTCACTCAAGATTTATCACAAGTAGCTTTTCAATCAGAAATAAAAGATGAGAACTCACTTTGGAATTTATGTTTCGGACACTTCAATTTTAGTGGCCAAAATGTATTACATAAAAAGAATATGGTTAAAGATTTTCCATTGATAGAAAAACTAGATAAAGTATGTGAAGGGTGTATATTAGGAAAGAAACATAGGGAGAGCTTTCCTATTGGAAAGTCAATTAGAGAAAAGAAACTCTTAGAGATAGTTCACTCTAATTTGTGTGGACCAATGTAGACACCTCAATTGGTGGAAGTATTTATTTCTTGACATTTATTGATGACTATTCCATAAAGACATGGGTTTATTTCTTAAAGCACAACTCTGATGTTTTTGATAACTTTTGTTAATTCATGTTTCTAGTTGAGAAGAAAAGTGGTTATTATATTAAAGTTTTAAGAATTGACCTAGGTGGTGAATTCATCTCAAATATATTTCCCAAATTTTGGAAGGTTCATGTAATACAAAAAAAATTATTGTGAGGTGCACTCCACAAAAAAAGAGTGTTGTAGCAAGAAAGAATAGAACTATTATGGACATTGCCAAGAGTATATTGAAGGCTAAAAATATGTCAAATGAGTATTGGGAAAAAGTTGTAGAATGCGCAATTTACATAATGAATAGATGTCTAACCAAAAGTGTTATGAATCAAGTTGTCAAGGAAGCATGGGGTAGAAACAAGTCTAATGTTTCTCATTTGAAAGTATTTAGATATGTAGAATATTGTCATGTCCCAAATGAGTTAAGAAAAAAATTAGATATCAAGGGAGGAAAATGCATATTTTTTGGTTACAACAAGGATACAAAATCTTATAAGTTTTATAATCATATAACTAGAAAAGTTATAACAAGTAGAGACATACAATTCAAAGAAGAAGCATCTTGGGATGGAAGCATGGAGAAAATAAATAATGTTTCAGTATGTTTTCTACAAGAGGATAACAAAGCTTGAATTTCAATAAGTGCTCACATATAAACTCCTCTCGTAGTCACTCATGCTCAATAAAGTGGTGCATAAGAAATACCATCTCCAATAAGAACTCTTGGTGGATGACCACCAATCCCACGTGATTCAGGATCTACTCCAATTGAAACATTATCAGTCTCAAGGAGGCCAAGAACAAGAGGCTTAAGGGACGGACATATATGATCAAAATGAAGGTGAGAATAATGTTGAACCAATTTCTCTTTTTGTATTTTGCAAGTAGATGATCCAATTTATTTTGAGGATGCAATCAATGATGAAAAATGGAAACATGTTATGGATGAGGAAATTAAAGCTATTGCAAAGAATCATACATAGGACTTAGTAAACATTCAAAAAGGAATGGATGTGATAGGAGTAAAGTGGGTTTGTAAGACTAAGATAAATGCAAATGGAGATATACAAAAGTATAAAGTAACACTTGTAGTAAAAGGATGCTCACAAGAACCTGGAGTTGACTACAATGAAACATTTTCTCTCGTGGCTCGTCTAGATACAATGTGGACAATATTAACAATTGTAGCTCAGAAAAAGTGGTTAACTTATCAATTGGATGTCAACTCTACATTTTTAAATGGTTTTCTACAAGAAGTAAATGTGAAGCAACCACAAGGATATGAAGTTTTGGGACATGAAAATAAGGTCTAGAAACTCAAGAAAGAACTTTTTGGGCTCAAACAATCTCCTACAACATGGTATAATATAATTGATTCTTATCTGATATATGATGGATTCAGTAGGTGTGACAGTGAGCCTACACTATACACAAAGATGAATGATTAAAAAAAAATTCTAATTGTGTGTTTATATGTTGATGATTTGATATTTATAGGTGATCTATTAGTTAATTTTTTCAAAGAAGCTATGTAGAAGGAATTTGAAATGACTTATCTAGATATTATCTAAGTACTTTATTTAAATTGAGGTGAAGCAAGATGAGAATGTTATATTCATCTCACAAGACAAATATTCTAGTGATATATTGAAAAGGTTCAATATGATCAATAGAAAATCAGCACGAACACCAATTATGAAAAGTTTGAAGCTAAGAAATGATGATAGGGAATCCAATGTTGATCCAAAATTGTATAATAGACTTGTTGGTAGTTTAACATATTTAACTACCACAAGTCTAGATATAATGTATGGCATGTGTCTCATTTCAAGGTTCATGGATTCTCCAAAAGAGTCTCATTAGCAAACAGGGAAAAAAATTTTGAGATATGTGAATGGAACAAGAAATTATGGAATTCACTATTCATGTTTAGATGAGTTCAAACTCATAGGGTACACTGATAGTGATTGTGCAAGTAGCATTGATGATAGAAAAAGTACATCTAGTTATTTATTTCATTTTAGAATAGGTGTGGTATCTTGGGCATCCAAGAAACAACCTATTGTGACACTTTCATTAGCAGATGTAGAGTATGTAGTAGAACCAAAAGAAACATGTTAGGGAATTTGAATGAGAAAAGTGTTAGCACCTTTGAGGCATAAAAAAGGGGAAGCAAAAAAGATCTTTTGTGACAATAACTCAATGATTGCATTAGGTAGGAATCTTGTATTTCATAAGAGGAAAAACTATATATATATCTGATACCATTTCATCAGGGAACTAATGAACAATGGAGAGCAATATTTGGATTGCAACAGATCCCTATGCAAATATTTTCACTAACCCACTAGGACTAGAGATTTTTTAACACCTAAGACATTGTTTGTGAATCCTAAGTGGTGGTAGTTGTGATTAAGGGGGAGTATTGGGAATAGTAATACCAGCACCTAATGTACTTACAAAGTTAGAATTAAATTATAGCATTGAAGATTTCTAAAAGCTATTAAAAGATCCTTATCCTTATTTTCTCTACCCAAAGATAATCTTATCCAATCATCCATGGACATTAAAAATGATTAATTATTTCCATTTATCCAACCTTGTGAAATTGCAGAGCTGATCTTAAATGTTTGGATAAGAGTTTTTACTACAAATAGAGGTCCTTGAGCAATATAGAAGGCATGGGAAAAGAAAAAAATATATTGTTTCTTATGAGCAGTAGCTCATTCCAATAAGTCTAGGTTTATTTATTTTGTAGTAGTAGAAATTTAGTTTCTTTTTTTTGTCTATTGTATGAGAAACAACTCTAATTTGTGGAAGTGTAATTTAGTTTGTAAGAGAAGGAGCTCTACTTTTTTAATAAGTATTGAAGCTTATAGTTGAACAATTTTCTTATCTGATAGAAAGAGGTAAGCTATTATTTATGGTCTTTCTTGTTTTAATTGATCAATCTATGTCTCTCATAGATTGAAAAGATATCAAGCTCTATATTAATCAGCAAAGCCTAGATCTATCTGTGGTTGAAATTTAGATTTTTTATATCCATTTTGCTACTATTTCCTTCAATGATACCCTCATTTTTATAGCTCTTCCTTCTCAGACCAATTTATACCCCTAGCTATGTACCTCTTAGTGTGACACCTTCCTCTATTCACCTCAAAATTCTTTGGAATAACATGTCTTTTGTGGATTTATTCATCATAGGAAAGAACAAAAAAATTGGCAATGCCATTTTACCTTTGTGGCTTTTGCTTCTTCACTTCTATTGTGTGAACCGCCTTTGGATTTGTTTGGTAGTTTGTCTCATTTTATTTCATATTTTCTGTTAGTGGCATGTGCTCATTCAATGCTTACTAATCTAATTGTAACTTCCATTCAGCTCCAAGAAAGTTTTATTTAGCTTCCATAATTAGTAAATATTTGTGTACAAATATTGAGGAATTTTGCAATTGATTTTGAAACCTTACTCCATATTTGTTGAGTAAAATAGCTGAGGAAATAGGAATGAAAATGGCCTCATTTGCATTATATTTCATAGTGGGTACAACCCCTTGGAACTGCAGGGGTGGAAGCTTGTTGCCTCTTACATCCACAGTTAGCATCCCTATAAGTATATTAAAATATTCTAAGAGTTAATATAATTATAATTAAATTAAAGATTAAAGAATAGTTATAAATTAGAAACTATAAAGACTAGTATGGAACTCCAAAATAGTCACATTTAAGCATATTCATACATACACATATTTTTAAATATAGAAAACATTAAATATATGATCCACATATACTATGGATATGTAAGTAAATACTTTTTCTGAATTCCTCATCTTTCCTTACTAGATTTATTTCAATTTGTTGTGAGCTATTTAAGAATATTATGTTTTATCAATAAACCTTGTAGCTGACACTTGCCAATTGTAGGCATGTATAAAATATAGGTGATGCCAGGGAATATATGGTAATAAATATAAGTTAAATATGAATTATTTCTTCAATTTGAAACATATTTTTTTAAAAAAATTGAACAAAAACAATCTTATTTTTGAGAAAATGAGACCAAAGATCTATATATTCTTTGTATGCTATCCTTATATATATTGATAGTATAAATCTAGAACCTAGACCAATAACAATTTGATAGTAAATAATCTTTCATATTTTAAATTCAAATTTAACATAGACAAATTATCTTCAATATTTAGAAATTCTTTAATTATTTAGTTGCGCTCCCTATATTTGTCTTCTTCTTTTTTATCAAAATATAGTTCAAATAGTAATCATATGTAAAATATATTTATTGATTCTTTATTAATTCTAGTTTGATCCTTTATTTTTTTATGTTCTATTATCAAATTATAATTCCAATATTAATGATAAGTAAAAAAATTAGTTATCATCAATATTTATTAAAGTTCTTTAATAACTTTGTTGTGCTACTTTATTTCTATGTTATAATGGTCATCATATGTAAAAGTCAATTATCTTCAATATTGATATCCTTTGTTTTTCTTTGTGTTTTGTTTTCAAATTATTATTTGAATAAAAATAATAGATGCAAAATCAATAATCTTAAATATTTATGAATTATATCTCAATATTTATGCACTCTTAACAAAAAAAAAATTCTAATTTTTATTTTCTTTTCACAACTCTTTCTTTCAATATTGAGAAACAAATTCCTTTATTACAAGATGGAGACTCAAGCATTCTCAAAGCTTTTAAATGTAATATCTCACACACTAAATGAATAAAGTATATTTCATCTATTTTCATAACTACCTTTTCTTATACAAGTTTTGATGTTGTTAAATATACAATTAATTTATAATTATGTATGATAAATTAATAAATTTCAAAATATTAATCTTAGAAGCTTTCCATTTATTCTTCACATCATAAGACAAGCTTGCAAGAGTAAATTTCCATTAACATTTGTTATTTCTGTATTATATGTCTATGGACAAAATATAAATAGATAGTACTTGTTTGTGATTAATCCTTTCCCGTTCAACCAATCAGATCATCAAAATGAATTGTGTGCTTTGATTTCCTAACATAAGCCATAGAAGTTTCACTCTGTAGGAAAAACTTGTGACATTTTCCACAAGAGAGAATAAACATCTTTCGAACATCTATTAAATGGATTGCAAAACACTTATTAGATTTTGAATGACTGCATATTGTTAGGAACCCACTCATAGCTTTGTCTATCACTGTCACTGCCTAATTACCTACAATAGATGGTTTTTAGGGTTTTTTGGGATGATACTCTAAGATTGATGGTCTTGGGAAATGCATTCACTTTAGACATTCAAGAAAATAAATTTCCTATTTAATCCCTCCCAATTTGGTATTTAGTGTTACATAAATCACTCATTAAATAAGGTTCCTCCATTGGGAGTAGTAATTATAGTTAGAATATCGGAAAAATTATCATAGTCTATTTTCACTTTTGTAAACAAAATGGTTACAAAAACATAGAATTAGGTTTTTAGGAAGTTTGGAATGCAAGCATCTCCTATAGAGCATTGATGACATCTATGTGAGATATGTGTTGTTGATTGATAATACTAGTGATTTTATAAAAATGGTTTTAAAAACAACGTCACAATTTTTGGGAGGATCATTTTGATAGTTCATTCTCTATTTTTAAGGAAAAATAATCTTTTATTGTTTCCAAGGTGATACTATTTGGACTATACCAATCGATAGGTGAAATACTTTGGTTGCGACTATTTGGGAGGGCTTCGTATTATGATCTCATGATTATTTAGAACTAATAAATCTTTTGTATTGTTTCCCCTTCATTTATATTTCTTGATGTTCTTCAATTTCAACTTCCCTAGTCTACAATTTGTAAATGTGGGAATGAACATGATTTCAAAACTAGGCAAAAAAAAGAAGAAGTAGTATTGCTTCTAAATTTATGACACTATGTGGTGAAACACATTATAACCTCTTATCTCTTGGAAAATTACAAATCGTACACTTTATATCTTTATGCCAAGAGGCATTCTATTCAATGGCAGCACAAGTACCCAACACTAGAATATGGATAGATTCTTTGCCAATAAAAAAGAAAAGGGAGTAGTTACAATCTTCCAAATTAAATATTAAATTATTAAACCATAAAATAAAAAAATTTTGCCAAAAAAATAACTAGCCAAAATAATAGGAAACCAAATGGAGACCAAAATAATAGGCCAAAAAAATAGGGCCCCAAAAAAATAGGACCTAAAAATATATGGCCCAAAAAATATGCCCCTAAAAAATAGGACCCAAATAATTTCAATATGATTTATTTTTTGTTAAATATAATTTTGCATGCAAATTCATGCTTATTTTTTGTGGGGAGTGAGGGAATTCGAAAGAAATTCATTTAATGTAAACAGATGTCTATTGGAGGATATGAGGAGCCTCTCACAAGTTATAAACAAAGACTCATTTCATTTTCATTTTATATTTTTGTAGTAAGGAAGAGGTGGAGATTATTGGAGGATTAGATTGGAGTTTTTGAATAGGAGTAGATTGAAGTTTTGGAGTAAATTTTTTTCAGGTGAGATTTCTATTTTTTATTTAGATTTTCAATTAGATTTAGATGTAGATGTAGATGGAGATTCAAAATTAGTTATAATATTCTACTTTTATTTAGATTTCAATCTTAGTTAGTTTCATTTAGATTTAGAATTCTATTCAAAATTGTTTAGGTTTGCATTTAATAGTTTAGTCTAGCATGTTTGATTTAGATTTAGATTTATATTCAAAATCTATTTTATTTATATATTTTGTAATACTTTTCATTTGCATATTTTAAAAGTGAATATTTCAAATTAGTTTTAGATTTTCATGTTTCATATTAGTTTTAGATTTGTATATTTCAAAATAGTTTTAGATTTGAATGTTTCATAATAGTTTTACATTTGCATGTTTTGAAGTATTTATATTTTCATGTTTCAAAGTATAATTTTATCATTAATGTGGATGGCAATGCCACCATGTCAATAATTTTTTTATTTTATTGAAGTTAGTTATCTATTTAAAGTAGATGAATCATAAATTTAGTATATATTTTATCAATATTAAATTATAAAATATAAAATCATTCTTGAAATAATAGCTAGCCAAAATATTATGAAGACAAATGGATGCCGAAATAATTGGGCTTGAAAAAGGGGCCAAAGAATAGGACCTAACAAATAGGGCAAAAAAATAGGACCCAAAAAGATAAGGCCAAAAAATGAAACCCCCAAAAATAGGTCTGAAATAATTTCATCAATTTTTTTAATATAAAATATTTTCTTTTTGTTCAATATATTTTTGTGTGCACATTCATAAAAAAAAATTTGCGGGGAGTGGGAGAATTTGAAACAAATTCGTGGAATGTCAAAATACATCTATTGTGGAATATGAGGAGTCTCTCATAAGTTATAAAAAAAATGCTCCTCATTTCATTTTCATTTTGTGTTTTTATAGGGAAGAAGAGGTGGAGATTATTGGAGCAGATTAAAGTTTTTGAAGAGTAGTAGATTAAAGTTTTGGAGTAATTTTTTTCATGTGAGGTTTCTATTTTTATTTTTTATTTTTTATTTAGTTTTGCATTTTGATTTATATTTAGTTATGTATTTAGATTTAAATGGATATTTAGGTTCAAAATTAGTTATAATATTCAACTTTCTTTTAGATTTTAGTTTCAATAAGTTTCATATAGTTTAGTCTTGCATGTTTGTTATAGATTTAGAATTCAAATAGATTCAAAATATATTTGATTTAGATATTTGATAGTACATTTCATTTGCACATTTTTAATGTGAATGTTCCAATTTAGTTTTACATTTTGCATGCTTCATATTAGTTTTAGCTTTGGATATTTCAAAATGCTTTTGGTTTACATGTTTTAGATTTGCATGTTTCATAACAATTTTATATTTGTATATTTTAAAATATTTATATCTTTAATGTTTCATAATTAAATTTTATCATTAATGTGGATGGCAAGGTTGCTTATCAATAAAATTTGTATTTTATTTAATTTTATGATTAAATTAAACATAAATGAATCATAATTTAGTTTATATCTTGTCATTATTTAATTAGATTATGTATGTTTTTATTTAAATATTTTTCATAATATATATAGATTTTTATTAATATTTATGTTTGTAATGTTTCAAAAGTGGAAGCAAATGCCACCATATTTCAAACATTACAATCTAAGGGTAAAAGCACAGATCTGTGTCATCATTTATGATACCAAAACCTATTTTGGTCAAATCTCATTTCTTTATCAAAACTCAATTTTCTTCAAAAACTAAATATACCCTTTTATAGATCTTAGATTTAATATCATCATTATATAAAATTTTGAGTGTTTTGATTAGTTAAAATATGTTATAATCTCAAAATATTATAAGTCGATATTTCAACATTTCAGAGGATGCTCCCTCAAAAAAAGGAAAAAAATTGTAAATCATATCAAAAAAATTTAAAAATTACATACATCTCTAGAGGAGAGAATCCTCTTCACAAATATGTAATTTTTTTTCAAGAAGGTATAGATTTGGTAGGGAAGTTTTGATGGGAGGAAAAAATAGTTGGATTCTGATAAGGTCAAACTTGAGTACTTATAACAAAGAAAATATACATAAAAAATGATTATTTCTTTTTTTGTTCACTAGCTATACATGTCACCTATAAGATATTTTCAAATCAAAAAAAAAAAAGATGATTTGCATATACTTGTTTGACAGGAACTACACCCTATATTTTTTACAGTTAAAAAAGGGACTTCAAAAGAAAATAAAATGAATAAATTTTTACTCAAAAAAATTATAAAAAATTATAGGCATAAAATTCATCCAATTATACAAATTTCATCATTTTACATCATCTTCATATTTTAAACACAAATACCATTTTTTTTTGTCATTAATGTTGAACTGCCACATTTTGATATCATGTTTCTTTATAAAAGGTGACACAGGTTTGTGCTTTTACCCCTAACCATTTCATTCGAAATAGTTTTGATTTTTATTTATGTTATTTTGAACATTATTCATTTGAAATAATTTATGTTAATTATGAATACTCTTTTATTCTGATTATTTCTATATGTTGATTTTTTTAATAAATTCACAAGTTACTATTTGATTTATGGATGCCTCGAGTAGACAATCAAACATTATTTGATACTAGATTGACTACTTCAATGACCTTAAATGATTTCTTTGAGATAGAGTTTGACAAATGCCTACAAATTATTAAAGAGACATGCACAACTATAATTAGAGTTGTGGAGAACGCACTATTTTGAATTCAGTAGGTTGAGAAATTGGAAGGAATGCATATGAAATATGCATAAGTATTCTTGCGTGATATATCTACAAAAAGTGGATGGGTTTCCCTCAATGATGAAAGAAGTCTTTCACAATCATTGTTCAAATAAATGTTAAAAAATAATCCTAGTCATTGAATAATGTGACATGTATTTACACCATTACATAGAATTTTTTGGTATATAGTTCATTGTTGTCTCTAGTTTCAGAATTTTACTTCTAATTAGTTCTATTGACAATTTTGTTTTACCATTGTTCTATGTAATTTTCATGAAGAAGAGAAGACAAAAAAATAAATTTATTGTTGTACACAAGATTTCTTCAATGGATGTGGCTACTAAATATGTTAATTAAGAAAGAAAATCATAAGTATAAATAGATGTCCTTAATGATAGACATATTTATTGATTACAATTCTTAATCATTGCAATAAAAATTGTAGTAGCATTATTTAAAAATCAACAATATATAATGTTCTCACATCATCACAGAGCAATAATTTGTATAAAATTGAAACCTTTTTATTCCTTCACACTTTTTATATCATCTAAATAGTTGTGTTAGGACTTATAATTTTCCCACTCTTCGAGTCACTTTTATAACATATATCCCAAATTTGACCATGGTTGTACTCCACATACTCCAATACTACACCTAGATCTCATAATTTTGTTAACCATGCCCCTTATTTTAGTGTAACATTTAATAACCTATTAATCCTAACCATAACACTGAGTGTCATGTAAATGAAATTGTAAACCTTGGATCCTAAGTCTTAGTCTTAGTTTGTATATGACTCTACTAAACATTTAATATATTATATACCTTAACCTAACCCTATATGTACTAGTAACTAGAAATAATATTATATTTCTTATTAGTGGATATATATAAATATAAAGATAAATATATATATATATATACATATATATATATATATATATATATACATATATATATATATATATATATACATATATATATATATATATATATATATATATATATATATATAGAGAGAGAGAGAGAGAGAGAGAGAGAGAGAGAGAGTACGTAGACAAGAGGGAGCTCATATTATGTTTCTTATAGAGACATGTTTTCAGTAGAGAGAATAATATTAGAGATAAGGAAAGAGATGGGATATGATGGTGTATCTAGAGAGAGGTAGATTAGGGGGTTTATCTAGAGAGAGAGAAAGAGAGAGAGAGAGAGAGAGAGAGAGAGAGAGAGAGAGAGAGAGAGATTAGGAGATGTATCTAGAGAGCAGGGATAGAGAAGGAGAGAGAAATATTAGGGGTGTATCTAGAGAGATTAGGAGGTGTATTTAGAGAGTATGGTGAGAGAGATAAAGGGGTGTATCTAGAAATTAGAGAGAGGGATTTGGGGGTGTATCTAGAGACTAGAGAGAGAGAGATTAGAGGGTGTATTTGGATAGGGGAGATATTGCTGGGTGAAGTTAGAGAGAGACAGAAGATAGGAGAGCGAGGGATTACATTATTGAAAAGGTTAATAACTTATATCATAATACCACTAATCATGGGCACTATAATAGAACTAACCCCCATAAACATTTAACTTGAAAGCTACCCTAACACTAAGGTAAAGTGTAATAATAGCACTAACATCAACTATAATATGATTAGTAATCCAAAAATGACCTTAACCACAATAATAACATAAACCATAACTCTAACTCTAATTTGAACTCTAATCCTAATTCTAGTTCTAATCCTAACCCTAACCCTAAGCTTAACCCTTTATAACCCTAACTCTTATCCTAATTCTAACCCTATCCCTAATTCTAGACCTAACCCTAAGCCTTACTATAACTCTACTCCTAGCTCTAATTCTAACTCCAATGCTAATTCTAATTTGAAACCTAACCCTAATTTTCACCCATATTCTAACTATAACCCTAATTCTAACTCCAACTCTATCTATAACCCTAACCCTAACCCTAATTCTAACTCTAACTCTAACTCTAACTCTAACTCTAACTCTAACTCTAACTCTAACTCTAACTCTAACTCTAACTCTAACTCTAACTCTAACTCTTACTCTAACTATAATGCTAACTCTAGTTGTAACCCTAACCCTGACACTAACCCTAACACTATATGTAACTCTAACTTTAACCCTAACCCTCATTCTAATCCTAATCCCAACCCTAATTCTAACCCTAACTCTAACTCTAATCCTAAGTCTAACCCTAAAGCCAACCCTAACTCTAACCCTAACCCTAAATTTAACCCTAACCCCAACTCTATCTCCAACTTTAACTCTAGCTCTAACTTGATTCCTAGCTCCAACTCTTGTTCTAACCATAACCCTAACTCTTACCCAAGCCTCAATTCTAGCCCCAATTCTAACCCTAAAACTAATACTAACACTAACATTAATTGTAACCCTAATCTAAATGCTAACCCTAACTCTAATAGTAACCCTTATGCTAACCCTAACCCTAACCCTAACTCTAAATCTAACCCTTGTTCTAAAACTAGTTCTAACTCTACCCCAAACCCTAACTCTAACCCTAATTATATTTGTAACCCTAATTCTAACCTTAACCCTAATCCTAACTTTAACTCTACCTATAATTCTAATTCTACACCTAACCTTAACCCTAATCCTAACCCTCACCTATATAGCCCTAACTCTAATCCCAATACTATCCCTAAGCCTCACCTAATTTTAACCCTAACTATAACTCTATACTTAACACTAACATTAACTCTTATTCTAACCCTAACCCTAATGCTAACTCTAAACCTAATCCTAACCCTAACACTAACACTAATTCTAACCCTAACTCTAACTCTAATGGTAATTCTAATCCTAACCCTAATTCTGACCCTAATTCTAACTCTAAATCTAACTCTAACTCTAAGCCTAACCCTAAATCGAACTATAAATTTATCTCTATTTCTAATCCTACCCCTAATTTTAACTATAACTATAACTCTAATTCTAACTCTAATTGTATCCCTAACCCTAACATTAACTTTAACCCTAACTCTAAACCTACCCATAATCTTAACTAGGTAACACTGTATATAACTCTAACTTAACCCTAAACCTAATTCTAATCATCATCCTAGCCCTACCTCTAACACTAAACCTAAATCTAACTAGGTAACTCTAACCCTAACACTAAATCTAATGCTAACCCCAACTCTATCTCTAGCTTTTACTCTAAATCTAACTCCAACTATTATACTAACTCTAACAATAAGACCACCTCTAATTTTAACTCTAACTTGAATTGTAACCCTAACCCTAATACTAAGCCTAATCCTAACTAAAAACCTAATATTAACCCTAACCCTAACCCTAACCCTAACCCTAACTCTAACCCTAATTCTAACCCTAACCTTAATTTTAACCCTAAATTAACTCTAAATCTAACTCTTACTCTAACCCTTATTCTAAATTGAATTCTAATTCTAACTCTAACTCTAACTCTAACTCTAACTCAAACCCTAACTCTTATTCTAACCCTAACCCTAACATTGACTATATTTTTAACCCTTGCCCTAATTCATACCCTTACCCTAATCCTAACTCTAACTCTAATCCTAATTCTAACTCTAATTCTAAACCTAACCCTAACCCTAATCCTCTCTCTAAACCTAACTATAACTCTAGGCTCAACCCTAGCTCTAGCTCTAATTATAACCATACCTAACAATAACCCTAAATCTAACCCTGACTCTAAATCAAACCCTCTCTCTCATCTTAATTTTAATCCTAATGCTAACCCTAACCCTAATCCTAAACCTAACCTTATCACTAACTCTAACCCTAATTCTAACCTTAACCATGACCTTAACTCTAACTCTAACCCTAACCCTAACCTTAATAATAACCTTAACCATAAACATAACTCTAACCCTAAATCAAACTCTACAAAATTGGATTATAACCATAACCCTAACCCTAACATGAATCCTAACTCAAACTCTAGCCCTAACTATAATTGTAACCTTAATCCTGACTCAAATCATAACCATAACCCAAAACCTAACCCTACTATAACCATAACCCTAACTCTAATCATAACTCTAACACTAACCTTAACCATGAGCATAACTCTAACCCTAACGTTAACCATAAACATAACTCTCCCCATAAATCTAACCCTAAATCTAACTCTATCATAATTGGACTCTAACCCTAGCCCTATCTTTAATAATGATTTATACCCTAACCCTAATCCTTACTATAACGTTAACCTTGACTCAAGCCCTAACCCTAACTCGAACCCTAACTCTATAATAACCGTAACCCTAACCCTAACTATAATCCTAGTCTTAACCATGAGCATAACTCTATCCCTAAATCTAACTCTACCATAACTGCACTCTAACCCTAACATTAACCATGAAAATAGGTCTAACCCTAACCTTAATCATAAACATAACTCTAATCTGAACCTTAACTATTACTCTAACAATAACCATAACCATAACTCTAACCCTAACCTTAACCATAGATCAAACCCTAATGCTAATTCCAACCCTAACCCTAATTCTATGCCTAAGGTTAAAATAAACTATAATGGTAACCTTTTCCCTAGCCATATATATCTACATTTGACTATAACATTTTACATTACAATATACCAAAAATAAAATTATTATTTTTATATCAAAATTGAACTCCATATATTAAATTTTAAAAAAAAGTTTTGAAGCATAATTTTATAGTTTATACAACTCTAATTTAAAATTAATTTAATTTTTTTATAATAACCTTATCAAAATATAAATAAAAAGTAAATGGTTTTCCTATTGTGCCACGACTGCCACTAGCTTATATATATATATATATATATATATATATATATATATATATATATATATATATATATATATATATATATATATATATATATATTTATATATATATATATATATATATATATTACATTGAGAATAATTGTTCTTGAGGTGCCTATATTCATAAATCCCAACTATGATTAAAATAACCTTGGGATTAAATAAAAATAGGTGCCTGGATAATGATTACTCTTGACATTTTATGTATATATGTATATATTAGTGCACATATTAACAATTTCTAGATCCATATGATAATTTTGATCAAATGTTTTATCTAGGATTGTTAGTGCTAGGTGTGAATAAACTCATAAATATAGCACAAAAGATAAACACAAAAAAAATACATTATTGAGAAAATGAGTCCTACTAGGCCCAAAACCTTCTATTTATAATACAAAAACATAATTATTATATAAGCTTTGTAAGCAAGTACACTGATACAATATTTATGAGATAGGATAAGGAAATGGCTAAAGAAGGTATTGAGTGGTTATACATGTCTTATGTGTCTTTTTGTAGGTTTCTTTGGTCTATTTCGATCAAATCCCTGATGTAACTAATCTATGTCAACAAGGTGAAGAGCTTGAACATCAATGGTTATACAACTTAAAATAGTTGTATCCTAATGAATATTTTTTCAATTTATGATTTAAAATATTTATTTAATGTTCATGAGAATAGGTAGGTAGCAATGATGATATGAACGAAGCACTACTGAGTCTCTTCTTGAAAAATTTACAAACTTGTGTATGTTATATCTAAAGTTTAAATCTTATATATTGCACTTAGTAATTTTAGTGGTCCTAACTTTAGGTGGTACATTGAGAAAGCTCTCACATATTTTGATGGTGCCTCATACAAAATCTTTATGATAGTTAAAAATATTTTTCTTAGTGATTTTAGTGATCCTAACTTAAGTTGGTACCTTGAGAAAGCTCTCACATAATTTTTGTTGGCAGAAATTGATCTCTAACAAGAGCCCATTGTTATGTACAAACAACAAGCCACACATAGCTACCCAACATTGTTTGATTGTTAGCACTCCACTACTACTAGCCATCCATATTAATTACAATATAATATATTCAGACCTCAATAAATAAAATGCTTAAGTAATATATTTCAATAAGTATTGTATCATTGTCTATTTAAGCTATATGTCATTAGCTTAGAATTTCTTCATATTTTTTATTTGTAAAGAAAACTTTAAAATTATAAAATGTAATTGTAACTATGGGCATTATTATGGCATTAGAAAGTAGTATATCTCAACCACAAATTCTAATATCTTTTGTTAAAAATTTTGAGTTTTAGGCTATAAAAGTTAAAATGTTATTTTTTCCTAAAGGAATATGGGATCTTATTAAAAAGGATTTAAATGAACCACATGATGAAAAAGATAAGTTATAAGATAATATGAAAATGGATTGTAAAGCATTGTTTTTAAATCAACAATATTTAGATGAACCAATTATTCCCAAGTTTTCTATAGCCAAAAAGTCTATGATAGCATGAGATAGTTTAGAAAGAGCATATCAAGGGACATCAAATGTTTTTGATATTAAAAAGAAGTTAGAATGTGGGATGACCCAAAACAAAATGAGTTGAAAATCAGCTAAAAATCATTACCAACAAACTAACCAATCCCTTAATATTAAAAATCTGCACATTAAGATGTTTCTAAAATTACTACTACTAATAACTATTCTAATGTCATCATTATAGATATTTTTGGCCCAAAAATTCTTGGTAGTAATAGAACAAGTCCATAAAGAATTAATATAAAAAGTCCTATGGGTTAATTAGGAACTAACTATCATAACAAAAAACCAAAAAAATAGCATAGTGGAAGGAGCTAAATCTCATTTCTTTAGTTCCTTCGGTTCTCTAGTAGTAGGTGCAACCAATCATTGACCATAATTCCATATAGTGACTTGGAAGTCTCCAAGTCCTTTTCATTGGTAGTGCCCTCCTTTCCTATCTATAACAAGTGCAAGGAAAATTTACCAACTTTTTCAAAATTTTCCTCTAGGTGCTCATTCTTCTTGATCAGGCTAGTTATGGACTTCTCCAACCTAGAAATATTTGGACTCTCTTGGTATTCATCAATTTACCCCATTGTTCCAGTCTCCCTTTGGATGCAATTTATCCCTCATGTTTTGCATGTTCAAATTCTATAAGTGCCTTAGTTTTTAAATCCCAAGCTTGAGCCCTTCCCTATTAAAAATAATTAAATTAGCTCAAGATCCATCCTAATTTACTATAACCTAGACTAACACAGAGCCTTTGGCTACTGCTAAAAGATAAAAGTAAAATATATCGACTATATGTTGAAAGTAGTGGCACCACTACTAAGAAGGGTAGTAGTAGGTCCAAAAAAATATTGTAGGACAAAAAATCCTTGGCCACCATTGGTAAGGAAAAAATATAGACATTTTTGAGTCCACTCATAACTCAAGTTGAAAAACTGGCCGCAGACACAAAAGGAACGCAATGAGGAAGAGTTTTAGGGAATGAGAGGATGAAGAGACTGGTAGTGAAATAGAAAGAGGAAGATGGTATGATAGGCGAACAAGCATGATTTTGCAAATTGGTGTATAAAAGATTCAAACTTGATTTCACCTAGAATATAAATCAAGTAATGAATGTTGTTAATCATATTTGATAATATGGTGATGATTTTACTTATTAAAAGGTTGTTGAAAAGATACTCCCTATTTTGTGTAGAAAATTTGATGCAATTAGTGTTGCCATAGAGAATTTAACACTTTGAGAACACTCTTTACCGATTAGTTCATGGGGTCACTTTTATCTCATGAATCTAGAATGAATAGAAATAATCATTCCTTTTGGGAGAAATTTTGTGTATTATAGGTATCTTTAGGCAAAGGCAGATGAAGACCAACCTATAGTAGAAAAGGAAGAGGTGGAAGCATAGATGGGCATGTAATTCCAAAAAAAGAAGGGAAAAATCAATCCATCTAGAGTTTCAACAAAGGACATGGGAGAATTTCATTCTAGAATCCATTATCAAGGTTTGATAAGAGATTTGGTCATTTTGCAAGTGATTGTAAAAGGAAACAAGAAGAGATTGAAAGAGTTGTGCTAATTACTCAGATGTATCTAATAACAATTCTCAAAAGAAAATTATTTTTAATGTTTCTCAAATAAGTTCTCTTGAAATTAATGTCATTATTTTAAGAGATTTGGTCATTTGGCAAGTAATTGTAGTAAGAAACAAGTAGAGATTGAAAGAGTAGTTCTAATTACTAGCATCAATTATCAAAGTTAATTTATAAGTTGTAATGTTTCTTAAGAAAGTTATAATGATATATGGTTCCTAAATAGTGGATGTAGTTGTTGATTTTGTCTTCGGTGGTGTGAACTTTTGCAAGTTGATATTGTATACCCTAGCCCATTTTTGTGAATTGTAACTTAGTACATTATTTATTAATAGAAAAGGATTGTTCATCAAAAAATAGTGGATGTAGTAACCTAGATGTAGTAACCATATCATTGGAAATAAACATTAATTTGCTAGTTTGGATGATTCAAAAAAATCTAAAGTAAATTTGGAAAATGATAATAAAGTCTTCATCAGAGAAAATGTGTTATAAATGTATTGACAAAAAATATATGAAAAATATATATTCCAGATGTGTATTTTGTATCTGGATTAAAACACAATCTCTCGAGTGTTAGTCAACTAATGCAAAAGGGTTAAATTTTTTCCTTTGATAATGATGGTCGTATAATTTTTTTATATAAATCCTTGTGGTGGGTTAATTTCAAGGTTCAACATGACACCAAATAAAATGTTTCTACTCTAGATTCATTGCATTCAAGCAGTAGAAGACGTCAATTTTAGGACAATATTCTCAGATCAATCATGCTTATGGCATTTGAGATATGGTCATCTTCATTTTGATTTTTTGATCTTGTTCCAATTGAAAAATATGGTGAAAGGATTACCTCAAAAACAAGTTCATGTGAAAGTGGTCTATTGGAGAAAAAAAAATATAGAGATATTTTTGATAGGAGGTTCACATTGAGAAAGACAACCATTCATATTAGTTCACACTAATATATGTGGACATATACAAACTTCTTCTTTAGGAGGAAGTATAGATTTATTAACATTTATTCATGATTTTAGGAAGAATACCTAAATATACTTTCTCCAAAAAAATAAAGAAGCTTTTGTAACATTCAGGGAATTTAAAACTTTAGTTGAAAAATAAGGTGGTCTCTACATCAAGATATTACATTCTAATAGAGGTGGTGAATTTAATTCTAATGAGTTTCTAGAGTAATTCTCCACAAGGTACAAAACACTACAAAATTTTGTAGTAGAGAAGAATAACAAAACCATAATGGAGATGGAAATGAGTATTTTTAAGCTCAAAATTCTATCCAATGAGTTTGGACCGAAGTAGTAGCATATGTTGTATACATCTTCAATAGAATTCCTGTGAAGACCATTAAGAACAAAATCCTATAGGAGGCATGGAATGTTAAGAAATATAATGTATCCCATTTTAGATTTTTTGGATGTGTTTCTTATTCAATTGTTCCATCTAAATTGAGAAGGAATTTAGATCCTAAAAGTGAAAAATGTATCTATATTGGTTACAATGAAGAATTATGTAACCCCATTTCAAAGAAATTGATCATCAATGGGAATGTTAAACTTGAAAAGAAAGTTTCATGGGATGTAAATAATATCAAAAAAGTCACAAGAAGAGTACCAATATTTCAAAGTGGAGATGAATCAAAGGAACAAGGTAGTAAAAAACCATTGATTACTTTGCCAAGGAACTTTGTGCAAGGAACATCACCTCTAAAGGACTAATAGGGTTCTTGGTAAAGGTATGGTTTATGCTTTTATTTAACATGTTATCCTTGGTGTGAGGATGGTTTCATTATTATGTCATGGTATACTCTTGATATGCATTTAGAGTTTTGACATGTTATAGTATGTTCATATGGAGCATGTTATCTCTTTGGTTGAGATGGTAAGATCATGTTGTCATGTTTATTGTAATGCCCTACCAAGGGATCCAAAAAAATTTACTATGTTTGCCAAACAATTTTTTTTTTAAAACATGAAAGATAAAACCATATATAACATTTGCGGGAGCACTAGCAACAATTCAAATGAAAATAAACATAACATATACACATAACAAGCTACATTCTTTAAAGATCCCTTAATGTTGTATCACATCTAAATTAACTATTCATCTAACATCCCATCCTTATGAAATAACAATGATACATCCAATGTACTTAAACAATATACAAGTGTCCTTTTGTAATTATATTTTAGTTTAGCTTAATCATCCACTGTACATATCACAGGGTATGAAAAGCTTAAAAGAATAAACATCCAAGTAAATAAAGTACATCATCATCATCTAATATTAATCCATGATGCAATAACATAAATGAAATCACATATCATACATGATACATCATAACAAAAGATAACCATATATCACAAACATAAATAACTAAGTGCACAGTTCCTCCCAACCATAAATAGCATCATTAGACCATTGTAGATCCTAACCATCCTTCCGTGCGTAACATTCCAAAGCACCGAAGAGATCATTCATATTAACATAGTAGGAACGTAACTCCTAAAACATCCTACTAACATGCAAAGTAAAGCATAATAAATCATCAACTAACATATGCAAAGTAAAGCAAATCATCAATATAAGAAACATACCAGTAAATACATCCATCATAAGGTATATTATCTATCATAATGCTCCAAGAACATAATGAAGAATAAATACCAACCAAGGATACTCCAGCCACGGTGTCTCGGACGGATCTTAAACGATAAGAGTGAAAATACACTACCACCCGACCACGTGGAACCTAAGTGGTCCACTCCCACCGTGCTGAAAAGATAATCTCAAGTCCCAAATAGGCTATCAATACAGATAGCATAAAAAGTTTAGGAATCCTAAAAGTATACTAACTCAAAGGTTCCATCACACAAAACTGACATCTAATTCCCAAAGGCACACAAAGACATGTAGGAAATCTACTCTGCAAGCAGGAAAGTGTCACTACATTTATCACGTACAAGTTACCCTAGCAGTTAGTTAAACTCCATGGATCCATACTGATCTCATGCGGCCACTAGTATCCTCTCATACTGATGAGGCATTCTACGGAATGCACGGTTGCAACTATGCGTTCTGACTACTCCCATCCTAGCCTGTACAAGCATTCAAGGCATGGGCGAGAATATCAAAACAATTATCTTTTTAGGTTCATTTAATCTCCATTTGGTGTGTAAATATTATCATTTATTAATCAAACTTACAATGAGTTACCCTGGCAGCCACTTAGGGCCCCGGCCCCCATTGCAAGCCACTTCCCGACACTACAAGTAGATTACCTACCCTAAGCTCATGGAATCATAAATCACCACAGTCCTGTACAAGTGACTGTAAAAAAAATCCAAAAGATAATCCATAAAAATAATCATCAAATAACCATGATAAAAGCATCAAAAATCCATAATAAGAAGAATCATCAAATCTCCAAGATAAGAATCATCAAATCTCCATGAGCATCTGAAAAAGCATCCATAAAAAATCATGACCACAACGGTTTTCTATTGGCAACTGAAGGCATTACTGATAATCATAAGTATCAATTGGTTCTTAATAACCAAAATATATCTCAAGATAAATGGTTCTCAACAAGCAACCAAGAATATCTCAAAATCATACTGATTGAAGACTCCAAAATGGTTGAGTCGAACATGTCACAATATGACATCATCAAGAAATAAATCCACATTTCAATCCCATCATGGTGACTAGAAAGTAATCCAAGGATAATTGATCGATGACTCAAAAATGATTAGCTCTTGTGTCTCATATATCTCAGCTTCACACATGAAGACTGATGAATAACAATCAGTAATACAAACATTTCATAGAGCATATGATCACATTACCATAGTTGGAATTATAAAGATCGAGATCAAATAAAATCAACATGCCTTCACATCTCATAACCTCGAGCCTCTGGTAACAACCTAGGACTGGTCAACACTAGTTAACTCAAAACCCAAAATAAGAAGCATATAGAATACACGATGCAGACACATATTTTGGTTTTGCTATCTTACATAGTTGAATCAAGTGTAGACGTTTCTAATTTTTCTATTTGCAAGTATATTGTCAAGTGTCTTAAGTTTCATCATTTGATCTACAAGTCAACCCATTTGTTCCCCGATAGTATTATCCTTCCATTATTAAGAATTACATTCTAAGAATAACTTAAGGATAACTATTTACTCATTAAACTGATCATCCTTAATTTTTTCTTAATTTATCTATGATCCATATTCTAATTGATTAACCTTTCAACTTTTTTAGAATCATTATTCATTATATTATAAAAGGACCAATTATCATTCTTCGAATAAGAGATTATATCTTTATTTATCTCAATCCATTAACATAGGTACACCATCCATGATCTATTAACATCTTATTAGTTTTCAATTAGAAACTTAATTAAGTATTACTAAAGTTTGAGTCTTTGAATTTAATCGTCACCATCGTTGACAACCATATAATATCTAAAGTCATAATTCAAGTCATAAGTATAAGACCTATCAACTTCAATATAGACAATCTACAATCTTGTTAAAAGAATTATATCAAATAAATTTCTATTACATAACTTAATTATTAATTAAATCTAATTAACTCTCATTAATTGATTTAATTAATAATTGTATAACCATAACAACGTTCCAATTAATATCAGTTGACTAATAACTAACTAAAATTCTGTAAGATAAAAGTCAACTATAATTCAATACTCAAATGTTCATATTAATAATTCAATAATAATAACTTGTCAATATTTATTAGCAAGCTATATTGAGAATAAATCTATAATGACCTCATTTGTCTTCTTTCAAGGAATACCAACATTCCCTTGACAAATTCGTATTATCATTAATCTTTTTAAATAAGACTCTATCGCACAACTTAATTATTAATATCATAGTTATAATATCAACTCAATGAATATCAATTGATTAAAAATCAATTATAATCCAACTCCAAAATTTTCTTATCTTTTACCAAACTTTAATCAATAAATAAAATCCGCTAGATTAACTTTAATCAAATTTGTTGATATCTATTTAAATGATTATTTATTAATAGTTTGCTAGTCCTTACAAACATTAATAAATAATAAACTCTTCAAACTATACATACTTGATCTATAGAATCCTACCATAAACTCATTAGTTAATATTTGGCTAACTCTTAACTCCATTAAGGTATTCAAATGTATTAACCAATAACATAATAATTCAGTCTTAATCCAATATCATTCAAAGTCTCTAAATTTAAATTATTATCTTACAATTATTTAATCAATATTAAAATCAACCATTAGACTCCATTTTCTAATTGTTCTAATAATATTTTGTCTATATAAACATTGTTTGAAAGAGATCCCTATCACAAACCAATAAGACTCATTGTAGATTTTAACATGAATAATCTCCAAAGTCTTAACATTATCAATTATCATCTTCATTAAACAAATCTAGAATTGTTTAATATATATTAAATAGTGTTCAATATACATTATAAAGAGTCCACTATATAAACTATATTAAAATATCTTTTCTTTTAATTTTCTCTCATTTAAAAATCTATTTACTTAGATTGACTAATAATTAATTACACTTCTTTTACTATTAACTAATCTTAATTAAATTTGATTTAATTAGATTAGATAATAAACCATATAAAACTAATGCATTTTAATAAGATTCTAATAAAGAAAGATTTCAATAATATCTTTAATCCATTTCATGCTTTGATATATTATTTTGTGAAGTTTAAGCATAAAGAATTCTTGGTTATAGAAAATGAAAAAATATCTGTTTTTGAATAAAACAATCTCACGATAGCCATATCTTCCTAATGAACCGTTGGATCGGGCTGAAATTGAAATATGTTGTAGAAGGCTAAGTTGCGCCAATTCTTACCAGAGCGATCCAATAAATTCGATCTTGATATAAAGTTATGAATGATTGAGTTCGGGTCTATCCAAGGGGCAGCGATCGGACAATTTGTGATGAATTAAGAATTTTCTCTTAAAATATTTTTTCTCTAAATTTAACCATAAAAGGGTTTGTTCATACGCATTTAAAAATATAATTGATAGAAAGATTGCATCTAATCATTCAAATTTTCACCATAAAATTTCTATTTTAATTCTAAATCTTGTCTTTCTAATTTAATATAAATTCGAACCCAAATTCGATTAAAATCTAATTTCTTTCTTATTTGAAACTAGGGTTTTTCTATTGTTTTCTTCTCAACCAAATAAAATATCTAGATTCCAATTTCAAATAGTAGATTCAATCATAGAGAGTATTCAGAGACATAAAATAGATATGATGAAGGCAGGAAGAGAAAGAGTGCAAAGAGAATATGAGAATATCACGAGTGCACTTGGACACTGTTGCTAATTTGCCATGCTTCAGAAGTTCATAGAAAATCCCTTTTTTCTCCATCATTCGCAATTCTTCCAAAAATCCAAGCCGATCGAATCCTCCAAGTGATTAGAAAATGCTAGAAGGAGCATAGAAGCAAGTAAAAAATATATGAGCATATGAATCTTCTCCTATGCATGTAAGCTTTGAAGCTTCTATTTTAGCTTGTAGCTCATGGCTTCCATTAAGCTTGTAGCTTCCATTAAACTTTTTCCTTTAAGCTTCTATGAATGCCTGAATATCAAGAGCTCTCAAGAAACATTTGGATTGCTTTTTGAAACCGCTGAAAAGTGTCACCAACTAAGCATGGATCTTTTTCAATTCTTTTTTATGAGTCATAGAATTTTAGACACCTTATGCTTAATTGATGCACTAACCCCCGTGTTGTTGACACATGTTAATTCTCATGCAAGCTTAAAACTCAAATTTACTTTACTTTTTTCAAATTTAATTAATTTATTTATTAAGTCTCATGCAGTAACTTTAATATCTCCACTTTTCAATCTTAATATATTTATATTTTAATCATATGAGATTTAGAATCTTTTAATAATTTAAAATATATTTTTCACTTTTAAATTTCATTGTCCAAAATTTATTGCTAAAATATTTATTAGCTTTAATAATAATAATATTTAGTCATTTATTTAAAAATGAGCTCCAAATATATTATTATTAAAATAAATATTGTCACATTTCAAATTTAATATTATAACTTTTATCTTCCAATTTAATTATTTTTTTATTTTATTTAATTAATTTTTCAATTAATTAAATAAAATAAATATTAAAATATCATATTAATTTTTTTATTTAATTAAACCATTAATTAAATCTTTTGATTAGGCTTAATTAATAGAAAATACTCCAAAGACTCACAAAGGTAAAAATACGAAAAACCCATCATAGCCAAAATACATACAAAATCAAACCAAGGGTTTAAATCATGAATTACATCATCCAACGTATTCAGAGGGTACTCAACTCAGATACTTGTCCTAATTTTTCAATTAGAACAAATGGCTTAAAGGGTTGAGATTTGGACTTGAGAATTTATCTGCCGTCTCTTATCATTGAGATAATGTGATAGGGTATGCTCATCCTGGCAATTTAGGGAAGTCGATACCCAGTACCTGCGACCTGCATAAAAATCATGCATTTACAAACACAATATATACTAAACTAAACAGACAATGGTAGGAAGTGGTGCATCGTGTAAATCCTGACTAGCAGGTGACTACGACTCCCTTCTTTAACCACATCAGACACACCATACAAAAGCAAACACACAAGGAAAACACGTACACCATACACATGCAAGTATGGGGTAAGTATCCATAAGAAAGTACATATGATAATAAATCATCTTACTAATCATCATTAATAATTGAAAGCAATGTAATAATCATCATCAATAATTGTGAACACTAAAAATAATCATCATACATACATGAAATGTAGAGTCTAAGTAATCTCATCACATAATAAACTGAATCCATAGCACAATATCTGATAATCTCAAAAGAATGCTACTAACCAACAACATAAAACTAGCTCTAAAAGAGTTTAGCAACTATAAAAAAATGTGAACTAGGGGAAGACACTACATTTATGTTCCTAAGGCAAAGGCTGAAACTTTGATAACAATCTTGATTTAGTTTCTTGGTATTGAGTACAGTGATCATAAGCTAGATACTTCATGATCTATATCTATATTGCATTTGGAGTTGGCATGGATTGTTTGGTTATAGGTGATCATGGATACTTAAAGATGATGGTGATGCTAATTTGTCTTTGATTAGAGAATTATTTGTTGGAACGATTGATAGTTTGAGTAGGAGAGTCCAAGGGGCATTCACCTGATATGGGCTTAAGAGGAGATTGTTATTAGATGAGTCTTGATTCGAGACTTGGATATTTTGATAAGCATTCTCATTCCCCACTCTTGGTCTACTTAGTAGCTTTCTACTTGAGAGATATATCCCATTATTTCTATTAGCTATATTATATTTATGCTTTTCTTTCATGGATATGGATATTGAGCTATGGTACATGAGTTAGTTTTAGAGGGTTCATTTGAGAGATAGTTTAGCATTGGTTATCTCCATTTTCATATGTTGTTATGCCGGTTGAGTTTGGAAGATGATTTTATACTAGGCATATTCCTTGAATTAGGAATAGTTTATGAGTTTGATCTTCTTGTGAGAGGCTTATATCCATGATTAGTTATATGGTATGGTTTGGGTGTTGTTAAGGCTTCTTGATTGGGGTTTTATAGAGGAGATCATACTTGCACAGTTTACATCTAGAGGTGTGTGTAGAATGATATGATGCAGGTTATGATTTGCATAGTTTCTCTCTGGTCTTAGTTATCTTCCTAGATGTTTGGTTTCACTTACATTAGATTTGAGATTGGTTAGAGATTGTGATCATTGGTTTGTGCTCATGTATGTCGTGTGAGAGATGACATGGTTATTCCTTTATCTCTTTTCTATGTTGGTTATGGAGAACATTTGAGAGCATTGGATATTAGTTATGAAATTTTTTCTTGTAGGATATCAATTTATGCATTATGGACATCCTTGAGACTACATGGATTCACTTCTTTCAGATGTTCTGAGTGGATTTCTTATAGATTTGACATTATCTTTTGTAGTGGGATCTTCTTGGTACATATGTGGTAGATATTTCTCTCGAGGCTTGTGATTGTAGGTTACGAATTGGATATGTTGATGATGTGAGATTCACTTGGTGTACCTTTGGAGCTATGGATAGTCGGATGGGTTTGATACTTGTTGTGGGTGTTATTTTAGCTATGGATATTTTGACAACTATGGACACATATGTTTACCTTTGGATTACGTGTTTGTGCTTGACATTATAGTTGGTACAGGATTTTATGATCTTCTAATACAACAGGTTGGGTGGCTTTCTCTTTAGATGGCTTCTATCTATTTTTGATGGTAGTGGAATAATAAAAGGTGAGATCATTCATGTTTGAGATGCCAGATACTTTGCTTTTTTTGTGGGTACCAAGATGGAGCACATGGTGTACTTTGATCCATGATGGTGGATGTGCTAGGAGGGATTGTTGGATATTGTTAATTTATGTGGCTATAGATTGACCCTATGCAATGTATAGAACAAGTTGGAGATTGTTGAGATTATGTGTGTTGCACACATTGCATAATATTGTTATATTGTGTTATTTTATTTTATTATGTAATGTTGCACCTAGATGGGTATGTAACATGTAAAGATTCCCATGGGATATACATGATGAGTTGTATTGTAACATTGTGATAATATTTCATGTAATTATTTAATATTGAGAAAAATAATTAAATTTTTAATATTAAATTTGGGGTCAATGGGTTAGGTAGCACATGGTTTATGTAATAACACTTAATTATTTTGTGGGACTTGCTACTATATAAGAAACCACAAGGGTAGTTGTTGGTGGGAGAAGAAGGTGACATGACAAAAGGCAAAAAGGCAAGAGTTGAGTGAGACAAGGCTTGAAATTTTATCCATAGGAGCATTCGTGAAGGTTGGAAGCATGACGTGGGATGTGTCAATTCATGAGCTTATGCACATAGATTGCTTGGTTGTGGCTATGGATTTGAAGGCTTCCATGGTTGTATTGCAATGACATTTTTCACTGAATAATACATGGTGATGGATGCTTTTGGAGATTGGGCTTTTTCCTTAATACGGGTTTCCCAGGGTATATCTTGTGTCACAATTTTTGTGGGTATGTTGTCTTTTTTATTGCGTGTGGATTTCCATTACACATTTTTGTCAGATCTATTATGGGTTATGTGGAAATGGTTATATTCTTTGTTGCAAGTTTCCTTAGAGTTGTTGAAGAAGAGAGGACATATATTTTCCTCTATTGTCTTTTAGGATTCTTTTGGGATATATCTATGCAAGCATCATATGGGAAAGAGAAGATTGAGGAGTATTGGTGGAAAGGAAATCAGATTCAATGATTTGAAGCTATTGCCTCAATTTCTACTTTAGTGTATCCTTTAATTTTCACCTTATGTGATGTTTTCATATTTGCATCATATTCATGCTTCAAGGATTGTGGATCTCTTTATGAAGATAACCCTAAAAATTAATTAGTTTCATCATTGATGAACATTTTTGAAGCCTTTTTAGCCTTTCCCTTTGACCATGTAAAAAGTTAATATCTTTTAGTTTCAACTCTTTGTAACTTGCAATTTTATGAAGAGAAAATTATAGATGTTTCAAGTCTTTTTAATTATTATTATTTTTAAATGTATAAAGCATAACATAAATCTATGCTCTAGGTAAAATTAAAGGAAGAAATCTTTAATAGAATCACTATCTAAACATTCTATTTTGCTTGAATATTCTTTGAATTTATCAAATAGAAAGCTTTTACAATATAATAGCAATTTTTTTAAATTTGGAATTCTTGAATGTTAATAATATTAAGTTTTGTTTTTATCTTGTTAACTGAAAACATCTTTATGAAAAAAACTAGAAGTTTCATCTTTTAAAAAAGATTTATAGAGTTTGAATTTTAGTAACTAATTTTAAGGCTTAATAGGAACACCATCACCACTTAACTAACATACTAATTAGTGAACCCTAAAATAATTTATAATATTAAAATAAGTTAAGATATATAATTTTAAAACAAGTGAACCTAGGTTATGTATATATCTATATGTCTATATATACACATGTACATATACATTAATCTAAATTGAATCCTAACTCTTAACTAAATTTAATTAATATCTTAAAAATTAATTAAACATTAAATAACATTTACTTCTAATCCTAGCATTAAATCAATTATTACCTAACCCTAATTCCAATAAAAATATTAAACTAAATTGAACTCTCATTTGCAAGATAATTATATACTAAAATAATTTTCCAGTTATGCTAAATCCAATAAACGATTATTCCCTATAACACAACATACTAAGAGGGAAAAGAGATGTTAAGAGTCTGAAGGGTGGAGTGTATGGGTAGAAAAATATGAGAGAGATAGAGAGAGGTGGGGGGGGGATATCATTAGATGAGGGGGAGATGGACAAGGGGGAGGGGGGGATTAGGTAAAGAGGGAAAGAGGTTAACGAGAGAGAGAGAGAGAGAGAGAGAGAGAGAGAGAGAGAGAGAGAGAGAGAGAGAGAGATGGTAATAATGGGGAAGGGAGATAGGAAGTGAAAGGTGAAAAACTAGGTTCCAAGTTAGAGAGAGAGAGAGAGAATTTACTTCTATAATCCTTGCATTAAATTAATTATTCCCTAACCCTAAGTCTAATAAAAATATTAAACCAAATTAAAATCTCATTTTGAAACTAATTATATAGTTAACCAATTTACCATTTATCACAAATCAAATCAAATATTACTCCTAATAGTACACCTTACTAAGAGGGAAAATAAATGTTAAGAATATGAAGGGGAGAGTGTACATAAGATTTTAATTAGGGGTATAAAAATATGAGAGAGAGAGAGAGAGAGAGAGAGAGAGAGAGAGATTAGTGGTCAAAATATTTGAGAGAAAGAGCCAGATAAAGGGGAGAGGGTGAGGGACACGAGGTATAGCTAGGTGGAAAATATGGTGTGAGGGCAAAGAAAATAAAAAGAGGGAGAAGTGAAAGGGAAGAGATAAGGAAGACAAATAAAATGAGGGGAAGAGAAATCAATAGATCACAAGAAATGTTATAGTTAGGGTTTAAGATAGATAGGTATGATCATGATGGGGGGGGGGGGAGAGAGAGAGAGAGAGAGAGAGAGAGAGAGAGAGAGAGAGAGAGAGAGAGAGAGATGGTAATTAGAGGGAGGTGGAAGAGTGAGTTTAAGAGTGAAAGAAGGTAACTAGGGTTAAAAATGTTGGAATACTTTTAGAATAACTTAGAGGGGGGGTGAATCACTTATCCAAGGTCTAAATGTATAAATAAAACTTTTCACGACTTAGTGAACCCATAAAAAAATTATACTCATGTATACATCAATAAGATTATGCAATCACTGAAAACATGTAGGTTATAGATCTCTATTCAGTCCTCAATTCCACTTGGCCTTCATACTTTTTAGTTCTAATATCTTGTTCACTCTTCAAGCATTCATCTCCTTAAGCATTCTTTCTTAACATGTCATTGCAAACTCTTCTCTTAAGTCACTAGATAAAGAAAAACCCTTGAGTCCTTGTCTCCCTTAGGTTCTCGCACATGACAACCTTGCTTCATGACCAGTCATCCCTATAAATAGTAAGTTTAGATATTTTTCCACTCATTTTTCATCATCCAAATTAGGGTTAGGATGGATTAGGTAGGATACAATATATCTTTCAATAATCTCGCTCAACAATGATCTTTTCAATCAGATCTCAACAATCTCCCTCTTTGGCATTGATGGAAAACCAAATTGTAAACATCTTTTTCCAAGCAAATTAACTAAAATAAAATAGTACAACAATACCAAAAAGAAAACTTGTATTAAAATCTCTCCCTCTATTAACAACTTCCATCTTCTAATTAGGTTACAAAATTATTTCTTATAACTCCATCTTACTATATATCTCTCTAACTAGGGAGATTAGGATTTCTCCCTCTCTCTTATATTCTTCTCTATTTGTTTGAGAACAATCTCTTAATATTTCCCTCTTGATCAGTAATCATATTGTTGATCAAGAATATAATCTCCCTCTTTGACAACAATGCCAAGGACTTATGCTAAAAACTTGTCATCTTAAAATGCAAATATAAACTTTGTTATTTTTTTTTTAGTTTCCCCCTCTGTCACCTTTCTTGTGACTGATTTTCAGTTTTATCTCTCTGATTACGTTAGGCGGCTCCTAAAGTAAGATCCTTTGCACCAATGTGTAACATATGAATATTAGCTTGTTTGATGTAGGGCATTCCTTTTATTACTTAGATAGCCTTTGATAGGGGTATCACCCCTAATTTACCTCTTAGATATTCATGAGCATCCTTAGGTAATGGTTTGGTGAAGATATCAACAATTTGCTCCTTTGTGTTAACATATTCCATCTTCACCTCTTTATCTTGAACTAACTCTCTCAAGTAATAATACTTGATTGTAATGTGCTTAGTCTTTGTGTGCATCACTTGATTCTTTGATATATTCATAGCACTTGTATTATCATAATCAAGTATCACTGGTTTTATGATCTCTTCCTTCATTTCTTTGAGTAGTTATTTGGTCCATACAATGTTTATTGCAATTTATAATAGCGACAACATATTCAACTTCAGTAGTAGATTATGAAGTACAATTTTTTTCTTACTAGTCCATATAACTAGTCTCTTGCCTAAAAAAATGCTCCTCCACTGGTGCTCTTTTTTTCATCAATATTTCTAGTCCAATCAACATCAGTGTATGCTCTCAATTCAAAATTTTCATTCTTCTTGTAGTACAGAGTAAACTCTTATGTTACTTTTAGATATCTCATTATTCTCTTCATAGCCATTAAATGATTCTCCATGGGATTAGCAGAGAATATTACAACTATCCCTATAGACAATGCAATATTAGGTCAGCTATGTACTACATATTGCAATTTTCCAATCATAGACTTGTACAATTTTTTATTTACATATGCTGAATCATCATTTTTTGACAACTTGTGTCCTATCACCATAGGTGTACCTACTAGTTTGGAATCCTCTAATCGAAAAGTTTTCATTATTTCCTTGATATACTTTGACTGAGTGATGTATATACCATATATCATCTAATATACAAGCAAACCCACAAAAAAATTGATCTCTCCAAACATAGACATTTCAAATTCTTGCTTCATTTGATTTGTAAAATCCTAACATAAAGCATCTTGACCTCCAAATATGATATCATCAAAAAATATTTTAGATAAAAAGATATCTTTTCCTTTCTCTATATTTATGTATAGATTGATGTTATCATCACTCCTTTCAAATACAATATTCACAAGATAATTATGAAGTCTCCCATACAATGCTCTTGGTGCTTGTTTCAAACCATATAGAGCTTTGTGTAGTTTATATACCATGTTCTTATTTTTAACATCAACAAAACCTTCTAGCTATTCTATGTAAACTTCTTCCTCTAATATTCCATTTAGAAATGTAGATTTAACATCAATTTAGTAAATTTTGAAACCTTTGTATGTAGAATAAGCAAGTAGAGTTCTTACTCTATCCAATCTAGCAAAAGGGGAGAGTGTCTCTCTATAGTCAATTCCTTCTTCTTATGCATATCCCTTGCAAACTAATATTTCTTTGTTCCTTGTGACTTCACCATTTTCATCTAACTTGTTTCTAAATACCCACTTGGTACCAATCACATTTTTTTCTTCTAGTGTAGGAACTACACTCTATGTTTTGCTCTTCTCTATTAATTCAATCACTTCTTCCATGAATTTATACTAGTCAACATTTTCTAATGCATCTCTCACTAATTTGGGTTCCTTAATAATCAGTAAACATGTTTCACTTCTTAATCTATTTCTTGTCATTGTTCTAGCATCTTTATCTTCAATTATTTGAGTAGTAGGATGATGTCTTTTGACATACTTAGACAATATTGGTTCAACTCTTATTTCTTTATTTTGTCTTTCAACTTTAGAATTACTATGTATGTTTCTATCAGGTATCTCAGCATCTCTTTCATGTCTACTAATCTCTAAATTAGAATGTGCATTTTCTTCATTATATAACTCAGCATCTAAATGTAGCTCAGTTCTTGAATGCAACTCAACATTCATGGGGTGTGACTTGACAGTCACTGTAACTTGTTGATTTGTAACATCTTCTTCAGTAGCCATTCCTTCATAAAAGTATACAAATGATTTGTATTCTTCTAGCTCTTTCATAGGTTTAGCCTCATTTACTTTTGTATATTCATCCAAGTTCACATTTGCACTTTCCACAATTTTACTAGCATTAGTATTCAAACACTTATAAGCTTTACTTCTTGTGGAGTATCCTAGGAATATACCTTCTTCACTTTTTACATCAAGCTTTCCATTCTTAACATCTTTAATAATGTAACATTTACTTCCAACTACCTTAAACTATTTTACATTGGGTAAGTATCCATACCATAGTTTAAAAGGTGTTGAACGAGTACCTTTTTGATTTTCACATGGTTCAAGGTATGGACAGCTATACTTGCAGTTTCTCTCTAGTATTTCAAAGCAACTTTCTTCTCCATCATGAGTGTTCTACCATAGTCCATTATAGATCTATTTCTCCTTTAAGTAATCTCATTTTTTGGATGGGTTCTAGGGGAAGATTTCTACCTTTTGATTCCTCTATCATTACAGAACATCTCAAATTCATTTGATGTAAACTCTCCTCCTCTATTAGATCTCAAACACTTCAGAATTTTACTCACTTTCTTTTCAACTCTTGCTAAGTTCCACTTAAACATTTGAAAGGCATTATATTTCTTTTTCAAAAACATAACTGTCATCATCTTAGAATAGTCATCAAAAAATAGAATTATGTACTTATGTCCTTTGTAGCTTTGTACATCAATTAGTCCACACAAGTTAGTATGAAAAATCTCTACTTTTCCTTTAGAAATAGAAGTTTTACTCTTAAAATTTGAGTTTGTCATCTTTCCTAATTGACATTTTGCACATTACATTATCATGCTTCTTCAATTTAGGAAAATATCTAACTTTCTTCATTTTACTGATACTAACCAAGTTATCAAAGTTAACATGACATAACCTCTTGTGTCACAACCATACATCATCAAATTTTATAACAAGACAACTAGCATCCTCTATATCAAGATAGAATAGATTACTTCTAGTTTGATCACCCTTTCCAATAATTTTCCAATTTATGTCATATATCTTAGCAATCTTGTTTTCAAATTCAACCTTATATCCCAAATTATTTAGTTGTGACACACTCAACAAATTATAGTTAAGTCCTTCAACATAGTAAGCATTGTCACATAAAATCTTTTCTATGAGTTTGATAGAACCTTTTCCTTTTATCAAACATGATGCATCATTACCAAATCTTACACTATTTCCATCATAACAATTTAGGGTAATGAACTTACTTTTTTCTCTAGTCATATGATGTGAACATCAACTGTTAATGATCCCTCTATCATTATTGTCCACACAAGTCAGAAGTGTAGTTGCCTCATCTTCATTAGATTCATCCTACATTGCAAAATATTCCACCTCATCATCATGTTCATTAGAATCATCCTCTTTGGCAGTGTAGCAAGACTTCCTTCTTTTTCTTTGCAATCTTTACCATCTTCATCTCTTTTACCTCTTATTGCATTAACTACTTCTTTTATCCTTTCAACATATTGACCAATATTCTCACCTTCTTCCATTCTCATTTCATCAAACTTACCTCTAAGGCTTTCAGCTTTGGCTCTAAGAACATTGGCGTCTCCTCCATATATGGAAGCTAGGGCATCCCACATTTTCTTTGCACTATCAAAACCTTTAATATCATCAATTTTGGCATAACTTATGAGAGAGGCAATCTCTAGCATTGCCTGATTGTGTTCTTTCTTCTTCCTCATATCTTCAATAGTTGGGGCACTAGTAGGATCAAAATGTTCCATAGAAATGGTAAATTGTGCATTATCTTGATGCAGGAGCATCCAGAGGTATAAGGGCAATCCTGTGTCACCCAAGAAAATGTACTTAGACTTAGTTTATATTTCATTTGTTTTCATTTTTGGACACCCATTTAGGTCAAATAAAGGTTCCAACTCTCATAGTTCAACTATCAGTGTGCTAGAAAATCCCAAAAAAATAGGAGCATGCAATTTGGCCATCATTTTGGTGACCTAGAAGGTGTGAATTGGCCAGATGAATGTAATTGTGATTTAGAGCATTTCAGAAAAAGAATCAGGTCAAAAGGCCCTACGGTTTGAAAGTTATTGCAGTTTTTTGGGTTTTGGAGACCTCCTAAGAATGCTTCAAAGTTAGGTTAGGGGTATTAAATGAACTCAAAAAGGACCAAAAAATGGGTGATGAGAAAATATTTTCCATAGGGCTATAGAGCACTTCAAGAGCTTTTCAAAAATGTAAACGGTTCGTCAATCGGAGCTACGGTTCAAAAGTTATACCTCCCGAAAGTTCGGTTACCATTTCTGGATTCTTCTAGATTTGCACCGACTTATAATGCAGCTTTTGGAACCTTCTATTTGGTCAGTGGATGCCTACTAGCATTTTCTAGAATGTACTCCTAGTCCTTAACCCTTTGGGGTCTATTTAAGGAGATTTCTGGCATTGTAAAAGGCAGTTCGGAGTGGAGTTTGAGAGGAGGTACTGAAAGGAGAAATTATCTTCAGGTTTATGCTATTGTAAGCCCTTAGGGCATGTTTTGAAGTTTATTTTCTCTGTACTATTTGTACTAGCTTATTTTCTTAGTTAATACAATTTCTCTCTTTTGTTGTGTCCATTCTGTTCTTGGGTTGTGTTCCCATCAGATCTCCAAGTCCTCCAAGGTATAGCTTTATCAAACTTTTCCTTGCAGAAAATTTATCTCTATTAAGCTTGAGTACTTCTCTTTTTGATATTTTGATATTTGTGCTTCTAGTACTTTCCAACTAGTTCTCATAATTAGATGACTTTGATACCAATTTTTGGAATACTTTTATAAAACTTTTCACAACATAGTGAACCCATAAAACATTTATACTCATGCTTGGATCCATAAGATTATACAATCACTAAAAACTTGTAGGCTACAAATCTATGTTTAGTCCTGAATTCTTCTTGGCCTTTATACTTTGTAGCTCTAATAGCTTGTTCAGCCTTCAAGCATTCATCTCCTTAAGCCTTCTTTCTTAACACACCATTACAAACTCTTCTCTTGGGTCAATAGATGAAGCAAAACCCTTGAGTCTTAGTTTCTCTTAGGTTCTCACACATGACAACCTTGTTTCATGAACACTCATCCCTAAAGATAGGAAATTTAGATATTTTGTCACTCATTTTCCATCATCCAATTTAGGTTTCAGATGGATTAGGTAGGATACAATATATCTACCCTATATCTTGTATCTCTTCTAGAAAATTCTCCTAGAATCCACTTTGAATTTATCTAAAAATGGTTTACCTCAAATTTTGTGGCACTAGCTCATAAACCTTATCTTCCATATGGTTTACAAAATCCAAGAAAATAAACTTGTTATCTTAGATTCATCGAATCCATGTTCTTTTAAATAATGTAGCAACTCAGCATTATAAACCTTCTGATGCTCATCACATACTAATTTTCTCAACATCCACTATGAAATTACTTGGCACAAATGAAATATTACTATTGCTTGAGATCAAATAAACTTTACTTGGCATCAACTATTCTACTTGGCATACACTAGAATGAACTTTTACTCAGCTCCAACTAATTTTTTGCTGAACTTGCATTGACTTTTCTTAGCACCTACTATCCATTCGGTCAAGCTTGGTAGACAAGCTTTGTGTAACTTGTTCTTCTAAACTTTCTAAGTGTAACCAACCTTTGTAACCTTAACGTAGATTATCAATTCATCATGTCATCACTATCTTAACTGATCCTTGTACTTCATTACATAATCATAACTCAACCTTTCCTCTAGGTGCTATTATTACATATTTTGATAAAATCTTCTTCATCAATTAATAAAGTGATAGTACTTGAATCTTAGAAGTAGTTATCTTACCATAAAATTATAGGTTTTACATTAGTGACAAAAATAATTATTGAAACACATAGTCTTCTTCAACAATCTCACTCTTTCAATAGTCTCTCTCAAAAATGATCTTTTCATTTAGATCTTAACACAAAATAGATGGAGAGAGAGATTCTAATTGGGGCATGATGCTGTCTGATAAGGGGAGATGGAAAATGGGGGAAGGGGAAGAGATGGGGAAGAGATTGGGGGGGTGGGGGGGGGGAGAGAGAGAGAGAGAGAGAGAGAGAGAGAGAGAGAGAGAGTGAGAGAGAGAGAGAGAGG
>CM053787.1:900599369-900794369 GCA_028749045.1 Cupressus sempervirens | reverse complement strand
TCACTCTTGACTTATCCCATCACTTTACTATCCTTTGAAAAACCTTCTTTTCATTCTTGGTTTGAAAAATTTGAGATTTCTTAGAAATGAGGATATATTCAAAGCTAGACATATAGTTCTTATTAGGTCTCTTCAAAGACTAGCAATGAAGTATGTTTGTACGCATGTTTCCATTTTCTTCAATGTTATAGATCAATAGTTTACAAAAAGTTGTTAAAGAATGTGTTGACATTCTTATTAGTAAATGACTACCACCTAAGATCCACTCCAGGGAGAGTAGGTAATCTCATCTTTAGTGCATGTTGAAATAAATGATGGATTAGGTTTTCAAAAAAGAAGGATTACTAGGAGGCATCATATCATTTATATCAACGCAGGCCCTAGGCCCCATGCTATTCCAATGACTATCTTGCTCAATAACCCCAATATTGTTATAATGGTTTGTTATTTAGATGGTTTGATGGATAGATTACATGGACAACATCGATGAAAGAATTGCTTCTTCAGTTGTTACTTTTTGAATTAGTAGCTTTTGGATATTTTAATAGTGTGATGTTTAATCATACTAATGTCAATAGGCCAAAATCCATCTAATACTAACTTTGGTATGCATACTTGTTCTACTTTACTATTATGACTTGCTAGTTACCATGGTAACTCATATTGATTTATATTTAATAGGAAAAATGAATAAATTCTTTCTGAAAAAAACTAAAAAGCATTATAGGCATAAAAATATCTGATTTTAGAAGTTTAATTAGATTGCATCATATTCAAATTATAAACATAAATGCCTCTTTTAGGTAATTTAATTTTAACTATCTGCATTCTATAGTAATAATACTCAAATTTGTGTTCTAGAAGTTCCCATTGAACTTCATTTATACTATTCTCATTGAAAAACCAACCATTGAGATTTATTCTCAACCAATGGCTAAGATTAATAACATATTAACAAACCATAAGAAATTAGTTTCTAATATTTTCCAAAAGATATCACTTAATAAATTAATACACATCCTTAAAATTTAGGAATGAGAAAGATGGATGCATTGTTTGATTCTATAAGTATAAAACCTCAGAGAAAACCTATTTGGTAGTCAAGAATATGTCTTTTCCAACAACTACCAATAATGCTAGAAGAACATCATAGGAAACCCATAGAAGCTTGGTAATTTAAGAGGGCTAAGAGTGAAGATAGGAGACTTTAGTTCCTCTACCATGATTGGTTTTTCTAAGGATAAATTATCATCTAGAGAGATGCATGAAGGGACACAACTTACTAAGGAGTTATATTAACCTTCTAGAAAAAGAGTCACCAAGAGGAGTTTGATTCAAAATATTCTTAAAATAAAGAAAATATTCATTCTCAATACCACTCGAAAGGGTAAGATATCTTGTAGTAGAAGTAAGTTCTTTGATAAGACTTTTTTTTGCATTTCAAGGTTTAATGACTTGAAATAATCTAGTATTCCTATCTCCTCTAGTTTTCCACTAGAATCTAGATCTATAGTTTCAAAAAAAAATTGTATTTGTTAATGATATTGTGAAATTTTTCTAATTGAAAATTTCTCTTTTTCTCAACTTAAATCTAAGTCAATTTTTTTTAAATGCTCATAATTTTTATTTTTTGAATTCTAGCTTCGCTTTGGTTTTCTCTTCAAAAATGTTTCCAAAACTGTACTTTTTCTAGTTTCTATGACTTATTATTACGTATTTTAACTTAATTTTGAACTTAATTTTGAACCTAAACATACTAGTACCTTTTAATTTACTAGTCATTCATCACTTAAAATAACCTACAAAATCAAGGATTGTGGGTCCGCATAACTTCAAATATAGAGGTGTGTATATTAATTATTGTATTGGTACAGTGGCGATAATAATTAAATGTAACCATAAATGAGACCAATGAATAATTAATCATAACCAAAATATTCTAAAGTGACGCAGGGGCATCCAAGGTTCAAGCATGTTGACTCAGTTGCGGGTTTTAGTCAACATTTACTTCTAGGGGTCATAACTTTTGACTCAGATGTGAGTTTTGGCTAAAATTTTACAAGTAGTTGTAGTAGAACGAGTTATTTGAATTTTTGATGGAGCTTAGCTCGATAGGTGGTTGTTTTGACATTTTTCCAAGAGCCTGAAAACTCATCTTGACCTTTGAAATTGGCTTTTAGTGTTTTTTTCCATTTTTAAATTTTTTTTGGTTTTGTAGTAAATCCAAAATCGTATCTTTGATTTTTTTGATTAGTTGGCAATTCATCTTGCCTAAGTTGGGGGCTTTTCCTAGGAAAAATTGGGATTCATAGGATAAGTTTTAAAAATTACCAAAAATGGAAATTTCCATTTTTCTTGAAAACTTGCCAAATATGGTAATTTTTTAATCTGTAATAAGTAGATTTTTTTTTCATTTTAGAGGCAAAGAAGAGTTGTAGAACTTTTTTTAATGAAGAGAGATGTTATTCTAAAACATTCATCTTGTGTCAAATTTTGATTTATTGGTTAATGATATTTTGGTTACATCATTTGGTATCAGAGCAATAAGATGGCTGGAAGTGGAAGAGGAAGAGGAAGAGGAGGTGTCATGTCAATGAATAGATTGGTACTACATATGCAAAGGAATATTGAAGAACTCAATGAGTGGCTAGATAATCAAGAAATACAAAAAGCAAATGATATTGATGAAGAGGGAGAAAATGAAGATGAGAGACTAGGAGAAATCAGCTATGAAGATAGAGTTCTCAGGGCTTTAGAAGGAACGAGTGAAGCAATAAAAATTGATTTTTTACACTATGCTCATAGTCTTAAGCCAGAAGAACTAATAGACTGGCTGAATGAGATGGGAATTTTTTTTGAATGGAAGCCCATGACAAAAGAAAAGAAGATGAAGTTTGCATGCACAAAGATAAAAGGGCATACAATGATATGGTGGGATCAGTTCCAAAAGGAATGAGTTAGAAATGGAAAGAAGAAGATTAAGATATGGATCAAGATGGAAAAAATGCTAAGAGAAAAATTCTTACCCATGGATTATTCACAAAACCTCTTTCGCAGATTCCAAAATTTGAAGCAAAATTTGTCTTCAGTGTAAGACTATACAAATGAGTTCTACAAGCTATCCATGCACATAGAACATCAAGAAAATAATGAGTAGATGGTTGCTAGATATGTTAATGGCTTGAAATTCTCTATTCAAGATGAACTGAGCATGCATCATGTTAACAGTATGGAGGAAGCCTACCAACTAGCCCTGAAGGCTGAAGAAAAGCAGAATAGGCAATATAACCAGAGGAATAGATGTGGTCGAAGGGGCATGTCAACTCCACTTTAGGGAGGTTTTAATAGTGGCTGGGGAGAGAGTTTTCAAGGCTCTAAAAATAGTATAGATGCTAGGTAGGATCCTTCGAATTAAGAAAGAGGAAGGGGTTTTCAGCTAGGTTGAGGCTATGGAAGCGAAAGAGGATGGAAAAACCAAAGAACACCTTTCACTTGTTTTAGGTGTGGAGAAGAAGGCCATAGGGCTTTTGAGTGTTCCAATTTCAACATGCAAGATAGAAATCAAGGAGAACCATCCAGAGTAAACCTAGCCCAAGCTGACAATGAATCTAAATAAGAAGTACCTCCAGATATGGGAGAAAGCCTCATGATGAGAAGGACAATGATTATTCTAGCCAAGGAGGATGTGAAGGAGAAAGTCACAAATGATTCATGGCTTAGGACCAATAGATTTCGGACAAGGTATACCTCAGGGGGAAAGGTAAGTCAAGTAATTGTTGATGGAGGTAGTTGTGAGAATATAATTTCTAAACAAATGGTAGATAAACTGAATCTCTAGTTGAAAAGCACCCTCATCCTTATTGGATTGCTTGGTTTAAAAAGGGAAGTGAAATCATAATAGATAAGAGATGCCTTGTTAAACTTTCCATAGGGAAGGTCTACAAGGATGAGCTATGGTGTGATGTGATTTCTATGGATGCATGCCATGTCATCTTGGGTCATCCCTGGGAGTATGACCGAAAGGTTATTCATAATGGAGAAAAGAATACTTACACCTTATAGAAAGATGGATCTAAGGTAGTCTTATTACCACTAAAAGGTGATGGAAATTTTGAAAGTATGCTATTTGAAAAGGAACTTGTCAAGGAGATGAAAGTGTTAGGGTGTTGTTAAGAATTGGTTGTACAAAAGGGGAAAGAGGAAGACATGACTATACCACCAGAAGTAGTTGCAATATTGGAAGAATATTCAAATGTCATTCTAGAGGAGCTTCCTGATGAACTTCCCCCAAAACGAGATATCCAACATCATATATATCTTATTCTAGGAGTAAGTCTTCCCAATCAAGTGGCATATAGAATGAGTCTTACACAACATGCAAAAATGGACAAACAAGTGACTAAGCTCATAGAAAAGGGCTTAGTACAAGAAAGCATGAGCCCCTATGCTATCAAAGATTTATTAGCTCCAAAGAAAGATGGAACATGGAGGATGTGCATAGATAGTTGAGCCATCAATACAATAACCATCAAGTATCATTTTCCTATCCCACGTTTGGATGACTTGTTGGAGAAAAGTATTTCTCTAAGATTGATCTATGAAGTGGGTACCATCAAATCCACATCCGAGAGGGGGATGAATGGAAAATAACTTTCAAAACTAGCGATGGTTTGTATGAATAGAAGGTTATGGGTTTTGGTTTATCCAATGCACCTAGTACTTTTATGAGACTCATGAACACTATGTTGCATTCCTACATTGGTAAGTTTGTAGTAGTTTATTTTGATGATATACTAATTTTTAGTAAGGGAAGGGAAGAACATCTACAACATGTGAGGATAATATTGGGGGTATTGAGGCTAGAAAAACTCTATGCTAATTTAAAGAAGTGTAGGTTCATGAAAGAAAGCTTGGTTTTTCTAGGATTTTTCATTTCTACAGATGATGTCAAGATGGATCCAGAGAAAGTTCGAGCCATTCTTGAATGGCCTAGTCCATGTAGTATCACTGAGGCGAGAAGTTTTCATGTCTTGGCTACTTTCTATAGAAAGTTCATTTATAATTTTAGTAGCATTGTAGCACCTGTGATAGATTGCACTAAGGGTCAAGAGTTCTCATGGGCCAAAGAGGCTGAAGAGATTTTCCAATACCTAAAGAAGGTCACTGAAGCTCTAGTACTAGCACTTCCAGATTTTGACAAAGTGTTTGAAGTGGACTATGATGCCTCACATATGGGTAGTGGTGTTGTACTAAGCTAGGAAGGTAAACCCATTGCCTTTTTTTGGTGAAAAATTAAATGATGTGTCGAAGAAATATTGTAAATATGATATAGAATTCTATGCAATTATGCAAGCTTTGAGGGACTAGAAGCATTATATCATACCCAAAGAATTTGTGTTTTTTATAGACCATATTGCTTTGAAATACTTGAACACACAGAAGAAATTGAACACTAGACATGCAAAGTGGGTCTCTTTCCTGTAAGGGTATACCTTTGTTCTAAAGCATAAATCAGGGAAACAAAATCAAGTTGCAAATGCCTTAATTAGGTGAGTTTTTCTTCTAGATATCATGGGAATAGAAGTGGCTAGCATTGATGCAATCAAAGACTTTTCTAAATCTGATAGTGATTTTTTAGAAGTTGTTGATCAGTTAAAGAATCTAGTACCTAGACATGTAGACACTATTCAAGGTGATTATCTACTGCAAGATGGCTACTTATTCAAGTGAAAGCAATTATGTGTTCCAATAGGCTCAATGCAAGAAAATATTATTCAAGAATTTCATAGTAGTGGTATGGCTGGGCATTTTGTGAAGGATAAAACAATAGCTTTGGTGGAAGATAAGTACTATTGGCCAAAGATGAAGCAAGATATCACCAAGTTTGTGGAAAGGTGTCGAGTTAGTCGAGTAGCCGAAGGTCACTCCCAAAACACTGGATTATACATGTCATTATCAGTACCAGTTAGACTATGGATAGATTTGAGTATGGATTTTGTATTGGGATTTCCACATACATAGTGAGGTAATGACTCTATTTTTGTAGTTGTGAATAGATTCTCAAAAATGGTTCATTTCATTGCTTGTAAGAAAACTAGTGATGCTACTAGGGTGGTTGAGTTATTATTTTCTAAGATAGTCAGAATTCATGGGGTTCCTAAAATAATCACCTCTTACTGAGATACCAAGTTCTTGAGTCATTTTTGGTAGACATTATGGAACAAAATGGGAACAAAATTATAGTTCAGTAGTGCTTACCATCCACAAACATATGGAAAAACAGAGGTTGTCAATTGTAGTTTGGGTAATTTGTTGCAATGTATTGTTGGAAAGAAGCCCAAACAATGGGATTTGACATTGCCTCAAGCACAATTTTCTTATAATAGCTCAGTGAATAGGTCCACTAGTAAGTCACCATTTCAAGTTGTTTATTAACATAACCCCCAAGGTGTTCTCAATTTGGTGCTACTTCCTTTGGGTGATAGAGTCAGTGATGATGGAGAAGCCTTTGCAGAGCAGCTCCACCAGTTCCAAGAAAATGTATGAAAATAGTTGTAGGACAACAATGAGTGGTACAAAGCTTCTATAGATGCTACTTGAAGGTATTAGGTTTTTAATGCAAGGGATCTAGTGATGGTTTACCTTAGAAAGGAGAGGTTTCCTACTAGGACTTATTGTAAATTGAAATATTAAAAAATTGGTCCCTACAAGATTTTGAAGAAGATTAATGATAATGGGTATGAGGTAGAGCTCCCAAGTGGTCTTGATATATCTCCTATGCTTAATATTTCTAATTTGTATACTTTCCATGGTGATGATACCTCTGTTGAAAAAGAGGATGAGGTAGACTAGACACACACCATACCCATCAAAAAGAGAGAAAATGTTGCATAGATTCTAGACAAGAAGACTGTTTAAACTCATCAAGATGACTACAATAGATATCTTGTGCAGTGGGAAGGGTAGGCACCGACAGATAGCACTTGGATTACAGAATGGGAGTTGCAGAAGCTGGATGAGCCTAAAAGGAAGTAGATTAAGGACTAACACTCGTAGGAGCTTCATTCTTTTTAAGTAGGGGATAATGATGCAGGGGCATCCAAGGGTCAAGGTTGTTGACTTAGATGTGGGTTTTAGTCGAGATTTACTTCTGGGTGTCATAACTTTTGACTTGGATGTGGGTTTTGGCTGAAATTTATAGGTAGTTGTAGTAGGAGTTATTTGGATTGCCAATGGAGCATATCTTGATAGGTGGTCTTTTTGACATTTTTCTGTGAGCCTGAAAACTCATCTTGACCTCTGAAATTGGCTTTTAGTGTTTTTTCCAATTTGTTTAGAATTTTCTTTTTGTAATAAATCTAAAATTGTATCTTTGATTTCATTGATTAGTTGGAAATTCGTCTTGTCTTAGTTGGGGGCTTTTCTTGGTAAAAATTAGGATTCATAGGATAAGTTTTTAAAACTACCAAAAATGGAAATTCTTGTTTGTCCTAAAAATCTACCAAATATGGTAATTTTCAAAATTGTAATAAGCAAATGTTTTTTTCATTGTAGAGGTAGAGTAGAGTTGCAAATTTTATTTTAATGAAGAGACATGTTATTCTAAAATATTCATCTTGTGTCAAATTCTGATTTATTGTTTAATGATATTGGGGTTACATCATAAAGTATACATCTATCCAATTTTACTTGAATTAGATGATCTCTATTGCACATATTAGACCATGTGAATAGGAAACCTTATAACTCCATATAAGTTAGGATACCATCAATGAGAAAACCATGGAAATAAAACTAGCTTAAAAAAAGCTCCTATAACTTGTTTCTTACAAGAATAAAGAGGAATGTAGAAATACCTTAGGTATGATCATCCAATTTTCATCTAAAAATAGAGACCTGTCCATAATCATCTTGGACTATAATGTTCCACAAATATAGGAGAATTAAAAGAGTAAACAATAATTAGAATCCATTTGAACCAAGAGTAGTTAGGGAAGAAGGAATTATGTTGATTGTTATTTACCCAACTAATACAAGTAATTGAAAATAAGTTACTTCTAAAGAGTCACAAGACCTTGAGAGAAAACATTGATATCCATTAAGAAAACTTGCAAAAAAGCATAGATAAGGTTACTAGAAAAAGGTAAATCTTAGATAGATATTTTAGTTTCTAGGATAAACACAAAGTTGGTATTTAGAAATTTAATAAGATTCTTGACTAGAATATATTTGTGAGTATTATTAATTCCCCTTATATTGTAAGCTACAATGATGATTAGGGAGAGAAAAATGGGAAAAATAGCTTGAGATTTTTATTGCTCTCAGTATTAAATTCCTTGGCGATCATATTTTGTCTCTAATCATAACCTACATTCCTTCCAAGCCTTAGTCAAATTCTTAGATTCACAAACTTGTGAATCTTTTGAAGAGAAGAAAGGGGTAGAATATAGATGATAAGAGGAATGTGGATGAAAAAATGGGAGATGCAATAGTAAGAAGTCCACAACAAGGGAAAGAGCAAGAGAAATTTGAGGAAGAGGAAGAGAGAGAAGGAGATAAGTGGAAATAAGGACACTAGAGGAGAAGGGAGGAGGGGAGGAAAATAGAGAAAGAAAAAGGTGACACTCCATGAGATAAAAGAAAGAAGCACAACCAAGGTAAAGGAATATGAGATGATACATGATCTAGAGACAAGACTTGAGTAGTAGGGGAAGGGGGAGGAAAATACACAAAGATGGTTAGTATTGATTGATGGAAGTATTAAAAGGATAACAAGATACTAGGGGGAGGGTGAATTAGAATCTTAAGAACTTGTAATTTTCAATAATTCATTCACACATTCACCAATGATTTTGTGCATGTAAAACTTGTAATAATAAACATTTTGTAACATATAAATCTGACCTATTACATGCATCAAAATTAACACATGACATAATAATTGTTACCCAAAAACTATCCAAGGTGAAGATAAAACTAGGGTGGGGATGACACCCACAAATCTTCCCTACTATAGTAATAAAATTAACCTAGTAGGGTTACAATATTTGATCATAATATATGATCTATGATGTGAGCAGTCTACCTTGTTAAAAGTGTTTAAGACTTATATGTCTCTCCTAGTTAGAGAATTTAACACTTACAATAAAGGAAGCACTCTATTAGAAGATTTGCAAAGATTTGTTAAGACTACTATGTTTTCAAGTGATTTACCCTAATTCAAGTTAGTTAAAACTAATTTAGTACCTAACTCTCGGTATACTTTGTAAGATGATTTTGAGTCTTCTCCTTGTAAAATGACCCTCTCTTGTGATCTAATATACTTTTCTTTCCCTTCACTACTTTGGATAGGTCACTTACTCTGTTAAGAGATAACTGAACATTTCCCCAAACTTTTGATCTAATCTTGATCCTTCACTTTACCATTTGCATATTTCTCCTTGTTTGCATACATACTTTTCTCCTCTCATCCCATCATTGCTAAATAATCTAGGTTAACATTTTCTCCATTTGAAGAATTTTGTAAGGAGTTTTATAGATACTTCCATATTTTCCCTCTTCATTTGAATTGTTGATCACAAAACATAGGGATCTGTGATCCATGTCATAAACATGAAAAAATCTATATAACAACCTCTACTTATCTTAAATTTCCCTTCCATGTCATCTTGAAAATAATTTATGTCAAAATGTATATCATTCCTAACTTTTTTGTAAACTTTGCATTTATTTTCCTTTAGTGTTTACTAATACTTGACAATATTGTTGCTTAGTCTTGTGTTTGACATATGCTATATAACTTGGCACTTGGATGCTTTGAACTGCTCAATATATTTTGAGCTTGTCTTGTATTGAAAATACTTAGTGACCATACCCTTAGTTAGCTCCTATAGATCTCAGTACATATGTACTTATGTAAATTACTCAACCTATATAGAGTACCTTGGTTGTAGTGATGACCATCTGAATCTAACCTATAAATGACTAAGTATTTGACACTAGTTGACAACAATAGTTAAAGATACCAATAATCTCCCCCTTTTATATTAGTGGAAAAACACATTTTTATTATTTACCTCATTACAAATACAATATCATATAAGCTCTCCCCCTTAAGTCTTATACCAAAAAAGAATAATGAATAAATGAATACTTTTCCACATACTCCAATCTATGATAGCAATCTCATTCCCCCTTGTTTTATAACATGTATGTCATCACTATTGGGGCTGAATGGGTAGAATAAAACATATTTATCAATGAATTTTTGATTAACTTGTGTAATCATGCTTAGTGCATGATCCGATGCGGTTCTTGTTGCCTCCAATATGTGTTTCTGCAACTATAATCTTGCAGCTAAGTCAATTAGGTTATCAGTCACTAAAAGATTTTGATCTTCATTCATAAGATATTATGCTGATTGTATCTCCCTCTACATGATTAAATGAGGTATCAACATTTCTTGAATGGAGATCAACTTAGATCTCATGTTACTATCAACTGTTTGAAACTTGAACAATTCTCTTGAGCATGTAGTAACTTATTAGAGTGGTCAATGTTAGATCCTATTGACTATGAAACAATAGTGCTAGATCTCTTCGTATCAACATGAATCTTGTGTATTTGTGGCTAAATATCATTTGTGAATCTTGGTACATCTAACAAAATGTTGTATTCTTTGTATAATTTTTGTCATAACTTGTACACACTCTTTCAATTGAACTTTTAGCTTGGCAATTATTATGGAGACTTTATCAACAAGATTATTCTTGAATCCTCTTGCTAACCAATCCATTAATTTTTCATTGGACTCAATATTACAAACATTTACTTGTTCAAAAATATTTTCAAGCTCGATAATAATTCAGGATTCTTTGTCAAAATTTTGAATATCGAAAGCATCAAATAAAATGTGTTTGACATCTTAAGCTACCCTCTTTTGTTTGTGCTCTCTTCTTAACTCTTCTTGCCTTTCCTTTTTTTCCAAATTTTTTTGTAAAAAGATTATTTTTTTCAAGGTGAGATTCACCAAATCTCACTAGGGCATCTCAATTACTTCATTCATACTCAATTCAATAATTGGTGAGGTGTATTTTATTAGTTTTCCTCTTCCCAACCATAAGGTGCTGGTGTTTGGCACTACTTTGGGAGTTGGTGAGGGAGTTTCACCACTCAGTTGTGTTGATACTTTGGTGCTCGAGACAACAATGGTTATGCCTTGTTCAACTCTACTCATCTCACTATCTTCCTTGGTATGAGCTTCTAAAGTGGATTTACTAATTGCACATGTGTCCTTCAACTCAATTCTTTCCTATCTACCTATGAGCCTTGATTTCTTGGCCTATGGAGTGTGAGGAGTGTTGGCATATACTGGTGAGATGATACCTTGTATACTTGATACACCTAAACTTTCTCTACTATTTTGACCATCTTTAATGGTCACAATTCTACTTCCTTTATATGAAACTATTTCCTTGGTTGATAGCCCCAAAATATTTTTCCAAAGAAATTAGTTCTATTATTTTGCAACTTCTATTTTATTTTGTAAAATAAAAAGAATTGTATGCTTCAAAAAAAATATGTTCCTACAGTTTTCAAAAAATATTTCATGTTGATCTTTGGACAAAGGCTTGACTCTAACTAAAGTATTAGTCCTTATCTTTTTCTCCTCTTATTTTCCCTATTTTCATCTCCTTTATAGTATGTCATATAAGTCCTTCATTATTTTCTTCTCAATTTAACTTGGAGCTAGCTTATGATTAGCAATCATATCTACCACAACCTCCTCAATTTTGGTTCTATTAGTATTATCCAATGTATAATATTTTACAAATCAAAATTTGGATAGTCTTGAAGATTTTCTTAGATCTACACATACCTCTTCAATAGACATTTTTTTCTCTTTGGGTGGTCCTCTGGTGAATATCCTTCTCTTTGGCTTACATGTATTGGGCTCAGTAGTCTCTGAAACTCTCTACTTTGTAACCTACTTGGCACTAGAAATTACCCTAGTTCTTGGCTTATTTGGTGGTGGAGGAGAGAGGGGTGTCACCACTAGCTTCTTCTTACTTATTTTAACATTCCTAGGGCTTTAATCTTGTCTCCTTCTTCTTCTTCTTCCTCATCACCACTATATTTGTCTTCATGGTCTCCAAGACCTTGTGCAATCTATAATGGTTCATTTCCCTTACCTAGGGTACCTAGTTTTTCTTCCAGGTCTTCAATCATTCTTATCCTTTTCTTCTTTTTAATAGCTATCTTGGTGTTTATAGTTATTCTGGCCTTATCTTCCTCATATCTTCCAAAAATATTCATCGTCAGTGTCTGTTTCTTCTTTCAATAGTGCAACAATGTTTGTAGGCACTAAATCACTATTAATTTAATAATCAAAACTTTGTAACCAAGCCTTCCTTGGCCTCATTTCCTATAAAAATGTATTATCTATATCTACAAGAAAAATAATATCATTTTAATACCTTGTAACTAATTCCTTAGGTATTCTCATCCTCATTTTTATTCTTGTCTTGAATTCCTCAAAAGCATCCATGACATTCTCAAAATTTGCTCCTAATTAAGTAATGAATTCAATTATCTATCTTGTCAGATGTTTTTATGTTCCCAAAAAAATCATCAATACTAAGAAAATATTTTTGGATATAAAATAGAATATGTACAACAAGGGATCTAGACTTACACATTGAGTTATTTTCTTTTCTAATACATGATAGTTTCTCTACTAATTGTAGTCTTTGAGGCTTGGCAAGATCATATTCATGATCTTCCATCATTACCTTACATGCTTGATCCATTATGATACATGAAACACTATTTAATATTCTTGACTAGTAAAATTTGTGAGCTATAACCCTCACAACAAATTCCATTAGTCAATTAGAAATGTTAGTATTAGCTGAAAGGAATATTTTTATGTCTAATCAAATAGATTGCCTCTTTTGGGTTCCAACTAAAGATGCTAAATACTATGTTCAACAAGAATAGTTAGCTCTCCAACACAACCAATTTAATCAGACCACATATCATGCCTTTAAAATCTGCTCAAATAGCTTAGTTCTTCGAAGAGAAGGATGCTTTGCATGACTTGCATTAAAGAACTAAATTTTAACTAGGGACTAGCTTCATAGATTGAGCATTTCTAATCCCTTTAACTATGTGGTCTATTTGCAAGTTATAGAATCAAAAAATCACATCCTCTTAAACTTCCCTTTTACCATATATTGTTTGCATTTTGTTCCTAATAAGTTTAATTTTCATATGTCATTACTTAACTCTTTGGGGGGTTTATTCTAGGCATGACCAATCATATATTCTAAATCAATGTTTTCATGCCTTTCTACATCTCTAGTATGGAAAATTTGGTGGAAATGAAACAAGAGAAAATTTAGAAAGATGCCATGCCCAATCCCTCAATTTTTGAAAGGATTTGAGACATCAATTGGTGAGCTTGCTAATTCTGTAGCAAGTAAGAATAAGGGTAAACATTTATTTTCTCCTTGGGATGGCTATGTTATCCATTAGCAGAAGGGTTTAGTTTTTCCTTATCATCCTACTTCATTGTGTCTATCAAAGATTCCTCTTATCCAAGCACAAACCAAGTGGATTCCTTCAAGTGAGGGTTATTTTAAACTCAATTTTGATGGGGTCTCTAGAGGATATCCAAGAAACTCTAGCTATTGCATAGTCATTAAAGACTTTAAAGGTCATGTGATTGTAGCAAAATTATCTCCTCTCTCTCCATCTACTAATAATAAAGTCAAGGCCTTGGCCTTTCTTTTTGGTTTGAAACTTGCAAAATCACTATCTATATCTATGTTACATGTTGAAAGGGATTCAACCATTATTATTAATGCATGTTTTAAATGTTAGGTATATAATTGGTCCATACATTATATATTGCATCAAGTATGGTGTCTTCTTGATTCAATCTTTGAATGTTAAATCGTGTATACTTATAGAGAAGGCGATCTTTTAGTTGATTGACTGGCTAATTTGGGTACTAATAGGGTTTATATTAATTCTTTACTTTTTGGACTTAACCTCCTTAATTTCCCTAACTTGGTTAATATTATGATAGAAGAATATATTTAGATTAATGTTGAGCCCTTCTCATTTTTTTTTTGATAGTAAATTATGGCTTCTTTATGATTTCACATGTTTTTAATTTTATGGGTCTCACTTGTTCTTTTGATATATTATATGTAGTTCAAGGTCTTAGATTGCACTTGCATTAGATGGCTTTCTAATATCATGGTCTCAATTAGAGTTTTGGATGAAGATAAATGATGGTAATTTTTATGATAGTTTTTTGGATTAGCTCTTGGTTTTATCTCCAATATCAAAGAAATAATTCTATTCATATGAGTTGTGGCCTCTTTGTAATCACAATATTCTTGATTTGGGAATCAAAAGGACAAGATTCATTAGTGTTGATACAGATGACTTAAACATCACACACTAAGCTTCATTACAACATTAAAAGTGCTAAATAATCAAAGTTGACTTATTTTTTCCAAACTTAATTTTCTCTTTAGTGTGTTGTTTAAGGATGGTAGTGTTGATAGATACTCTCTCTTGATGCAACATTTCTTCTTCTACATCCCTTTTGTATCAAGTAATGACCTAAATTTTTCTTTTGTGGTTCTTTTTTCTAGAAGCTATTTTAAACCAGTTATTATTAATATAAATATAATATTTTGATAAAATAAATAAATTTTAAAACATTCTATTTATTGCATTCTATTACACTATATGGAGCTAGCAAAACCAGGCTCATAGGAACCATGCTATTTCAAGCTTTCCTCCTTTTCCTTCAACACACTACTGGTTGTAGTGCTAGAAAATAACATTGCTCAGCCAAGTAGATGACCTCACTTTTCTAAATCTTCCTCCTCAGACTAATTCTTTATAGTTTTTCCCCTAGGGTATGTACCTATCAATGCTACAACTTATGCTATCAGCCTTAAAATTCTTTGGAATAACATGTCTTCAGTGGATTTATTCACCATAGGAAGCAAAAGAAAAATTGGCAATGCAATTTTACTTTGGTGGCTTTTGCTTCTCCACTTCTATTGTGTGAGCCACCTTTGGATTTTTTTGGTAGTTTGTCTCATTTTATTTCATATTTTGTGTTAGCAACATGCCCTCATTCGATGCTCGCTAATCCAATTATAACATCCAACTAGCTAATATTTGTGTATAAATCTTGACCAATTTTGTAATTGATTTTGAAACCTTACTACATATTTGTTGAGTAAAATATTTGAGTGAATAGGAATGAAAATTTCCCCATTTGCATTATATTTTATGGTGGGTATAACCGATTAGAACTATAGGGGTTGAAGCTTATTGCTACCTACATCTATAGGTATATATATATATATATATATATATATATATATATATATATATATATATATATATATATATATATATATATATATATATATATATATATATATATATATATATATATATATATATATAAAGAGTCATCCTTCTCGAGGCACCTATTTTACTTTAAATCATAAGGGTTTCTTTTGTGTTGGATACGATTTGAATTAGAATAGGTGCCTCGAGAAGGATGACTCTTTATATACATACATATATATATATATATATATATATATATATATATATATATATATATATATATATATAGGCTAGTAGCAGTTGCCACACACATGGAAGATATGATAATATTTATAATTTAAAATATTAAATTATATATATATAGAAGTATTTTTCTTTTTTTCTATTTTTGATAAAGTTAGTATTGATTTAAAAGAAAAAAAAATTGGTTAGAGTTAGGATTAGGGTCAAGATTATGATTAAAGTCAAAGTTAAATTTAGGGTTAGATTTGGAGTTAGGGTTAGGGTTAGAATTAGGGTTAGGGTTATTAATAGGGTTAGAGTTGGGGTTAAAGTTAGAGTTGGAGTTAGGGTTAGGGTTAGAGTTAGAATTAGAGTTAGGGTTAGAGTTACAATTAGAATCAAGGTTAGGGTTAGCATTAGGACTATAGTTAAAGTTTGGATTAGTATTAGGGTTGCATATAATCATTATATGCTTATATAAAGTTGAAATAAATTGGATCTTTGTTCTGAAATTGGATGTTATTTTTCTCATACATAGATTAAAGGAGAATTATATCTCATAGTACAATTATTTAGATAAAGTAAAATGACAAAATTGGAAGATATGAATTCACTACAAGGAGAACATTTGTCCATAATGATGTAAGGACATGATATATTCTTTAGAGATAAAATTTTTATTGCAACCTTCATTTTTGAATTTATCATTGTATACTTCTTTCATCATGGATGGAAACACATCTACTTTTGCAAATACATTTTAAACAAATCTCGCAATATCTTCCATCTCATTTATCTCAACTTCTTGTACATCATCAATTGCCAAAGTTGCATTCTCAAGAGCTATGAGCATAGTTATATATGACTCTTTAATTATCTTCTTGCATCTATCAAACTCTATCTCAAAAGAATGGTTGGAGCCTATGGAAGCTATTGGGCTCATGTCAATGATCCTTGACTCTCTGTTAGAAGGTGCCATTGTTGAAAGAAACTATGATATATATTTAAAATTAGAATCACATCAATGATATTTAGTTTGAGGGACATAAATTTGAAATAAAAATGTTTTGCATAACATAATAACTTAAGTAACATTATGAAATGTAGAGTATATCAATGTAAAAACCATATTGCATTAAAAATTGCAATGAAGTTTTGTGTATGGAAACATGACATTATAATGACCATTCATATGCACTAAAGAATAAGAAAACATAATTTTCTAGCATCTAGTACCAATAAATTGTTTCAAAGTAATAAAACACAAATTTGATACAAAAAGGAAGAATAACTAATTTTGAATTATTGCATCATTGATGTCCAAGGCTTCTCAATCTCATTTCCTCTGCCTTTCTATTCGAAAGTTTCTTCCTGCTTTTTTATTTTTTCATAGCGGTCATATGTAAATGGTGGCATTATTCTCAATCCTTTAATAGACTTTACACAATAAATAACCACAGATATTAATCTAGCTCTTTCCTTTGGACCTATATCAATTGTTTCTTTTTGAAGAGTTAGTCCCTGTGATTTGTGAATTGTCAATGCCCATGCCAATCTTAATGGTAGTTGAAAGGCACTTCAGCTCTATAATGGAGCTATAGGAACTAGTTTTGGATGATTTTCATCCAATGGTATTCCAAAATAATTATCAAATTCAATAGTGACATGGGTTGGCGATTTAGGAGGACTGGTTCCTTGTCTATACACAATACTCCAAATATATCATAAAGTTCCATTAATAATGCTAGATTCTATCCCAAGATTTGTAGTCAACATCACCTTGGAATCTTTACTGATTAATAACTCGAGATCAAGTTCATCAATTGAACCATCTTGAACTATGTCACCATTATGTATCTTAGTTCCAAGACTATGCGTAAAAGGATACCCCAAAGAGTGCAAGATTCTTCTATTATGATTGTGGAAATTATCATTGGTTGAGAACAAATGTACTTATTTGTTAAATTCATCATTCATTGGATAATTAAGCCATATAGGGATCCTCATCATAAGAAGATTCCAATCATCTATCTTAGGATTGGCATCTCTCAAATATGTTAGCAGTTCATGAAATCTTTCTTGATCTTTGTCCTGACCATCTTTCCTAAATATTTTATCTAATGTAACTATTGTTTTGAATTCTTGCAACAATAATTTAGCTCTCCTTTGGCTAGCATATGCTAGTTTATCACTGACTAGAGGTAATTGACCAAGATCACCAATAAAAATAATAGATAGACCTAAAAGAAATAAAATACAGGTTAAAAAAAGTATTAGGAATACTACATATGGGTTGTAATATGTATAAATATTATTTCACAACAATACACTTAACCACAACAAAATCTTTACCTGCATAACTTCTATTAAAATTTTCTGGGAATACTTGTCTAAGATGGGAATTTATATTTTCCAGCAAGTTTTGACCAATGACACTCATTTCATCAATCAAAATATATCTAATATGAGCAATTTCTTCTTGAAAGCTTGTAAGTTGTGTCCCCTCCAGTTGAGTGAAATCTTTTATTTGTATTCACAGTTTTGAATGAATTGTTGAAGCTCCTATATTGAAAGCTACTACTCCAGTTGATGTGAGTAATAGAAGTGGAGAAGGATTTGGCATTGTAGCCATACAAAGATATTGATTAATGGCACCAATTAGATAAGATTTTTCTATTCTTGCAGTTCCTTGAATTATCATACATAGAGAGTTCCCCACCTAATTGCTATGGTAATGTGTCATAATAATGTTAATGGCCTTTTGTTGCTTTCCACTGAGAGTTGAAAAGTTGATGCATTGTGGAATGTCATCATACATGAGACATTCATGCTTCTTCATTTCATCAATGAATTTGATAGGTCCAATAGTATTGTTCTCACATTGATACTCAATAGACTAGTTTGTATTCCTATCAATATCCCTTCTTCCCAATATGTCTATTTTAGAAAGTTGCATATGTTGACCATGATTTAATTTGGATATGATTTTCCATTCATGCTCTATAGTATTCTCTTGAGCACATATAATATTTTCTATATCTAAGTTGCTTGCAACTTCATCATTTTATGTTGGTCTTGCTTATTGAACATGCAAAGGAGTATAATGGAGTGACTTCCAATAGGCCACTATAGTAGCATCACTATCACTAATGTTCCTTTCAATGTCATGAAAAGGTGTATAGAGAAACAATTCAGGTGAAGAAAATTCAACCCATTTGTTCGAGTCCCATGGAGGAATCAATATAAACCTTGGGAAAACTCTAACAATAGCTTCTATTTCTCTTGGCCCCCATTTTTTATCTCCTACTTTTTTACCATTGTAAATTGAAGATCTTTCTTCATCAATTAATGTTATACCTTCCATAAAAAGGGATCTTGATTTATAACCCCATGTAAAAGATTTTGTATGACCTTCCTCATTATTCTCTATATTAATTATTATAGGTTTGAAAACTGCACGTGAAACATTTAGATTAACAAAATTTCTACTACACTCCACCAGTGGAAGCTCTAAAAGCATATGACATGTTTCCTGAGCTCCAATGTCTCTTTCTATAACTATTTCTATGAGAAGCTTTCTATATGCCCTTATTGTAAGACCATCAAGATTTTCCAAGTTTGATAAACACATCAACATTTGATGATATGTTTCAGAACTTCTTTCAGCTTTTGAAGCATACTTTGAAATATAATTCATAATTTCATGTCTAGAAAGTATGGGTTTCCAATAAACATTGGCTCTTCAAAGCTACAAGATGTGTTGATTATGTCTGTTAACTCTATCATCATTTCTTGCTAGCTCAAATTTTTTTTCACTAGTTTCTACATCCTCACATAATCTAGACCCACCCAAATTGACTGGCCAAGGAGCAATATACCTAGGAGGGATAAGATTATAAGTTTTTAATGATATACCTAAATAGTTTATGTATTATATGGACACAAAACTTAAATTCACACAACAATTACCTACAAACCATTCTTCCCCTCTTTTTATGTAAGCATGCACCCTCCTTGCAAATAATATGTCTTTCAACATAGTTCAATATCTCTTCATAGTCTTGATCAATATCCATTTGTGCTAGTTGTGCAGTATTTTTAAGACATGGATGTTGACCAAAATGTTGAAAAGCCTAAAAATAGTTGTAGACATTATAGTTAGTTATTAATAAAATTTGTACTTAAATAAAGCTATAAGAATTATAATATAGTAAGATATGACATCATATAATTGAAAACATACCTATATATTTCTTTGGTGTACATAATGTCTAGGATTCCATGCATCAATAATAGAATGACAATATCTTTCAACATTTTTCCTCTCTTCCTCATTTGCCCAATCAATAGTGTCCATGTTTGGTACTCCTTCCAACCATAGGAATCTATGTACATGAGGTAAACCTTAGTGTTTCCACTCATATCTACACCAAAATTCTTTGACTTTAATACCCTTTTCAAGTATTTCTTTTCTAAACATTGTAAGTCTAAGATACATGTAATGTGCAACAATGTGAGGATAGTCAATGATATTTTTTCCTCTTCATTTTTGAGCCTCCCGTGGATCACTTGGTAGTGTCTTGGGCATTAATGAATGTAGATCAGTCCACTACATGTATTTTGCACTTAATGTGAAAAAAATTGGTGGAGTTCCTACTTGGTCAAGAAAGTTTATCAATTTACCTTTGCATTTATCCCAATACGACCTTGTGCCTTGTAGACTTGTTCCAAACCTCATCAATCTATCAGTCAAATTAATACATGGCATACTTTCCATATGTTTGGATAACTCATTTCTTGCAATTGGCAAATCTTATAAATTTCTTTTTACAAATACACTTGATGAACTTTGCGCACAATGTTGCATTATCATGTTTGTCATAAAATACCTGAACTTTGGATGTTTACCAAAATGATGATCCCTATACCGAATCAAATGCCTAGTGAATTCATGAATATTAACATGCTTTATTCTTGGTTCTAACGAATCACATCTTCCATTAGGAAACAATGTTAGAAAAGCCATATCAGACAATCTCAATGTAACATATTTATTGATAGGAGATGCACCTATAGTTAGTCATTCAATTAATTGAGATGGAATTGAATCAGGATTGTTCATCCATGCATGAATTAATTACATTTCTCTTTGAGCATTGGGTGGTCGAGAGGCCATAGATGTAGTATGATCAAGTATATTACCTTCATCCACCTCCATGAGTGGACCAACAAAAAATACCTCCTTTACATTAGAATCGAATGCCATCTACACTATCTTCAACCTATTAAAAATATTATCATCAAAATTTTGGGTCAACTCATTGAGAGCACCTTCATTGATTGTAACATCTGTATAAAAGGGATCATTTTCTACTTTTTACCTTAACACTCTATGCAAATGCTCCTTATTTATAGTAAAGTTATAATAGGTGACACGTTCATGTTGTCTATGGACAATAATTATGGGTAACTTGTCAATTGAATGTGACAAAACTTTGGATACTTCTTCTACATGTTGGGAAAAACATATAGTGTGTCCCTTGTAATTGTATTAACCACTAGTTGCATGTGTAACTTGAAGTATAGTACTAACATGTGCAATCAACATCTCTTCAACTTGGGTCAAATTTGTAAGCAATTGTGGCCAAAATCTAAGATCCATATGGTATAAAGAAGGAAATCTATAAACACCTATCTCTTGTCAACACCTGTTACATATAGACCTTTACAAGTACAATATATTTTTAATAAAAATATATGATCCTTGAAAAACATGACACATATTTGGAGTCTTCAAACTATCTATTTGATGCCTAAACAACATCTGAAATCTTCTAAATTCAATATCAAGAAGACCATTTGGGTTTGCAACATTTTCCATAGTTCCTTCAACACCATCATTCATTCTGAAATAATTTTCACGTTGTGGAGTAACATGAACTCATTGTACTATGCTAGAAATTCCATGTCCAATGTCTAACTGAATATTTCCATTGTGTTGTTGGTTGTACCTTTTAGTTGCTTGGGCATCATTTACTTGATGCTCATGTTCTACTTCATTTTGAAGGAGGATTTGTGGACTATTTCGATGTTGTATATTTCTTTCTACATTTCTTCCATCTCTATGTCAAATGTCCAATTTTTCCACTATATCTTGAGCCCTTCTCCTAACATGTCTCTCTCTATCAACTTGGTTACACATTGTCCTTTGTTCCTCTATTTGAGCTTCTATTATTTTTTCTCTTTTATGTCTACAATAGTCTCTTCAGTATTCTCTATTACATTCTCTTTGGTATTCTATTCTCTCTTCTTCTGATTGAAAGTTCAACCTCAGTCTCACCACAGCTAATTATATTTAAAAAATGAGTTAAGTTAGAAAAATAAATGAAAAATGTGATCTATTTATGAACAAATACATTATAATCTAAAGTAAATAATTATGTTAAATGTATGTATGTATGTAGGTGATGTTCATATTTAAACATGGACTTAAATAATATAAATGAAATATGGATTTAAATATGATCCTTATATGCATATTTCTTTGTTGAAGATAACAAAAGTTTATACAGAAATTAATAACAATTAGATGAATAAAATTTAGAAACCAATTCACAATGTACAATAAAAGAACTCTATAATTTTTCAATAACAAATACACCTCATATTTGTAGAGAACAATTACATAGTTGTAAAATCAAAAAAACTTTCTCTCATTCACAAAACAAAATTAATGATACCAATGAATGACATCATCATCTATAGGATGATAGGATGGAAAATAGAAAGGTCAAGCAAAAAATTAGTTTCATTCTTGAGGCCTCCATTCACCATCAACCCAATATGGTTTCAAGGTTATAGTGCCTAGAAACTAAATGTCAAAAAATTCTTCACAGCTTAGTGGGTTTCAAAATGTAGCCTAGAGAGTCCCTTGCCACCAACAATTGTTCTCTCTCAATTCAACAGAGTCCCCCACCTTTATATGTCTTGATAATGGAATGGCAGGTGGTAGGGGTCTGATACAATGTATAGTAACTTGCTCAACAAGTGGTTCTTTAGTCCACTCATCTATAACAAAATGATCATGCTAAAAATAAAAAGTTCTATCATCTCTATTTTGCACAAATCCTATTATTGTGCCTTCAAACCACACACTCTGATACATTTCTTTAGAAGAACACATTTCAACCTTCATGCCAATTAGATTGTCCATTGTATCTTCCTTAAATATGATTACAACAAATTGATATTTCAATAAATAATTTTAAGATTTTTGTAAAACAAATTGTACAACAATATAAAAAGACTAATGGTTTATCTAACATTAATTATTTAGTAATATAAAAAAATAACACAAGTTACTATAACATTAACATATAGTAAAAATAAAATAAAATCACACATTTATTATGAAAGAATATATTATCATTGATATATTACTAATATGGTGGCATTCCCTTGCATATGTAAACATACAAAATGTAAATTAACAAAACTGTCAAATAAAGGAGCTTTTCAAATTATTCTTTCTACATTTGTAAACCCTTCTTTCTAGGAGATATTATATGAATTCCCCAAAAAGATAATTAATCTATTTGTAGTTTTATAAAAATACAAGAAATTAGTATGACATAAACATAAATTAAAAATACAATAAAAATTTAACATTATAGTAAGAAAGAATTTATTAACATTAATATAACTATATAAATATGGTGGCATTGCCATCCATATATAAAATTAGAAAATGTAAACTAACATAATTGTCAAATAAATAATCTTTTCAAATTATTCTTTTACCTTTGGAAACCCCTTTTTCTAAGGATATATTATATGTATTTCCAAAAAAATAAATAAATTAATTTGTAGTTAAAAAAATACAAGAAGTTAGTATGACATATACATAAAGTAAAAATTTTAAAAAGCTAACATTTTATTTAAAAATATATATTAACAATAAAAATTTATTAATATGGTGGCATTGCCTTCCATATGTAAAATTAGAAAACGTGAACTAAGATCAATATAAGATAAAAAATATTTTGAAATGATTAATGTAAATTTATTTTTAACTCTTACTATTAAAAACATTCATATGGCGGCTTTGCCCTCCACATGTAATTATAGAAAATGCAATGTAGCATCAAAATTAATAATATGCAAATTTACAAATTAGATCATACCAGAGGCTACAAAATTAATAATTTAAAATATAAAGTAACAATAGTCTAAACCAAGGCAAAAGCCTAGAACGCAATGGTAACTTGCAAGCTTCTCATGTGGGAAGTATTGGGTTCAAATCTACCTTCACTGAACATATAATAATCCTTAATTCAAATAAATAAATAAATAAAATCTAAGGTTTCTCCCATTTAGCGATAAATAAAAAAACAATAATCTAATATAACTTAAATCTCTAGTCTGAAATCTATCTACATCTATTCTTGATCATATGCATGTGAGAATCTAAAATGTAATCTCATATTGCTCATTTGAATAAATTTTAATATGCATTCTATAGTTTGAAATTTAACATACATTGTGAAAAATGAAATGAAATATGCACCTAAAAAGTAAAATGTAAAATGCATTCTAGCATTAAATCTAACATGGATTTGTACATAAAATCTAGTTTGCATTCAAACATGTATTTGTACATGGGAAAAAATAACATGCATTTGTATAATGCATATTAGTTTTCTGATAGCTTAACATTCATTATAAAATGAAAATAAAAGATAACATTCATTCTAAAATGAAATCTAAAATGCATTCCAAAAATATTGTAAATTTGACTACTATTAAAATTAACATGAAGTCTATCATGCATTGTAAATAAAAACATGAAATCTAACATGCATTCTAAATACTATTATAAATCTAACTAGTATCATACAAAACATAATAAAAATCTCTTACTTTGCTTTTTGATGTCTTCCTCCTTACAAAGTTTCTCTTCCTTCTCACAATGTCTCTATTCTTCCACTCTTCTCTATTCTTCTACTCTTCTCACAATATCTCTATTCTTCCACTCTTCTATATTGCCTTTGTTTTCAATTCTTTGCAAATCAAAATGGGAAGAGAAATAAGTGTTTTACAACTACAAAATGACTCTTCAAGTTACCATTGAGACTATTCAAATTCCAACTCTTCATCTCCACAAACTTTGTAAATGACTAAAAATAAACCACCACTAAATAAGAGAAAGTTTAATGTAGTGGCATTATAGAAAAGCAAACTTTAAAAAAATTAAAAAAATTTAGGTGATGGACGACTACCCCCGCCACCCCATACTCATCGTCATTTCATATTAAAAAATGTTCATAATTAAAAAAATTCATAATACAAAAGATCAAAAAGGAAGTTGAAATGAATAGTTCCACAACCAAAAATTTAATCGGACTCTTTGAATTCTCCAATGCTAGATGGCATTTCATACTTCTATTTTGTTTTTTATATTTAATTTGTTTGTAACTGCCATCCAATCTTTTTCCCTTACATGGATTATTCCTTGGAATATTCTCATGCTGGGAAGTGTTTCTCCCATCGTATATGCCTGTCGACATAATAATCAAATTAAAGATTAAAGAATAGTTATAAATTAGAAACTATAAAGATTGGTCTATAACTCCACAATAGTCATATTGAAGCATACTCATACATACACATAATTTTAAATATAGAAAACATTAAATATATGATACACACATACTATGGATATGTAAGTAAATACCTTTTCTAAATTCCTCATCCTTCCTTACAAGATTTGTTTCAATTTGTTGTAAACTGTTTAAGAATATTACTTTCTATCAATAAACCCTATAGCTGATATACTTGCTAGTTGTAGGCATATATAAAATATAGATGATGCCATGGAATATATGCTTATAAATTTAATGTTGTCTAGACTATATCATTGATAAGTGAAATGGTTTGGTCATGATTATATGAGAGGGAATGGCTTAAACATTATACACGAAGCTTAATTTCTAGACCAAAAGTGTTAAATAGTCAAAATTGATTTTTTTTTCAACCTTAATTCTTCCTTTAGTGTGTGATGTTTAAGGGTGGCCCATATAGAGGGCTTCGTATTGTTCTCTCACCATTATTTAGAAACAATAATAGTTAAATATTTTTGAGAGGAAGAAGATTTTTTTTAAAAGAGTATGATGATTTGCAAGACCAGAGCCATCCCTATCATCTTAGAATCTCCAAGTTCTTAAAATTTTTTTATTATTGGCCCTCCATTTAAATTTCTTGATGTTCTTTAATTTAAAGTTCCATAATATGTAATTTTTGAATATAGGAATGAACAGGATTCCAAAACTAGGCAAGCAAAAAACTATTATTCCTTCTATTTTTGAGCCTATATGGTGGAATATATTATATCCTCTTACCCGCTAGAAAATTACAAATTGTGGACTTTATATCTGTACATATTAACAATTCTAGATCCATGTGATAACTCTGATTAAATGTTTTATCTAGGCTTGTTAGTGCTAGGTGTGAATAAAATCATAAACATAAAATAGCATATAGACATAAAAATAACACATTACTTATAAAATGAGCATTTCTTTATCAAGGCCAAAACCTTATATCTATAATCAAACAAGATAATTAGTGTACAAGCACTATAAGTAGGAAAGCATATACAATATTAATGAGTTGGGATAGGAAAGTTGCTATGGATATAACACTAAATGACTACACATGGTTTAAGTGTCATTGTGGAGGTTTCTTTGGTTTGTTCTAACCATATTGGTGATGTAATTAATTTATGTCAACAAGGTGAAGAGTTTGAGCATCAATGGAAATGCAACTTTAAAATAGTTGTATCCTTATGAATACTTCTACAATTTGTAATTTAAAATATTTATTTAATATTCATGAGAATTGGTAGGTAGAAATGATGATATGAATGGAAGTACTACTGACTCTCTTCTTTGAAAAATTACAATCTCATATATGTTTTATCTAAAGTATGTGTCTTATATATTGTGCTTAGTAATTTTAGTGGTCCTAACTTCAAGTGGAACATTAAGAAAGCTCTCACATATTTTGGTGTTGCTTGTTCCAAAATCTTCATAAGAGTTAAAATATTTTACTTAGTAATTTGAGTGATCCTAACTTCAGGTGGTACCTTGACAAAGCTCTGCAATACTTTTTTGTTTAATATCTACCAATAGCCCACCATGACTTGCAAACAACAAGGGATCTAGTGGAGCTGGAGTCCTTGGCATTTGTTAAAAATGGAGAACAGGAATAACCTATGATTAAAGTAGAGGGAGTACATAGAAAAGATAAGAGAGGTTAGTAAAGTTTTCACCAAAAAATTTATAAATAAGGATTGATAAAAGCTTGAATCAATAACTTTAAAAAAAAATTCAAATACATGTTTTTGAAAATATATATCAATAATCGTCTTATTTTTTTAAAATATTAAGTCCATCCATGTTATTTAAAAAACAAATCCTAAAAATTTATTCTTGCATATTCAAACACACTATGCACATGTATTGAGGAATATTTAAAAGATGGATATAAGGAATTTTACCAATCATTGTTTGTTTATATGATTGTGAATGAAAGTCTAGAAAGAATCTCTTGATATCATAAGCCTTGCACAAGGCCCACATAAAATGCATAAAAGGATAAGATACTTAGCAACTTATATGCCCATGTGCCTATCACTAAACTTGTTCCAAATCATTGTTAGTGAAATGAAAGATAAATATTGCAATGACAACAATGTGACTTTAAAAAATATCTAAAGATTTCATAGAAGCTAATTGTTTTTTGGATATGAGATTTATTATTTTAAAAGAAGAAGAAGATAAACATATAGAAATGGAAATTAAAAGTTTTAAAATATCATTGATCTAAAATAATAAATATAATTTTTTTTTATAAAATAGGTTGGACACATGGAAACAATTTAGAATATAAAAGAATATATAAGAACATTTGTATACAATTTGTATTACACACACACACACACACACACACACACACACACACACACACACACACACACACACACACACACACACACACACACACACACACACACACACACACACACACACACACACACACACGCACACACACACACACGCACATGCACACGCACACGCACATGCACACGCACACGCACACGCACGCACGCACACACACACGCACACATGCACACACGCACACACACACACACACACACACACACACACACACACACACACACACACACACACACACACAGTTATTTTTTGATTCCATTATTTACAAGTTTTCAAAATTTATGTATAGGTCACAACCATGGAGAAAAATTATACTAATGTAATTGAAAAAATAATCAATATGAACTATACAAAGTTAATATCAAATATATAAATAATTTAAAATAGAAATATTTTCATACAAGATATCATAAACATTTATGGCATAAAATAATTTTAAAAATTTTAAATATATATTAAATGTCTAATTTAATAATTGAAGAAATCAATGTGAGTTATTTTATAAAATTTGAATTATTTTTTTTTAAATAAGAGGAACATGGAGTAGTACAAGTTAAAAATGTTTTCATTACTCATATAAATAATATTTTAACTAATTATTGAAACAAATTTGTTATCTTGAATAATGCTGCTATTTATTAATTAATATAATGGCCAACTTATGAAAACATATTATCCCTACTTTTTTTGATTTGAAGTCTTAATTTGAATGGCATTTGTATGCCAACTATTATCAAAAGTTTGGAACAACTAAATCTTCTATGTAACTGTTTAAGTAGGAAAATGTTTAATATCCTAATTCATTGTCAAATTGCGAGATCTTTTATTTAGTTTGTATGAACTCCTTCATTGACATTAGTGTGGAAAAATTTTCCATCTTAAAAATTAGTTTATAAATTAGTTTATAAATTGGCCCCTTCATAAAATTGGATTCCATAGCTCACATATAAATTATCTCCAATGGCCCAAAATCATTTTGAATCTAATGGTACTACAAATTTATATAGATGTTGTGGGCATATATGTTAATTTCCCTTTGATCATATATCATTTCTAGCATCCACAACACAATTATCTAGGCTTTGTTATATCACAAATCCTAGAAGACTAAAGGTATTAATCACAAACCTTAGCAAAATGGGCATACATCATTTGAAACACCCATACCAATGGTCATGCATCATTTGTCACACCCACAACACAATTATCCAGGTTTTGATGTTGCCCCCATTGAAACACAAATGATAAAAGCTTTCATAAACATATTTTTCATTGCCAATAATATAGCATGGTATAGCTTGTTTTTATGGTCGACCAAATTCAAAGCATGATATATTTTTTGTTGTAATATTTATCAAAATTGCCAATAATATAGCATGCTACAACTTGTCTCTATGGCTAACCACATTCAAAACGTAACATATTTTTTTGCAGTAATATGTAATAGGTTTTAATGGGTGTGATTATTTTAGTGTTTCCATACACAAATCTCCATAGCTTGATCATTCATTATTTCCAATACCCACAACACAATTATCTATTTTTAATGATGCCTTCATTAATCCACAAATCCCAAAATCTTTGTTACAAATATTTTTCACAGCACCATCAAAATTGGTAGTAATTTAGTATGCTATATAGCTTGTCTCCAAAACAATATGCGAAACCATTTAAGATGTTTTTCAAAGTGAGTGTTGGATTAAAACTATTTTCAAATTGTTTCTTCAAAGGAAGAGATGGATTGTGACAATATTATATTAATGTTGCAAGAGTTGCACTAGGGCCAATATGGCTCCATTAATACCAGCCTCAGTAACCAATGAGTAGAGTATTGAGGGTTTTGGAGAGTAAGTGCCAATGGGCAGAGCTAGACAACCTGATGAAGTGGCTCCTTCCTGTGTTTTCCTTGCATCTGAAATCTCCTCCTATTTCACTTGCCAAGTGCTTCATCCCAATGGTACTTTTTTAATTTTTACATACCACTAGTCTCTCTTCTTAATTCCTATTTTTATAGAGAATACATTAGTTGGTACTCTGACCTAACAAAATATATTTCTTTTCTATGACCATGATGTTCTTGTGGTTTTAGGTAGAGCTATTGTATAGATACTTCTATAATTTTCTAATGAAGCATATATTTTCAATTTGCTATAAGATTAGATACTCCTTTTTTGCTACCAAAACATATATGTTTATGACAAAAAAAAAATGATGCATATGTAAATATAGCATTCTCTTCTTTTTGTCATAAGAATGATTTACACGTAAAGATGGAAATCTCCCTTATATTAGGTGTTCCCTTTATTTAAAAAAATAGATTTTGATCATGATATCACTGTGTTGTAGGTGTCCAATCTCTATTATTAAAAGAGAATGGAACTTTTTATGTACATGAAGCAGCAGCCATGAAAATCAATGGACCCTCTTTATGCTGCATGGATTTCTTGTGATAGCTAGAGAACATGTTTTCATTTATGGTATGGTAAGGTAATGAATCTCTCAATTATATTTTCCTCTTCACTATGTATTTTAGTTTTTCTTGCTAAAATCATGAAACTTTAGATGGGTTTTCTTGCAGAAAACTTTGGAAGGATTTTCTCAGTGGGGAGGGTGCCTCCATTTGAAAAGTAATGAAGTGACATGCATTTTTTTTGCAATGAGGCTATAGTGTTTATTGTTTAGGAGAGGTCTTGAATGGTGCGTTCATGTTGAAAGAGAGGGTATTTTTAAATTGGATGTGGGGTTAAACAAGGTGCGTGTAAGGATATATTTTTAATTTAATTTGTTCAAGAAATAAGAACCCTAGTTTTTGCCTTCATATAGAAGTCTAAAAATAAAGTTTTATGTTTTTGGGAAAAATAAGAAACCTATGTTCTGCCTCTATTTCACAATTCAAAAATCTAAATTTCTCGAAATTCTACAAACCTTTTTCGCTTTCAAAACTGCATAATAGAAGAAAAATTTATTCAAGTTTTCCAAATTGTTTCTCATAACAAAGATCTTTTGCATGTCTGGACAAAATTTGGAATCAATTAAGCATATGACAATAGGTAAAAGCATAGATTTGTGTCACCATTTATGATACCAAAACCTGTTTTGGTCAAATCTCATTTCTCAATCAAAACTCAATTTTTTTCAAGAACTAAAAATACACTTTTATAGATCTCAGATTCAATATCATCATTCTATAAATTTTTGAGTGTTTTGATTAGTTATAATATGTTATTATCTCAAAATATTATAATTTGATATTTCAACATTTTAGAAGATGCTCCCTCAAAAAAGGAAAAAAAAAATAGTAAATCATATCAAAAAAATTAAAAAAATATATTTATGTCTAGAGGAGAGAATACTCTTCACGAATATGTAATTTTTTTTCAAGAACGTATAGATTTGATAGGGAAGTTTTGACGGGAGGAAAAAACTGTTGGATTGAGATAAGGTCGAACTCGAGTACTTATAGCAAAGAAAATATACATCAAAAATAATTATTTCTTTTTTTGTTCACTAGCTATACATGTCATCTATAAGATATTTTCAAATCAAAACCAAAAAAGATGATTTGCATATACTTGTTTGACGAGAACTACACACTATATTTTTTACAGTTAAAAAAGGGACTTCAAAATAAAATAAAATGAATAAATTCTTACTCAAAAAATTTATAAAAATTATATCCATAAAACTCATCCAATTCTACACATTTCATCAGGTCACATCATCTTCATATTTTAAACACAAATACCATTTTTTTTTGTCATTAATGTTGAAGTGTCACATTTTGATATCATGTTTCTTTATTAAAGGTGGCATAGGTTTGTGCTTTTACCCCATGGGGTTAAACAAAATAAGAACCCTAGATTTTGCCTTCATATAGAAGTCTACAAATAAAGTGTTATGATTTTGGAAAAAATAAGAAACATATGTTCTACCTCTATTTCACAATTCAAAAATCTAAGTTTCCCTAAATTCTAAAAACCTTTTTTTCTTTCAAAACTACACAATAGAACAAAAATTTATTCGAGTTTTCCAAATTGTTTCTCACAACAAAGATCTTTTGCATGTGTGGAAAAAATTTGGAATCAATTAAGCATATGACAATACTAGAGTGTATAAGAACTCTATTTAAACAAAATAATATTCTATTCTTCAAACCTAGCATGATTGTAGAAATTGTCAATATAGACAGAAACCTATAATTTGAAAAATAAGAAAATTATTAACAAAAAATAAACTAGAAAGCCCAAGATGAATAGAGAAAAAGCACCTAATTAAAACAGAAAATGTTGATAATATTTAACAGAGGATGAAAGGTTTCAACATCCAAACAGAAAGAGAATTCATCAACAGATATGATTAAACTAGACTAATAACAACAATTTGTTTGTAACAAGTGTTAATTTCTATTGTAATAGATTATAGGTGTCGCAAATAGATACAAGGAAAATGAAATTAAATGAGGTAAAATACAAGCAAATAAAATTTGAGTCAAAAAAATGTTTTTCTATAGATAATAAAATATTGGACTACATGTTTCAGACTAAATGTTATTTTTCTATGCTTGAATGTAGGATACAAATTTCTAGTCATACGACATAATTTTTCCTAAAGTATGTGTGAGATCTGTGTATTGGAACTTGTGGACAAAAAAAATATGTATTCAACATAATATTATTTGCAACATATCTACAAGATCTTCACTAGATTCAATGTGATAGTGTAGATTAAAGCCTTCCAATGACCAAAAATATGGACTGTATTCTATGAGCCTTAATTGACCTACAATACATCTGAAAATGGCTTTGTTAAGTGAAAAGGCGTGGAAGGGAAATAAATATTTGACACAAAAAAATGAAAAGAAACGCAAATTATTTTTATCTTACGTTGGTTGTTTCTCCTATAATGGAGATGATATTGTCATTCATTGTAATAGAAAAAAATCCCTTGTATTTCAAATGTTCACAGCAAGTATACGACTATTGAGAATTTTTTTTGTAGGCGTCAAAGGGTATGTTTGCAAGAGTGGCAAGCATTCTTGAAGCATTTTCCTAGTCATGGTACAATCAAAAATTTTATTCTCAATTTCTATGGTGCATTGCAAGAAAGGTCCATAAGAAAAGTTTGTGATTTGGCCACATGCAAGACATTGGACATTTTTGGTGGCTAATGATGGCACAATGAAGTTGGCTAGTTATATTTTGTGCATAGTAGCTAGTATGGTTGTAGATAAGCATTCTTTGGCTGGAGGCTTTTAGTGACCTAGGAAATAAAAGAAGATTTTGATATTAGTTTGAAATGTCTTTTATCTAGAATATGATTGCAATATTATTAGAGACATGGTATGGTTTTTTCAGTTACCTAGATACTATAGGAGAGTATGTTTTGTAGACCCTTGATTGTACTTTCATCATTGAGTCTATCAACATATGTTGACAATTTTATTTTAATGCTATTTGTTCCTCTAAGTCCACTACAGACAACATTCTTGATGAGAAGGAGTGGTTTTGTAGTAGAATACAAGATTTTTTGGAGTGTTATGTAAGCTTGAGCATGGAATTCAAAAATAGTTACCTGCAATAAAAATGAATGTGTCAATTAGCAGAGCAAGAAATTGTATATTAAGCGAAAGAAAAAGAAAGTGTGAATATAGAAATGGAATAAGAAGATTACAATGGATGTGTCTAATATAGATTCTCCATCTTTGATGTGGAGCTCATACTCCTTTGGTGTTTATTTGTGAGTTGTCACTATAACACCTAACATGTCAATTGAATAGCTATTAGGTGATTGAATAGGTTGACATATTCTTGTGTTAGGCATCAATTTTTGGTGGTTGCAAACTTGGTCAACTGTTTTAATCGATGTTTGTGCAGTGAGCTGGATGCAATAGTCTACATCACCTCTTTCATATAGTGTTTTTTTCTTAAGAGAGAAATCTTTTATGCAGACACTTGCACTAGTCAAAACCTTTGTCATAAATCTATCAATTAATTGGTTGGTTATGTTTATTGTTATGGTCATTTGACCATCACTATAGACAAGATCAACATGCACTATAGGAGCCTTTGTTGGGCTTGTTATATTTTTGGCATAAGAAAGACCATAAGTGACAAGGACATCACCTTCAAAAATAGTACTTGACTGCATCCTAAAAATGTCTGCAATGGTGGACACATTGTTTTCTTCTGTGCTGAGTCCGTGAAGAGAAGAAATTACTCTTCTAAGGTCTCCAATGATATAGAAATGAACTAAATTGTTTAAGAACTACACAATCATTCATACCATTTTTCTAGGTGTCTAGCATGAGATATGTTGTTATCTTCTACAAGGTTTTGCTATCCATGTGAGGATATGAACAATGTTTTGGAAAATGTATTAAAAAATATAATATACATATATATATATATATATATATAAAATAGATGGAGGAAAAGGTATAAAATGTTGTGTATATTATTGCAATACCTTTTTGTGAAAGTTGAACTCTACTTTTGTAGCTCGTTTGTATCAAGGCTACTATTAGCTTCATGTTTTTTTGATTTTGGATGGCTCCATCGAATATTTATTCATGAATTAAACTATGACATTGTTTGACTGTAAGAGAAATATGAAAATGAATTTAACAAAGGTCAAGTCAATATTCCCATGCAAGAAAAATGTGTAAAAATTATATGTACTTGTGTAAAGATATGGTATGAGGGAGGCTTGTAAAGGAAATTAGAAAGCTCTGTTAAAGATTGGTTTTCTAGTGCATAAGTAAAGAATCTAAACTCCCGTGTCAAAGTAATTTGCTAAGATGAAAGCTTTGTAATTTACAAATGGAGTTGTAGAGATATTGCAAAGTGATCTGAACAATATGTATCTAGGAGAATGAATTTTGAAGATTCTTGATTAATATTATGTATCCAAAAGTGGTTTAGTAAAGTAACTACAAATTTTGTTGCTTTGTCAACTATTAAAAATAAGTTATATTGTTGCATGAGTTATTCAAGTATTTTTATTTTTTTACAGGGATGTAGCATGTCAATGCTGAAGTCTCCTATGATAATTACTTTTGAATTTGTTGGCAACAAGGTAAAGCTACTTAGTATTAGGTTTGATTTTTCAGTAATAGGTGCACCTAGTGTAATATAAACATTATTAATTTGTATGGTATGACTAATATGTAATATATCAATGGTGATTGATTTTAGATAGTCTCTTGCAAGAAAATTTGTATTGAGTATTATAGTTATTTTCGTACATGTCAATATACCATGAATAACAAATGTAGAATAGAAATCGTATAGTTCATGTAGCAATGAGAGGTGTGCATTGGTCTTATATCTTATTTTTTGGATGCATAGTACATGTGCTTTGACCAAATCATGGTCATGAACAAGTTCCTCTACATGTAATAGAAGGCTATGAGTATTTAGTGAGCATATGATAAGATGGAGCATTGATAGGAGAGGGAGGCTATATTGAAGTTTCCAATCTACTTGATTTCAAAGTCATTCCATTTCCTTTTTGACATTTTGTGATAGTTTGAAATTTTGATGTTGTATTTCATGTATCAAATATTATGTCTCAATTGTTTTTACAAGAGATAGGGCTATGTACATTAGACTATGTTGGTATACCTTTTGAGGATCAAAATAGAGTCCATCCATTGTCAAACCCCTATGCCCTATCGATAATTCTTGAAAATGCTAGTTGAAGAGGGAACTAGTATTGTGTGATAAATTTGTAGGAGTTTTCATTTTTCTTGCTATTTTTATTAATTGTGTCCAAGAAGGTGAAATAGAACTGGTGTATAAGCTTTGCATTTTTGTGTTTTGTGATATGTCAATTATAGTTTCATTGAATTAAATCCAAAGAATGTCTTCATGATTTATTGCATGTTGTTGGAAGACTCCACCAACACCATTGATTAGTCCATCTTGTGTGTCAAGGTTACTATCTATTAGCTCTACAAGAATTCCTGGCTTTAGATAGATTACAGCAAGCAATGATGATTTTTGAACTTGGTAGTGGAAATTATAAGTGTGTGACTCTGTTTCATCAAGAGCTTCAAACACATAAATCATACTAGGAAAGAAGTCCAACATTTGTCTATTATGTTTAGAAATAGTGGAGTTTTTATGGAACAAGAATGGGAATTTACAGTTGTTAGGAGGTGTCTTGTAAAATTTTGTATTCAAGTAGCTGAGGTCTTCATCATTTTGTTGACTGGTTCTTGGATGATTAAGAATGGATATGAAGTGTTTGTTTTTTTGTCTCATGACAATGTTTAATTCATAGTATAAGACATTTTCTAGATAAAATGTGTATGGGATTTTTTTACTGGTTTTTGTTAGTTGTTCAAATATATAATTATTGAATACAGATTGTGCATGATATAAGTCACCACAAAATATGATGTTAACATTTTCAAATAGTTTTGTTGCTGTATGTTTTATTTGGTGAAGTCTTCTATCAATATAATATAGCATTCTTGGACCAATTAGCAAGACCTCATCAATGAGCAAGACCTATAGTTGATCTAATTTCTTTCTTAAGTTGTCAAGAGTGTTTGAGTCCAATGGAAAAATCTTTTAAGAGTTACATGGCAGCTAGAAAATAGAATGTGCACTTATGCTACCTACATGGAATGCTACTTTTCTTGTAGACGCAACACTAATACCTTTGGGCTTGTATGGGTCACTTTCTAGTTGCTTATCATAGATTCAGATCGTTGCTTGAAAGAGGACTTTTGCTATAAACATGTTTCTAGTGCTAGCACCTCCTATCAAGAACAAATATTGTGGTTCGTCAAATGGTAGTATCTTTTTCATGAGAACATCTTTCACTATTGACTATTGTTCTTCATTTATATGCCTTCACAAGCTGAAATATTCTTCATTTGAAAGAATGAATGGGTGAGAAATTTTTGAAAATAGTGAGCATTTACTAGCATGCATATTTTTTGAGGCTTTTATATATTTCATGTTAGACATAATGTCGTATTTATCAATTTAATTTTGGCCTTCTTTTTGTGCATAGTCAATGTCAAGGTCTTCTATCAGGTGATTATTGTCACTAGCTTTTGTTGTAGCTTCATCGATGTCACCCATTTGCTATCTATTGGAGAAGTGAATATTTTTTCATTCCTAGTGATTTTTACGTTGTGTGTTTCAAATGCTAAACTCCATGATTTGTGATTGGTCAGTAGTAATTTTTCACTATTTCTATAAAGAACATAAAGCATGAGTTTTTTCCTACAAAATTTTTTATGATTAGTATGCAAATTATATCTTACATAACATATGATGTGTGGTCTTCTTCTTTTGTTAGGCTTTGATGGGTTGTTTGGGTAACAAGTTGTATATTCTGCAAGCGACATTTGGTCAAAGAGTTTCGAGGCATTGTGTATATTTGTCTATTGCAGATGCATACATGATATTTTCAGAGTTGTCTTTCTCTTTTGCTAATAGGTTGGGACTTTTAATCATAACAATTTTGCTTTCTAGTGGAGAGGTTTTGATGAAGATCATACTTCTCAAGCTTCTCTGTAATGCTAATGACAAGGCAATATGAACTATTTGATAGCTAGACATTTGTTGGTAATTTAGCAATGCATTTCCTAATTTGTGTATGAAGTGTGCCTTCTCATTGTAAGTATAGGTGCATTATTTTCATATTTGGTTGAATGCTCATGACAATGTTTGATCTTATTTTTTCATGTATGAACTACAATATGATGCAACATCATATGCATCCAAGATAAATTGTGTGCCTGTGTTTGCATACCATAGTGCAAGCACTTTTCTAGCAAATAAATTTATCATTATATCAATTGGTTTCCTTTTTAGGAAGATAGTGTTTCAGTTCAATGATGCTTGCAAGATGACAATTTAATCAACTTCTTTAAGTTGAAATTCATTGAGGAAATTGTCAAATGTAACTTCTTTTATGTAGTGTTTGGTTTCTAATTATTTGAAGAAAAAATTTTCTCTATCTTTAATTGTACGATTAGTGTTTAATAACGGTTCCAATACTATTGTTTGTCTCATTGCAAGAAAGGGAAAGCTAAACCTATAGTTAGATGCTCTATAATTTTTGCATGTTTTCGTGTGGTGACAAGTTTGCATTTTAACAAGATTTGAATCTAATAGTATAGAGTCATATGAAATATACTTGTTAATGAAGTCCTCTATGTTATTGTTTTTGCAATGTCAGAAGATAGGTGAATCTTTGATCCATAACATGAAGTGGACATGTTCATTGCCTCAGTTTTGGAATTCGGTGATAAAAAATAATTAGACACCTTTTCAAATAAGGTATAGTTTTTTAGCATCGTTTTCCTAAATGAATTTATCCATATATCAATTGGTTTCATTTTTAGGAAGATAATGTTTCAATACAACAATGCTTGCAAGATGAAAATGTAATCAACTTCTTCAAGTTGAAATTCATTGAGGAAATTGTGAAACATAACTTCCTTTGTGTAATGTTTAGTTTCTAATTGTTTGAAGGAAACATTTTCTCTATCTTTAATTGTAGGATTAGTGTTTAACATCAATTCCAATATTGTTGTTTATCTCATTAAAGGAAAAGGAAAGCTAAACCTACAGCTAGATGCTCTATAACTTTTGCATGTTTTCATGTGCTGGTGAGTTTGCATATTAACAAGATTTGGATCTAATAGTGTAGAGTCACATGAAATTTACATGTAAATGAACTCCTCTATGTTATTGTTTTTCAATATCCAAAGACAGGTCCATGTTTGATTCATAACATGAAGTGGACATGTTCATTGCCTCAATTTTAGAGTTCACTGACAAAAAAATAATTAGACACTTTTCCAAATAAGGAATCATTTTTTAGCATTATTTTCCTAAATACATCAATCCTATGGTTGAAATAGTGATTACAAATAAATGGGTTTTTCCTTATTTCGAAGTCCAAGTATTTATCCTCTATAGATTCATTTTGCCTTCATTGTTGGGTGTTTGAAATATGCTACAATACATTGCATAGTGGTTGCCAAAAGTGTTCAACACTTGTCAATGTATCAAAAAAGGTTGGAGGGCCAAGTTGTTGGATCATCGCAAACATATTTTTTCTTGTATTGTGTAAATAGTCAAGAGATGTATGAATACTTTTGAGCGATCTAAAACCTATTGGAGATTTCAAAATATTTTCTAGGATTGTAGGGTTATGCACATCCCTTGCATTTAGTGTGTTACCTTTTAATTCAATCTTCCTTATACAAACTCATGCTACTGACGATATCTATTGTATTATTATTTTGATAGCCTTAAAAAAAAAATTGTTATATGTGTTGAAAAGTCATTGTCTTTATGCATAAGCTCCCACTTAGAATTATTTTGGTAGGTGAATTTTTTGGTGATTTCTTTTGCTCATTAAAATCTAAACAATAATGTTGGGAAGTTCATTTCTTCTAAGTATCTTGGAAAATGCCAAGAGGTTTGAAGCCTTCTGTTGGTGCTATTTCAACAATAGTTGAACCAATATCATTGATTCAATGTGATGTATTAAACTAATGTATAAGTGATTCAAGTTTAGGTTCTTCTTCATCTTTAGGTATAGTATCATATCCATCTATTTTTCCATCTATGTCATTATTTATTTTTCATTGCATCTTCTTATTTACGAATAGAAGTTGCCAGCCTTTATTTATTGAGATTTTTTCCTTTCTATACAATGGTGTCTTAGAAAATATTGTTAAATAATTCATGACATGAGCAGTTCTCACATTTCTTTATGCACATGCATTTTCATATTGTAACTTGTGTTTTACTCTAACTGCAATAGTATTTGTCTCATCAATGTCCATAGGCAATGCATGTTGCACTTTATCAAATTCGACAGGAACAATGATTATTGTACCATTCAGGTCATATTGTGCTCTTTTGTATCTCGACTACCTTATTTATGCAAAAGCAATATGTAAGGAGACAAGTCTTTCCTCTAGGCTAGTCAAGGTTTGTATTATAAGGTTTCATTTATTCTGGCTTATGTTCCATGAAGCAACATGATCAAGGATATTTCCATATACAATGACATCTACACAATCTTTGTAAATGAGATCACTTGTTGCAATTATCTTTGTGGCTGGTTGAAGAGAGAGCAAAGATAAAGTATTGACAAATGTACCAGTGACTTTGTGGATGTGTTTGTCAAAGCACAACATTTCACAAATTGCACATGCTTGAGTTGGGGTATCATTGATTTCATGTAGATATTGTCGAATTGATTTCTCATGTGTTTTGTTTAGTGTAGTTTGATATGGATAGCTTGTAGCCTGGTGTCTTATGCATGGTCTACAGAACACGTATTTATCCTTAACAGTTGTAGTTGTCCCTCCTTCTTTCATGATATTGTTAGTGTCAATTGATTGATTGTTGCTCATGTTTGTTGATGGTTATTGTCTATTATAGATTTTTGTTTTCAAATGTGTAAGTGAACAATGAATCTTTATGCTATTTTCAAGTATAGCTGCAATAATTGGAGTACCTAAGCTATTAGTAGGAGATGGGTTTCTTTTTCTTGTTTTTGTTACAATTTATTTATCTTGCAAGAGAGTGTGTTCAGTTGTTTAGTTTGATTCAACATTTGTTTCTTTAGATAGAGTGGTTCATAATGGCAATGACCTGTGGTATTCTTGAAATAGATAAGGTCAATGGATGTTCTTGGTTCAACACAATTGCAGTAGATGTGGACTTTACACAATGGATTTTCTTGCCATATGTTTATGGAAATATCAAAGATGTATGACAACCATAGAAAACATGATGTATAGCCTTCTAAGTTTCTCTTGGCATATTGTACTCCAACCTTCCCAACTAGTGTGTGTGCTTGTAAGAGGAATTCATTATCTAGCATGGGAAACTAGTTGTCTATATGAAAGCAATGCAATGTGGATTTTTATTTACTTTTAATGAATTTGCTAATGACTGGGCCATGAACAATCATGAGACAATTGCATCAAACTAGTTGTCAACCAAGAAGGATATAGCTAAAATCATTCTTTCACCATATGGAGAAGTAAATGTAGTGGATTTTTTCAGACCAATGCGAGCTAACTCTTCTTCATTTTTGTCTAGAATATTTGGTATGGGGGATAATAAAACTAACATTTGTTGTTACATAGTTTGTATTGTGTTGTATGTACATATTCTTGAGAAGATAAGTTCATAGTGCCTGGCTAATAGATTGATATCATGGAAAATAATTGATATTGTAGGATGCGGTGCATCTTTTTTGAAATGGAGGTAGGGTTTTTTGTGTGTCAATGACCAAATGCATATGGGTATGTCTAGCCAAAGAGACAACCAATGGATAGAAAATGTGTCACCCTAAATGCCTAGTTCACCTAATCAGTTGGTTTCAATTGTCGAGAGGTGCATTCTCTGCAAGTAGTTGGCCTTGTTAGTTACTTTGTGCAAATCATAAAGGAATGAAGGTTGGAGCTCATGTAGAGAAGAGGTTGAAGCTACATCACAACCATGGTGGAGTGAGTGCAAGAAATGACTGACAACTCCATTATGAAGTTTAGTAAATATATATTGAGAATGAAGCAATACTTGTATTGTATCTGTAGCACTTCCAGTAATAGAACCAAAATTTGAATCCAATAACAAGAACAAAGAATGCAATTTTTTTATTTCCACTTAATATAAGTACAATAAAATAGATTTAATCACTCTCAATCTGAAAACCTCAAATTACAAGTAATTATCATCCAAATATGATTCCATAAAGATTCTAATACACATTGTGTTCAGAACAATAATGAAGTACAATCTCATCCTTAAATGCCTATGTCCAAAATATGGACCCTACAAGCAAATAAATAATGACTCAAGAAGAACTTCAATAAACATCTATAGCTACTTGTAATCTTGAAGCACCTGGAATCACAAAAAATGCAACAAAAAACAAAAGAGGGCTCAGTACACACTGAGTTGAAAAGCATAATGCACCTGCATGCATGTTAGACCAATCATATACAAAACTATAATGCATATATCTAATTCACCTTTATATAGTGCAGTTTCAAAATTAATATGCAAGAAGTAAACCTTTACTCATTATTGAAAAATTAAACTCGCACTAAGAATAACATCTAAATGAAACATATATAGATTGAGGTGTCATTGTTATGGCACTAAGATACTGCATCCATGTATGGTATGCTCATAGTCAAAACATAACGGGTTTCTCTACTATACTTGTCATCGACAGAATAGAGATATGCCTTCTTCTCCATACTTAACCATATAGGTTTAACTCATAGGTAAGGTCAACTTATCTTTTATATGTAATTAACCCACCCAATTCATTTTATAATTATCACTAAATTAATTAACTAAATAGGATAAACCAAATTCAGCCACCTCGATATACGTTCATCACAGCTAATCTTAAAGCACACATCAAACATATTTTCTAAGAATGTTCATGCTACAGATATAACTCATTTTTCAACATGATACTACATCCTTTAATCTATTTGAACATATCTTAACATTGCCTATTTCCAAGGTAAATTTAGACTACTATAACAACAAAAACAAATATTATAATAATAGAACCCGTAAATACAATTAAATTGACATCTTAACTTAATGATATTTATTGGTCTTAGTACTGTACTATTTATCCCTGCTGTCATAACAATCTTTACTTATCCTTTGAAATAGCTAAATAGTAAAATCAAGTACAAAAGATACCTTCGTTTTGAAAATGAATTTCATCAACATATTTCATAATTGAAACTTAAAATGAAATCAACTTTCCATTTCAATAGAATCCGGAAAACAACTCCGATTCTTAATAAAATAGAGTACAACATTTAATATAAATAAATTCCTTTTTGTTTCAACATTATGATTGAATTGTAATACAACATTCTAACACCATTGATAGTTTTCTTACAAATTTAGATCCCATCATTGTTTGAACAATTGACCAATAACAATATTGTCATACATTTTTGGCTATACATTCAAATCAATATGACTTCTTTTTCTAATCATAGTCAAATTTCTAAGTTTATAAAAACTTTTACTACAATATTCTATATAATTGTCAACTAAGACCATATTTTCCAAATATAAGGATGTTCTTTTTTTACACTTACAACTCCATTATTCAACAATACCTTCTATTTTCTTAATATCTAATTTATTTATTATTATTATTTTTTTACAATACTATCCAATCTACTGTGTATAAAAGAATAAAATAAAAGTGACCAAAGAATTGTTAGTATTCAATTAAACAAAATCTACTATTATATCAAAGTAAATCGATTATGAGCATATTATCATTTGTTCTCGAATAATCACAGTCAACTTAAGGTTTTCCCATTTTCATATGACAGTCATATATGATCATAAATCATTTTATATCTTATTTGATATAGATAATGTTTGGCTGTCAGCTCAAGATTCAAGAATAGAGAAACACTGAAGGTATGTTGTTTTGATAGCAAGTTCAAACTTTATAAATCGATAGTTCTTTGCAAACTATCACAAACAAATCACAAGTTTCCCTATTCCAATGATAAACTATAAATCTATATTTAAAACATCACATATTGAGTGAGATTGGACTATTTATCAAAAACCCAAGATCTTGCAGTATATGCAAACTGTTTAACAAAATGACAATGACAAATCCTCACTACCGACCGTGAACAATCTATTAGTTAATGCAACCAAAATTGATACTATATTGTTAACCATCAAAAGTATGAACTATGACAATAAAATGTTTGAAACCTAAGATATTCCAAATTTTCCAAATCTGACATCTCTATGTCGTGTCTTATACTTTACTTCATGCAAACTATTTGACAAAATGACTATTCCCCAAATTTCATAGACATCCCTTTAGAATTAAAACTTAACCCTTGGTCAAGATAGTGATAAACAAAACAAATTTATAAATACAGTAACTCCATATAATCTATTAGCATATCCAAAACATATCACCAAGCCTCCCATAGCTGTACAATAACATAGAGCTTCAACAAGGTCTATACCCATGCTTAAGTGATGGATTCTTCTACATCTAAACTGAGAACCATGCATTTAGAAACAAGAAAAAATGTAATTATAAAGCGAGAGTGAGAAGGTAATAAATTTCCCCTACTTGGAATTCACAAAATGAAGAATGCTCACACCAGCTTTGCTTTACAGCTCGGTGTTGAAACCCCAAATACACAACTCCAAACCACACTCCCAAAATGAACACCAACCAACAAGCTCATAATAGAGGTAAGAAATGATAGCATAAAAGGCAATAATAATTCATTTTGTATGCAATAAAACCTTGCTCAATCCCCATATGAAAGAATCTCTTTCCAACTATAACCCCTGCATTTTTTTGACTTTACAGCATTTGAAAACAAGTGGTATACATTCTCAGAACAAAAATGCCAAATTAGTGGCATCGTTACCATAGATGCAAGCTTGAAAAAGTATGGCGATGAAACCTTCAATGCCATTGAAAACCCCACTATGAAATGTATTCAATGAACGTAACCTTTTGCAGAGAACCGTGGATACGACAACCTTCTTCCAACGCCATGTATTTGGTAGGAAAAAAACATTAACTCCTTTAAAAATGCATTCGAAACCCATAAGGGTTTTTACCACTAAAATCCCTCATTTCGAAACCACAACAACAGATAATCATATACTATAGGTATTATATTTATATACCTTAGAACCATAAGGATATTCTAGTCCTTATAAACACAAAGATATTAAGTTAGGATAATCAATCAAATTGGAATTACATAATATATTAAATAAAATTTTAAAAAATAAACTTACTAATATCAAAAATCACAAGTAAATTAAATTAGGGTTATATTCTCCATATTCTCTACAAATGACTGAATGTTCTGAAATCAAAACTATGTAAGTCTATAAAAAAAAAATGTATTTGAAGTAAATAGATCATTTATCATTTATGCATCAGTAAAACACAAACTGAAGCATAACATCACAATTAAATATAAATGTCTTTTAGCTGTTAATTCAAATCGAACTGAAATACAATATTTCTAATATCAATCCGATAAAATATTGTGTATTCACAACAATAATGTAACATCAAAGATATCAAACTGGATAATCTATAGACTACAATAAATTTTGATATAAAACACATGTTCCAAGGACAATATAAAACCAAGTTCTACTGATAATACGAACATAACAACATAAAGAAACTTTTAACCACTAAATCCTATTAAGCAAAAAAATAGTAGTAGTGGTCAGGCATGACACCCTCCCCCACTAGGATTCGACTTTCTCCTGGAAGTCAGCAAACAAGTATGGATGAGTTGCTCTCATCATTATAGAGTCCTCCCAGGTAGCAGATATTTCATCATTGGGGTCCCATAGGACCTTTACCTTCCTTATTTCTCTTTCTCTTAAACTCAGAGTTCTGCTTTGCATGATCTGCACTGGTTCCAACATAATTTGCCCATCCATAATCTGTAAATGTTTCCAATCAAGTACGTGAGCAATGTCAGGTATATACTTACGCAATACAGAAACATGAAATACATTATGAATGTGTGAAAGGCTTGGTGGCAAGGAAATTTTGTAGGCAATAGGTCCAATTCATTCTAGAATTTCAAACGGACCTACAAATTGTGGTGCTAACTTGGATCCCTTTCCATACCGAATTGGACTCTTATGCGGCCTTACCCGAAGAAACACGTTATCACCAACCAAGAATTGAAGGTCACTCCTATGCTTATCAGCATATTTCTTTTGTCTATCTTGAGCGGTAATAAGGTGTTCTCAGATCCTCTTCACTTGCTGCTTCAAATCTTGCAATGTATCAGGCCCTAAAAGAATCCTGTCTTCCAAATTGTCCCAACTGAGAGGTGTCCTACAAGGTCTACCATACAATGCTTGGAATGGTGCCATACCTATGGAACTGTGATATCCATTATTATACATCAATTCTACCAAATGTATATACTCCTCCGACTTACTCTATTTGTCCATTACATACATCCTAAGCATGTCTTCCAGAATCTAGTTGACACGATCAGTTTGCCCGTCTATCTCTAGGTGATAAGCTGAACTAAAATTCACTTGAGTACCTAACTCTCACTGCATGGATCTCCAAAGAGATGAATTAAACACTGGATCCCTATCAAAAATAATCTTTTTAGGAATTCTATGTAACTTAACTATCTGTTCCATATATACTTTGGCAACCGTTGCTGCATTATAGGATGATCTAACTAGAAAAAAATGAGCAACCTTCGAAAATCAATCTACTACCACCATAATAGCATCGTGCCTATGAGCTATAATAGGCAATCCAATTATAAAATCTATAGAAATGGTGTCCCATTTCCATTATGGAATACTATGTGGTTGCAATAGTCCCGCAGGATGCTGATGTTCAGCTTTAACTCGCTGACACTCCAAACATCGAGCCACAAAATCTGCTATGTCTCTCTTCATTCCAAGCCAATAATAATGTTGCTTAAGGTTAGCAAGCATTTTCTTGACACCCGAATGAGCTAAATATGGTGCTTTGTGAGCCTCCAACATAACTAGATTTCTCATATCACCCAACTCAGGAACGTACGCACTCCCGCTATACAACAAAAAACCTTCAGAATTTACTGAATACCCCTCAAAATGCCCTTCTAAGATGCTACCGCTATCAATAACAGACTTACCATCATGAAACCAATGATCTATGGAAAGATTCTAAAGAATCTTATCCCTAAGATCCACTATTAAGATCAAAGAAGATAATTCATGTCGCTTTCTACTAAGTGCATCAGCAACCACATTCTCCTTCCCTTGCACATACTTAATCTCAAAGTCATATTCACACAAGAACTCCATCCATATTTTCTACCTTGTGTTGAGGTCTAGTTGTGTGAAAAGATACTGAAGGCTTTGATGGTCAGAATGTAACTCAAAATGTTGACCCAGAAGGAAATGCCGCCACTTAGTCAAAGCATGCATAATCACAGCATGTTTGAGATCATGAGTAGGGTAATTCACCTCATGACTCTTTAGCTTTCTGGATTCATAAGCAATAACACGTCCATCCTGCAACGCCACTACTCCTATGCAATCCAAAGATGCATCAGTACAAACCACAAACTCCTTAGTAGAATCTAGAACTACCAGAACTGGTCCACTGATCAAACATTCCTTAAGTTTCTAAAATGCTACCTCATACTCCTCTGTCCATAGAAATTTCTTCCCTTTTCTCTGAAGGGATGTGATATGATGTGCTATTTTGGAGAAGTTTCACACAAATCTACGGTAATAGCTTGCTAAACCCATGAAACTTCAAACCTTAGACACATTCGTAGGTGCTTGCCAATCAACAATAGCCCGAATCTATAGAAATTCCATCACTTGAAATGATATATCCTAAGTAGCAAATCTCCGATTTGAAGAATTTGCAATTCTCAGGATTGGCATACAGTCTGTTCCTACGAAGGCATTCCAAAACTTGCCCTAAATTTTGCTTATGCTCCTCAACAAAGTTAGAATACACTAAAATGTCATCCAGAAATACCACTATGAACTTGTCAAGGTAAGTTCTAAACACACCATTCATTAGGCTCATGAAGATAGAAGGTGCATTCGTCAACCCAAAAGGTACTACTATGAATTCATAGTGTCCATACCTAGTGTGAAAAGATGTCTTATGAATGTCAGCTTCTTGGATTCTAAGTTGATGATACCCAAATTTGAGATCAATCTTTGAAAAAACTTGAGCACCCTTGACCTAGTCAAACAAGTCATCAATTCTAGGCAAAGGATACATGTTCTTAACAATGACCTTGTTCAACTGTCTATAGTCTATGCAAAGTCTTAAAGAACCATCTTTCTTCTTGACAAAGATTACTATCTAAGCACCCCAAGGTGATACACTAGGATGAATCAAACCTTTCTCCAAAAGCTCCTCCAACTAAAATTTAAGTTCAACCAACTCTTGAGCTATCATTTTTGTAAGGAGTCTTGGAAATTGGTTCCATTCCTGGCACTAAATCGATCCGAAAATAAATTTCTCTTCTCAGAGGTATTCCTGAAATCTCTTCAACAAATACATTCAAAAAATTCTGCAAGATTGGATGATCATGAGAAGAACCTTTATTCATGGAATAATTTAAGTCATCTACTGATATGGCAAAAAAATTGCAGCCTTTTCGAGCACACCTTGCCAATTGCTTGGTAGAAATTGTCCGCAAAGAGATGGGTCTCTTGATTCCCACAATAACTCTAGCTAATCCAAGATCATCTACACAACTGATTGACTTATCCTTGCAATCCAAAATGGCTAGATGTTGTTCTAACCAATCCATACCCAAAACTATCTCATACAATCCTAAAGGTATAACCCTAAGGTTCGCTGAAGTAGTGAAAGTTTTCATATGAATTTTACAGCCAGGAGCAACAATATCAACGTTCACCTTGGATCTTGATGCTAACTCCACCTATCATCTATCCCTTGCCCTAACCACAGGAATTCCACTATTTGCAACTAAAGCAAAAGAAATAAATGATTCTGTAGCTCCAGAGTCAAATAAAATAGATACTTTCATACCTTGAGTATTACCCTGAGCTTCAATAATCATATTCTGGTGTTCAGCTTGCTTTTGATCCAGGGTTGCAAAGATACGGTGGTTCTTGGCAAAATCACCAACTGTCGCTTCAGACCTAGCTGGCTAAGGTCCAACCTTCAGCTTGTCCTAGTTAGGGCACTGAGACTGGTAATGGCCCAACTGTCCACAATGAAAACACTCAATAGATTTAATGAATCCCATGTTTTGATGAGAAGGATTAGGAAATGGCTTATTACTCTACACACTCTAAGGTGGTTGAGATGATTTAGGATGTTATGAACCCTTGGAGTTCTTATCAAACTTTCTCTTCTTGAATTTCCCACCTGAAAATCTTGATTTTGAACTACCTTGTGGAGGATTTTGATTCCTACTGACATCTAGAGTAGGTGGATTCATGCTGGTTTTCTATGAAGCCCCATGATATCTAGACTTCATCTCAATCAGCTTTTCTCACTTTGAAGCTTCCTACATAGTCATAGGTCAAAAAGTTCTCACTTCCTCCCAAATCTTGGGCAAAAGTCCTTTGATGAAGTGCTGTATCATGGCCTTATCATTTTTAGCCCACCCAGAAAACTTCTTAAGCTCATAGAACCTACATTCATAAGCTTCCACTGTAGAGCCAGACTGCACAATCTAAAAGAACTCCTCTGCACAGGCCTGGCACCAATATTCAGACATAAACCTCTCCTTGAATTTCTCTACAAAGAGCTCCCAAGTAACTAGAGAGATATCAATGCCCAACTTCTCCAACTCCTGCTCCCACCATAAGGAATCAAATCCTCTCAAATACATAACCGTCCATCTTACCTTCACATTACTCAAGTAACGGTGTAAGACAAAGCATCGCTCAATGTTCAGCAGCCAAGCTTCTACTGTTGTACCCTATTCCATACCATAGAATAATGGTCCTTTCATCTTGGAAAGATCCTTGAGCTAAGCTCTTTCCATTGGATCTTCCTCGATAGGAAGGTTAATACCTTGCACAAGAGGTCTTCTATCATTCACTCCCCCACCAAGAATCTGGTTATTAGCCTCAATATTATCGAGACATTCCAGTATCTTCTGAAGTACCATAGCTTGATTTACCTAATAATTTTGGTTGTTTTCGACCCCAGCATTCTGATCAAACTGATCATTCCCAGAAAAATTCTGGTGCCTAGGACCTCTACCATGGCCCTTGCCCCTACCTCGGCCTATGCCACCAAGGTTATCCTCCAAAATACTGCATCCTCGAGTTCCTCTAGTGACAGGAGGCATGATAGCAACCTACAAACAATAAACTATAAATACACATCGATGACGGGTTAAACCCTATAACCCAAGAGTCCTGGTTATACTAACCCTACTCTAATACCAAAATGTAGCACTTCCACTAACAGAACCAAAATTTGAATCCAATAACAAGAACAAAGAATGCAATTTTTTTATTTCCACTTAATATAAGTACAATAACATAGATTGAGTCACTCTCAATCTGAAAACCTCAAAATAAAAGTAATTATCATCCAAATATGATTCCATAAAGATTCTAATACACATTGTGTTTAGAACAATAATGAAATACAATCTCATCCTTAAATACCTATGTCCAAAATATGGACCCTACAAGAAAATAAATAATTATTCAAGAAGAACTTCAATAAACATCTTTAGCTACTTGTAATCTTGAAGCACTTGGAATCACACAGAATGCAACACAAAACAAAAGAGGGCTCAGTACACACTGAGTTGAAAAGTGTAATCCACCTGCACGCATGTTAGACCAATCATATACAAAACCATGATGCAGATATCTAATTCACTTTTACATAGTGCAGTTCCAAAATTAATATGCAAGAAGTAAACCTTTACTCATTATTGCAAAATTAAACTCGCACTAAGAATAACATGTAAATGAAACATATATATACTAAGGTGTCATCGTTATGGCACTAAGATACTGCATCCATGTATGGTATGCTCATAGTCAACACATAACGGGTTTCTCTACTATACTTTTCATCGACAGAATAGAGATATGCCTTGTTCTCCGTACTTAACCATATAGGTTTAACTCATAGGTAAGGTCAACTTATCTTTTATATGTAATTAACCCACCCAATTCATTTTATAATTATCACTAAATTAATTAACTGAATAGGATAAACCAAATTCAGCCACCTCGATATACATTCATCACAGCTAATCTTAAAACATACATCAAACAAATTTTCTAAGAATGTTCATGCTACAGATATAACTCAGTTTTCAACATGATACTACATCCTTTAATCTATTCAAACATATCTTAACATTGCCTATTTCCAAGGTAAATTTAGACTACTGCAACAACAAAAACAAATATTATAATAATAGAACTCGTAAATACAATTAAATTGACTTCTTAACTTAATGATATTTACTGATCTTAGTACTATAATATTTATCCCTGCTGTCATAACAATCTTTACTTATCCTTTGAAATAGCTAAATAGTAAGATCAAGTACAAAAGATACCTTCATTTTGAAAATGAATTTCATCAACATATTTCATAATCAAAACATAAAATGAAATCAATTTTCCATTTCAATAGAATCCAAAAAACAACTCTGATTCTTAATAAAATAGAGTACAACATTTAATATAAATAAATTCCTTTTTATTTCAACATTATGACTAAATTGTAATACAACATTCTAACACCATTGACATTTTTCTTACAAATTCAAATCCCATCATTGTTTGAACAGTTGACCAATAACAATTTTTTCATACGTTTTTTGGCTATACATTCAAATCAATATGACTTCTTTTTCTAATCATAGTCAAATTTCTAATTTTATAAAAACTTTTACTACAGTATTCTATATAATTGTCAACTAAGACCATATTTTCCAAATTTAAGGATGTTCTTTTTTGACACTTACAACTCCATTATTCAACAATACCTGTTGTTTTCTTAATTACTAATTTATTTTTTATTTTTTTTATTTTTTTACAATACTATCCAATCTACTGTGTATAAAAGAATAAAATAAAAGCAACCAAAGAATTGTTAGTATTCAATTAAACAAAATCTACTATTATATCAAAGTAAATCGATTATTGGCATATTATCATTTGTTCTTGAATAATCACAGTCAACTTACGGTTTTCCCATTTTCATACGATAGTCATATATGATCATAAACCGATTTATATCTTATTTGATATAGATAATGTTCAGCTGTGAACTCAAGATTCAAGAACAGAGAAACACTAAAGTTATGTTGTTTTGACAGCAAGTTCAAACTTTTTAAATTGATAGTTCTTTGCAAACTTTCACAAACAAATCACAAGTTTCCCTATTCCAATGATAACCTATAAATCTATATTTAAAACATCACATATCGAGTGAGATTAGACTATTTATCAAAAACCCCAGAAGTCACAGTATATGCAAACTATTTAACAAAATGACAATGACAAATCCTCACTACCGACCATCAACAATCTATTAGTTAATTCAACCAAAATGGATACTATACTGTTAACCATCAGAAGTATGAACTATGAAAATAAAATGTTTGAAACCTAAGATATTTTGAATTTGCCAAATCTGACATCTCTATGTCGTGTCTTATACTTTACTTCACGCAAACTGTTTCACAAAATGACTATGCCTCGAATTTCATAGACATCCCTTTAGAATTTAAACTTAACCCTTGGTCAAGATAGTGATAAACAAAACAAATTTATAAATACAGTAACTCCATATAATCTATCAGCATATCCAAAACATATCACCAAGCCTCCCATTTAAGTATGGGTACACATAGAGTTGTACAATAACATAGAGCTTCAAAAATGTCTACACCCATGCTTAAATGATAGATTCTTCTACATCTAAACTGAGAGCCATGTGTTTACAAACAAGATGAAATGTAATTATAAAGAGAGAGTTAGAAGGTAAGAAATTGCCCCTACTTGGAATTCATAAAATGAAGAATGCTCACACTAGCTCTGCTTTACAGCTCGGTGTTGAAACCCCAAATACACAACTCCAAACCACACTCCCAAAATGAACACCAACTAACAAGCTCATAACAAAGGTAAGAAATGATAGCAGAAAATGCAATAATAATTCATGTTGTACGCAATAAAACCTTTCTCAATCTCGATATGAAAGAATCTCTTTCCAACTACAACCCTTGCATTTTTTTGACTTTACAGCATTCGAAAACAAGTGGTATACATTCTCAAAACAAAAATTCCAATATAGCGGCATCGTTACCATAGATCCAAGCTTTAAAAAGTATGGTGATGAAACCTTCAATACCATTGAAAACCCCATTATGAAATGCATTCAATGAACATTACCTTCTACAGAGAACCATGTATACGGCAGCCCTCTTCCAACGCAATGTATTTGGCAAGAACAAAACATTAAATCCTTTAAAAATGCATTTGAAACCCATAAGGGTTTTTACCACTAAAATCCCTCATTCTAAAACCACAACAACACATAATCATATACTATAGGTATTATATTTATATACCTTAGAACCATAAGGATATTCTAGTCCTTATAAACATAAAGATATTAAGTTAAGATAATCAATCAAATTGGAATTACATAATATATTTTTAAAAAAAATTAAAAATAACCTTACTAATATCACAAATCACAAGTAAATTAAATTAGTGTTATATTCTCCATATTCTTTACAAATGACTAAATGCTCTAAAATCAAAACTATTTAAGTCTGTAAAAAAAACATATGTATTTGAAGCAAACAGATCATTTATCATTTATGCATTAGTAAAACACAAACTGAAGCATAACATCGCAATTAAATATAAATGTCTTTTAGTTGTTAATTCAAATCGAACTGAAATACAATATTTCTAATATCAATCCAATAAAATATTGTGCATTCACAACAATAACGTAACATTAGAGATATCAAACTTGATAATCTAGAGACTACAATAAATTCTGATATAAAACACATGTTCCAAGGACAATATAAAACCATGTTCTACAGATAATATGAACACAACAACAAAAAGAAACTTTTAACCACTAAATCCTATTAAGTGGAAAAATAGTAGTAGTGGTTAGGCATGACAGTATCAAACAAAACAATCACCAATGTTGAAGTTAAATGAGCTAATTTGAAAGCAATGAACAACATTAAGAGCATGATCAATATAGCTATTTTGAAATATGTTACTTGATTTTAATGTGTTTTCTATTATTTGATTTTCTAATGCCTAGCCTAATGTATATGATCCAACTTAAATTGTATTTGTCATTTGATGAATGAAAAAAAGATCAAGCACCTACAAGTTGAAGATAACTATAGGATACGGTAATCCCACAATGCCACCCTCCTGCAACATAGTAGGGAAAACATGTTGTCAACTCTAACACTAGAAAGACAAAATGTTTACTTATGAATCATAAATATTTATTAAGGTAGTATGTTGAATATTATCAACCTCTTTGTAAATAGTGGTTTTTATGTTTTTTTAAAAGATAATTCTTATTCAATTTTATTATGAATGACGAAGATGAGTGTGGACATGTGTAACTACAACCTCTAAGAGAGTAGGGTGAGGAGGACCTATTCTCAAATCTATACAAACATTTATTTTTGACCAAAATTTCAAATGTAGAAGAAAGGAAAGACATTGAATAGTTGTTTACAAATTATAGCTACTATTTTTCGCACGTTGCAACCCACGCTAAAGTTAAAGAAATAAGCTATTTTCAATACAAAAATCATGTTTAGAAGGATTGAGACATGACTTCATTTCATGGTCTTTGATGACACCTATAATCTAGTGCTTCTTTTATTTCTACTGCAGGTATTGATCAAAGAGCTAATTACTGATTTTAGCATATATAACTATGAAAGTAATATAAACAAGTAAATTTACTTAGTGTATAAAATTGATATAAATCTACCATCACCAATCCAAGACATAGAAACATGGGATGAAAATTGATACCTATTTTAAATTACTATGCAATTTAAAGGTCTAATATTGAAGCCTGGAAAGAAAATACCTTACCTCTAACATTGAGAGTGCTAATTGTGTGTTCAAGTTTTCTAAGTCTAGAAAATGAAAGCTAGAGAAATATAGAAACCCATAGAAGATTACTTGATGTGTATATTTATTTATTACAAGTTATCTCATTGACTAGTTAGGAAAGACAAACTAAAGTTTTGCCTGGTTATATAAAGTAGGAAAAGAAAACTTCTTACAATTCTAGATATAGTACAAAAAGAAAATATATTAAAAATTGGTATACAGACCGCTTGCATATGAAAGAGGTTGAAAAAAATGGGTAGAGGTGTTTGACCCCATGTATATAAATTCATCAACTATATCTATATTGTTCATCTATAATTTTATATAGCATGCAAGCTTTATATGAAGAAGGCTTATCCATAGACAGATAGTTGTTGTGGTTTTGCACAAGGTATGATAGAACAAGATTTGAGAAGGAATGAAATATTTATACAACCTTAGGAAAATATCTAGATCTATTCAAATGAAGATATAGTGAGCTTCACTCACCCATGGAAAAGAGGAACTTGGGAATAGGGAAGTATTTGAAATCCATACATATATAAAAACTAAGTTCACTAAATTCTATATGTTGAATAATATTTATCTTATCTATGTATTATTCTTATATGGAATGATGGAATGAGCATTAATTTTATTTTTGTAGAAATGGTTGTACATTCATGTTCGTTAACTAGAATGAAGACTATAACTGGAAAGAAGGTTAATTTTAGCTTGTTGATGTTAATTCATCTTCAACTTAGTTCTCGATCATAATTATTTAAATGGTTCAAGTTTGGTATTGAACCCAAATATAGGTAACTTGTTAGTCTCAAGATAGAAGGGACGTAGGTCTCGATTATGACACTAAAGAAATTTGAACGTGTTAAACTTCTGAAGATTTTGGAAAGCTCCTCAATATTTAACATTGTTTGAAATTTGCAGGCTATAGCACATAGAGACTGTTATTTTGGGCTAAGCAACTTTAGTGCAAGTTAAATTTTGTAATTTTAGATTGTCCTCCTTGTATGTGTGTTTTCTTATAAACATGGCTTATACCACTACAAGAACATAATTTATACTAGCCTATAAAGATGAAGCTTCAAAAATGAACATCAATACAATGAAACAAGAGGTCAGTAATTAATGAATATTGACATTCAGCCAAGAAAATGCTTGATTAAGAATTAATATTGTTGAAATACTAATAAACATATTTTTTTTAAATTGAATGTATTCTAATAATTCTAGACATTTTCAATTTGCAATAAAAAACAAATTTTCAATTCTAAATGTAGCCAAAGCAACTTGAAGAAATTGTTAAAAACATATCTTCTTTGCAACATACATGTTGATAATTTTTAGGGATCAGACATATCCTTTAAGGAACCTAGAATTTCAAAAAGGCACCAAAAGAACATAGGTTTCCCTTTCAAGTAGAAATGTTGATAGAAATTCCTTGGATGGCCTTTTCTAATGAAAGAGATATTTTGTCTATTTTAAAATGTGATGATGTATAAAAGTGAGGTTTTCAATAAAATAAATTTGAATACTATAAGATTTGCTTCCTAATTTGTTCCATCAGGTTCACACATATGAGAAAATAATATCATGACACTTAACTATACATTTTGAAAATGAACTTGGCATAATCCAAAAACACAAATCATGTTAATCATGTTTTAATTAATAAAGGGAATAAGCTATACACTTATGCTTCAGTATACTGAAAGAAGAATATGATGGATAAACTTGCTAAACAAAGTCTTTACACACCTGAATGATCCTCTAGAAGTTGTTAAAATGATATGTCATAGGGAACCTATTGGCAAGGCTTAGATGCACTAAACACATATAGGTATGATCTTTAAATTCTTACAATATGTCTGCAAAACTACATGAGTGGGTGTATACTATAGGAAATTGTATAGCTCACATTGCTCCAATATTTTGAAATGTTATAATAGTGATTTTGAATTAAAGAAACTATTGAATGAAAGTAAGCGAAGTTGAGATTTTAAAATTTTCTTTTCTAAAATTGAAAATTGACAACTCCAACAATTATTTGGTTAGTGTCTCCTATTTAAATTGAAGAAATCTTGAATTCATTCAAATTCAAAAGATAATAATATGGTCTACCTAAAAATGGCAGAATGTCCAAAATCTATAGGTAGAATTTTGACTTTATATTTGTACACAGTTGGCAACACAAATGGACCTCTAGAAATTAAAGTCTCCTTATTAGCAAGTGCTATGTCTTTCCCTCCTATATGTAAACATGAAATGACATATTAGTTTGATATGTTGAAAGAGATCTATTGAAAGTAAGCCAAAAAAATCTCTTGAATTTAAAAAGAGTGAAAAAATTATAGCTAACGTAATCAAGGTTTCCAATTCCATGAAAAAATAAAAATATTTTGCAAAAAAAAATCTATAGCCACAATGTATGCACACCCAAAATCATCTGCATTTTAATTTTTAGATTGTGGAAATGCACTTCAAATTCATAAGCAGAGTCTTTTGCAATGAAAAGCACCCCAAGTGAGAAACTTTTGAGAGTTTGTAGGAAGCAACACAAATTCTTGACCATTTGAATAATATTCAGGGCTCTATTTACAAAGACCAAGATAACCATAATCAACGGAAACCAAATATCTTCAATTATAAAGAAAAAATAATGTAGAAATTTCATCTATAAAGGAGACAAGGTGTATATATGATCCAATATTATTTTACACCTAAGTAATCTTCCATGTTTCTTATATTTATGGTGTGAATGGTTAAGCCCATCTGTTACATCTATTTTTTGATATGGCTAAAATGAATTAGACTCCACCTTCGATAAGTATGGAACCCTCAACCTGCCAAGGATTAACCCTTTGGCTTTGTGCATCAGGCTAACCTCAAAGGCTCAAATAGCAAAAACATAGTCACATGCATAACAATTTCAATAGATAAATTTAAAAGTCATGACCTATCTAAAGGAATGATCAAAGTATTATGAAGCTTGTTTTTTTTTGTAATAGCCAACACAAAATTCAAAGTACATATCATGTTTAAGACACATAAATAGCATCAAAAGCTAGACCTAAAATAGACATTTCCAGAAATAAAATCAACGCACAAAAATCATGATAGCGTAGAAAACATGACAAGCATATAAACTCACTCCAGTACTCAAATTTTTGTCAGACAAATAAATTGCCTTCAATTCAAAGAAAATATATGGAGAACAATTCTTTATCGAAAAGAATGAGTGGAAAACCTCGAAAAAAAATTACAAGCTTTGGAAACAATATTTTTTTAATATTTACAATAAAAAATAAGTTCAAATTATTGCAGATTTATTCCCATGAATAAAGTTGCGAGCTTTTATGAATTTTTTCAAATACTTTAAATGCATTAAAATACGAACCTCAATATAATAAAAAATGAACCAAACTAAAAGTTTAAACTCAAAAAGACTGAACTTGTGCTAGAAAATTGTAATATCCTTTTCATAATTAGTATGAAACCTTGTAATGTTGCAGAAAATAAATTTCCACTGTTGGATTCAAGCCAAACCAAGCCCTAAATATTGTGCAGAGCATAGTAACATTCAAGTTATACAATGCATAGTAACACTAGGTAGAGGCCCAGTTGTAAACAAAAAGTTGGCTTAAAATTGGCAAAATGGAACAAACTGCAAAGACAACTTGGGAAGGAGCCAATTAATAACCTAATCATATAGTCTCATTCAAAAATATAGAATTCATAGCAAAATTTTAGTTTTCCCATTTTATGATGAGTCTAAATATAAAAAGAATGACATGATGAACAAAAAGGACAAAGTCCAATAAGCTAGCGAGAAAACTGTCGAGGATAAAATTATATAAGATACTATTTTATGTTGATTCTATTGGAAATCTAATTGAAAATATCATTGTATGAAGAAGATGGATTGCAAAGAGGGAGATTGTTGATAAAGAATGTTTTCAATCATTGTTTTGTCATTGATGTCAAACTTGCTATTTGTTGGAATGCCAATTTCTTATAAGATCCAAGTACTATCACTTAGTTGATTGATGAACAAGATTTAATCAACAAGATGTAACAAGAGTACCTAAGGGAAAGGTTGAGTTATGATTTTGTAATAAATTGCAAGGATCAATTAAGACAATGGTAAAATGATGTATTGATAATATATTTGAAGATACAGAAGTTCGCCACACTTAGAAACACTGGAAGAATAAGTTACAACAAGGTTGTCTACAAAGCTTAACTATGTTCATTACTGAGTGCTAAGCAAGCTAGTTTGAGCCATGCAGATTTTCAATTAGTGTCGAGCAAATGAAAAATCTAGTGTGTGTTGAGTGATATAAATGGAGTCAAGCATGTTCAATGCCAAGAAAAGTAATAGGTTCCAAGCATTAGAAAAACTTAGTGGATGTCGAGTGAATCCACATTAGGTGCCGAGCATTTGTAAAATGTAGTTAGTGCTGAGTAATATAGTATGTGTCAAAGTGTAATGCCCCGCCAAGGTATCCAAAGAATTTCACTAAGGTTGCCAAACAATTTTTTTTTTTGAAACATGAAAGTAAAACCATTCATAACATTAACATGATAGTGGAAGCAATAGTAACATCCAACTGAAAATAACATAACATAACAATTACATTCTTTAAAAATCCCTTAACATTGTATTACTTCTAATCATAATTTATTCATCTAACATCACATCCTTATGAAATAACAATGATGTATCCAATGTTCTTAAACAATATACAAGTGTCCTTTTAGATTGCTCAATCATCCACTACACATGTTACAAGGTATGAAAAGCTTAAAAGAATAAACATCCATATAAATAAAGTACATCATCATCCAATGTTAATCCATGAGGCAATAACATAATTAGACCATAAACCATACATGATACATCATCATCATAAAGACATAAACATCCATCATAAAAGATAACCATATATCACAAACATAACTAACTAGGTGCACGGTTCCTCCCAACTGTAAATAGCATCATTAGACCATCATGGATCCTAGCCATCCTCTGTGCATAACATTCCAAAGCACTGAAGAGATCATCGGCTATAAACATAGTAGGAATGTCACTCCTAAAACATCTTACTAACATGCAAAGTAAAGCATAGGATACCATCATCTAACATATGCAAATCATCAATGTAAGGAACATACCAATAAATACATCCATCATAGGGTATATCATCTACCATAATGATCCAAGAACATAGTGAAGATAAATACCAACCAAGAATGCTCCAGCCACGGTGTCTCAGATGGATCTCAAATGATAAGAGTGATAAAACACTACCACCCGACCGCGTGGAACCTAAGTGGTCCACTCCCACCGTGCTGAGGAGATAATCTCAAGTCCCAAACAGGATATCAAAACCACAAAGCATAAATCTCTTTAAGTCCAGGAATCCTAAAATTATACTAACTCAAAGGTTCCAAGCACAAAATTGACATCTACTTTCCCAGAGGCACAACAATGACATGTAGGAAACCTACTATGCAAGCGGGAAAGTTTCATCGCATTTATCTCGTACAAGTTACCCTGGCAGTTAGCTAAACTCTACGGGTCCATACAGATCTAATGCGGCCACTAGTATCCTCTCATACTGATGAGGCATACTATGGAATGCAAGGTCGCAACCATGCGTCTCACTACTCCCATCCTAGCCTGTACAAGCGCTCAAGGCATGGGCAAGAACATCCAAAACAATTATCTTTTTAGGTTCATTTAATCCCCATTTAGTGTGTAAATGTTATCACTTATTAACCAACTTACAATGAGTTACCCTGGCAGCCACTTAGGGCCCCGGCCCCCATTGCAAGCCACTTCCTGACACTACAAGTAGATTACCTACCCTAATGCTCATGGAATCATAAATCACCACAGTCCTGTACAAGCGACTATAAAGAAAATCCAAAAGATAATCCATAAAAAGAATCATCAAATATCCGCAAAATAAGCATCAAATATCCACAATAAGAATCATCAAATCTCCAAGATAAGAATCATCAAAATCTCCATGATAAAATCATCAAATATGCATAAAAGCATCAAATCTCCATGAGCAACATCCATAGAAAATCATGACCACAACAGTTCTCTATTGGCAACTGAAGGCATCACTGATAATCACAAGTATCCATTGGTTCTCAATAACCAAAATATATCATCACATCCATTGGTTCTCAGAAAGCAACCAAGAATATCTCAAAATCATACTAATCAAATATCTCAAAATCATACTGATCGAAGACTCCAAAATGGTTGAGTCAAACATGTCACATCATGACATCATCAAGAATAAATCCACATCATAGTCTCATCATGGCGACTAGAAAATAAACCAAGGATAACCGATCGATGACTCAAAAATGATTAGCTCAGGTATCTCATACACATACATCTCAGCTTCACTCATGAAGACTGATGAAAAAATACAAACATTTCATAGAGCATACGATCACATAACCATGGTTAGGCTTATAAAGATCGAGACCAAAAAGATCAACATGCCATCATATCTCATAACCCCCGAGCCTCTGGTAACAACCTAGGACTGGTCAACACTAGTTAACCCAAAAACCCAAAACAAGAAGCATAAAGAATACACGATGCAAACACATGTTTTGGTTTACTAAAATCTTATAGTTGAATCAACTGTAGAGGTTTTCAGTTTCTATTTGCAAGTATACAAAGTTCTTCGTTCAACCTCCAAGTCAACATAGAATTATCCCTCTATTATTTAAAAGCAGTTTTCTAAGATGATTTAGAAGATAATTGCTTACTTATCTAAATCATTAAATTAGTTCCCATCAAATCATTAACATTATTTTACAATAACCAATGTTACTGCTAACCAAGCTCTATTGAATCCAAGATGCATTTACCATTATTGGAATAATACTTATCATCTTTTGAATACCTAATTTACAATTTCCTTAAAACACTCCAAGAACAATTATTCATCTAAAATAATCTTCATCAATTTAAATAAAGTATTTTTCATCTTCATAAAACCAATCTCCAATAAATCTATAATTCCATTAATTAATCTTTAATTCAATTTTCTCAAAAATAATAAAAAGATAAGTATCAGTCTAATATTTAAGCTGTTAAAATAATGCTCTTTGATTTTCAAGAACTTCATCTTGAATCTAACAAATTAATATAATAATAGTAGTTTCCAAACTTAGATTACTATAATTTCGCCATTTATGAACTCAAATTATAGTCTCAATTAAGACTTGATTGAATGTTATCTTAATTTGAACCACTCAACTATAATAATTCTTTATAATCTAAATCAATACTAATAATGACCCATTAAACTTTCAATATTTGATATTTATTAATAATATTAAATACTAAATTTAATATCATTAATAATAGTAAAACCTTTTAATAACATTATATTTTTAAAAGAAATCAAAATAATAATTTTGATTTATAGCATCACATAACATTAACGTAAAAATAAAGTAAAATACTTCATACCCTATATCTACTCGGCAATCACATACTACCAAGTTAATAAACTAATTAATACTTAAATCCTAACAAAATCGATATGAAATCTTGTTCACAATAAAGTTTTTTTTTAAATTTGCTTGTATATGTTAGAATACTTGTTTTATATCAAGCTTTTGAATAAAAAAATTTCTGCCCTAATAAGAAACGTTAGAGTTCTTTTAAAACAAAATTTACAGCGAATACAAATCGCTGAGACCATACGGCTTAATTAAACAGCCATGCATATATATAATCAAATAAAGCGTATTATTTTAAAACAATTTTAACTTATAAATTTACATTTATAACCCATGTGAAAAAATCAAAATTTTTAAAGGAAAACTTTAAGCGATATTTGAATCGCTGCTACATGAGTGCAGCAGACCATGCGCTGCCATCAATTTGAAGTCGTGCAGTCCAAGGACATACACAAGCTTTCCTAGAGGTTTTTGAGTGATTAAAACGTTGGGCGCTAAGATCAGATGCCACCATATTAACTAAAACTTCATAAAACCCACGCTCTGCATTATAAGTGAAAGCAATTTTAAGTACATGAAAAATCATGAATGTTGGGCGCTTTAGGCCTGCGCAACCAGAGATAACGTGTGGCGACCCTCTATAGTCTTTTTTTATGGCATCGCATTGTAATGCTTAATATTGTTCACCTCTAGTTGTTTCATAATCGTTAACTTTAATGAGATGGCAGATTAGATTGAACAACTAGCAACACACTTTTGAACTAGCAACACACTTTTGTAACTCATGTCGTCCTAAAACTTTTGACTATCGATCTTAATGATGTAAAGCTTCAGTTTCTTCACTGATACATACTCTTGGGAGTAATCTTATAATGATGTGATTCTGTTCTTCAGGATCAACGTTTTTGAATTAATGAGTTATAAACCGATAAGAATAGAGTTTTGTTATGACCTTTGGATAGAAGATTAACCAATAATCGTGTAGATGGAAGAAAGACCAATTTATTCTCATTCCCATAGTCAATCAAGATGCGTAATGTTATAGATCGATTACAGAATCTGCGATATAAGGTTTCATCAATTCGAGGGTCTAAATCAACAGAGACAACAATCTCATTGCACATATGTATAGTTTGAATAAATGGAAAATCAAACAACCATGATTAAAGAATTCGGTTTTGTATCCAGCTAGAATACATTTACTCTTTTAATTTTGTGATTTTAACCTACTGATTCAAATTTAACCACAGATCATTTACTGCAATACTGTGAATGCAAGCAATCCACTCCTATTCTGAAATAGATTGTTTCAATCTCTATGATAATGTGGCTAAAAGTATGATGCCATATTCAAATAGTCTTTTTGGAAGATACAATTAGAACAGGAAGAGAGAGAGAGTAATGGTATATGCAGAATGGTCAAGAGTACTTAGATGGACTCTGATGTTGATCCACTACACCTTTGAAGTCCATAGGTAAGTCCCCTCCTCCCTCAATCACAATTCCTCCAACAATTGAACCTCCTCCCAGTGAGTAGAAGTGCTTGTAGAAGTAGATGAGGATGTAGAAGCATAAGAGCTTCTTGAATGCATATAAGCTTGTAGATGTCCATCAGGATGATCTTACACACTAAGAGAGCCTCTATTTAAAGGCCTCTAAGATGCATCTAGAGCGTCTAGAAACAACTAAAAGATAAGCATGAAAACCAAGCATGAGCCTTCTCCAACCTTCTAGATAAGTCCTAAGGTTGTAGACACCATGTGCTAAAAAAAAAATGCTAACTTCTAAGTGTAGACAACTTGTGCATTCTTAGAGTGCAAACTTCAGTGTTGTCTACATGAAAACTCTCGAGAATTTGCCAACTCCTATGTGAGAAAATATTAAAAAATAATGCACATTAATTAATATAATATTTAATTTACTCTTTCCAATTTAATTAATTTATTTATTAAATCTCATGCACTAACTTTAATAATTCCACTTTGCAATCTTAATATATTTATATTTTAATCACATGAGATTTAGAATCTTTAAATAATTTAAATATATCTTCCACTTTGAAATTTCATTTTCCAAAACTTAATTTGCTAAAATATTTATTAGCTTTAATAATAATAATATTTAGACATTTATTTAAAAATGAACTCCAAATATATTATTATTAAAATAAATATTGTCACATTCCAAATTTAAACTTTTAACTTTTATTTTCACATTTAATTATTTTATTTAATTAATTTCTCAATTAATTAAATAAAATAAATATTAAAATATCATATTAATTTTCCATTTAAATTAAACAATTAATTAAATCTTTTAATTAGGCTTAATTAATAGAAAATACATCAAAGACTCATAAAGTAAAAATATGAAAACCCATCATAACAAAATACATACAAAATCAACCAAGGGTTTAAATCACGAATTATGTCATCCAACGAATTTGAAGGGTACTCAACTCAGATACTTGTCCTAATTTTCCAATTAGTACAAATGGCTTAAAGGGTTGGGATTTGGACTTGAGAATTTATCTCCCCTCTCTTATCATTGAGATAGTGTGATAGGGTATGCTCATCCTGGCAATTTAGGGAAGTCGATATCCGGTACCTGCAACCTGCATAAAAACCATGCATGTACAAGCACAATATATACTAAACTAAACAGGCAATGGCAGGAAGTGGTGCATCGTGTAGATCCCAACTAGCAGGTGACTACGACTCCCTTCCTTAACCACATCAGACACGCCATACAAAAGCAAACACGCAAAGCAAACACGCACACCATACACATGCAAGTATGGGGTAAGTATCCATAATAAAACACATATGATAATAAACCATCTAACTAATCATCATTAATAACTGAAAGCAATGTAATGATCATCATGCATACATGAAATATAAAGTCTAAGTGATCTCATCACGTAATAAACTAAATCCATAGCACAATATCCGATAATCCCAAAACAATGCTGCTAACCAACAACATAAAACCAGCTCTAAAAGAGTTCAGCAACGACAACAAAATGTGAACTAGGGGCAGGCACTACACAAAGATTCACCAAATCTGAGTTGACAAGTTCAATACCTTGAATTTTATGAACCAGGTGGAGGATAAGGATGATGAGCTAGTGGCATAGAATTTTAGATAAACCATTTTTAGGAAAATTCAAGAGGATCATTCATGATGTTTCTAGAAGGAGCAAGATATGGGTTAAACTCAATGAATTCTACCTAATCCATTTGAACTAAAATTAAAGGAGGGAAGAATCGAGTGGGAAAAGCAATTGCAGACTTATATTTAAGGAGTCATAGGCCAAGAAGTAAGAATCGTTGGGGTGCCACAATGTGAAGTTGCTGAAGGATGTCAAGGAGAAGGTGAAGGAAGATCAAATCACAAAGAATCTACTTTGATAAGTGGTCATAGAGGAGATTACACTTGTACATCGAGCATGAAGACTCAAGGAGATGAAGCTTGAACGGAGAACAAGCTATCAGAGCTATAGAGATTGAAAGCCACATAAATTGTGAAGAGTTGAACAAAGATTTGAAATCTGCAAGTTAACTTGTGGGTTGTATCAGGTCAAAAAGCCCTCGTTGTTACTCTCTAAAAATTGTGCAAGCTAGGGTAAAATCCTATGGACTTAGGTTGGTTTAACTACCAATTTGTAAATCCTTTAATAGGGTAGCATTCCAAGTGAATGTTGCAAAGTCCTCTAACCAGGCCCATTTCTAACAGGGTGGTTAAATCCTTTAACGAGGTCACATTTAATAGTGTTTTGTAGCCTTTAATAGGATAGGGCTTTCATAGGGCATCACTTCAAAAGAGTGAGAATTGAGTAGCATGTTACTGGTGGTTTTTCCCAAATTGGGTTTCCACGTAAATCACTATGTTATGTGTTGATCTTTCATGTGTTATGCTTGCATGTTGATTTATAGTTACTTGCTAAATAGGAAAGTTTAAGCTTGGATGCATGAACAATTTTATAGGCTCACTTTACTTGATGAAAAAGTTTTATTAGGACATTTGGACCTTGAATAACTGATTCACCCCCCCTCTTAGTTATTCTAAAGCATTTCTAGTAGATTCATAATCCCTACTACATTTTATTATTATTTCTCTTCATTGTTCTTCCACTATAGATAATTCATAGTCTGAGAGAGTTAGAAAATTTGATTAGTGTGGTGGTTTTCTAGATTGCTTGAACATTAATATAAATATTTTCTCTCTTAAAAAGAGTTAGCAAAGCCTTTCATATGGCTTCCTATTTGTTTGTCTCGTGTGCTAATTTTCTACCTTTGGGGCTACTTGTGTTTTTATTGAGTGAAATTTCTAATGCCTTTTTCTATAGGGAATTTGTGCCATATTATAATTTCTTCTAATTATTTCTTGTTATTCATTTCTCTTATTCAAATATAGTTGTTGTAGCTATTTGTGTCAAGAGAAACTTTGATGGGTATGTTCATCCGTTGACTAGAACTAATTATATTTCATTGCCCGAACTTTTGGTTGCCTATTCTCTTACTGACAATGTAAGATTTTCTCAATGAATTTATTGTTTTGTTAATTAATGTTTGTAGCTTAAATACTATAGATCATATGCAAACTTTGAATGTTGATAAGTGGAAAAGGTATGAATCAACATTGGTCACTAATTTCAATAGTTCACTTGAATCCTTCTTTTGAAACTAAGTACAAGGTGATTAATATGTGTTGGGGTGCAGGAACAAGAAGAGGCATTCAAACATTCTTGCACACATTTCAACCTAATTATGCATAAAGAAAGAAGACCATTTATGACCAAGCATTGCAAGTGTGGACCAAATCTGTTCATAGTGTTCATTGTTACTGAAACTATTAAAATGTGATTTTGTGAGGTCTTGAAGCTAAATTTTTTTCTCTATTTCAAAACCTTTGTCTGAGATTATTAAACTTAAAATTCTAAAGGTGATACCTATAGGGAGAAGTAGTGGGACACAAAACAAGTAATTTTTCCCAATCTAATCATACATATCATTATGATTTTGTTAAGTATTTCTAAGAAAACCCTAATAACAATGTTATGTGTAAGTGCAACATTTGATTTTTCAAGAAAGAATGAGTTACAAAAAAGAATAATGCATTGAGTCTTGATTTTTTAAATGTTGATGCCTAAATAATACTATCACACTACATGCAAAAGAAGATCGAAGAATGGTAGAAAAAACTATGAAAGCCATTATAGGTCCACTTCAACTTGCCTAAATTTTTTTTGCTTTTGAAGAAGCAACTCTACCTAAAGGCTTTTATAATAGCCCTCTTCTATTTCTACACAATATCTTGATTATTCTTCAAGGAAAGTTGAAAAGTTGAAGTCCTACCCCATGCCCTTTTATTCTTTCATAGCCTATAAATTCATATACATTGTTCTTTCCATAAAAATACAATTCAATAATTGAAAGAACAAGCTGAATGCATAAAATGGGAGAAGTCAACACAAGAAAATATCAACCACTAATGATTGTTTTACCCTTGATTTGTTCTAGACACTAACTGGGTAACTTTGATCAATTTAAAAATGAAATTCATTATTAAGAAGATGAAACATATCGAAGCTAAAGTGAATGGAAAAGCCTAAAATATAATCTAGAAATAGATGAATTGCAGACATGGGAAAATAGATTACCTTTAATTCAATGTTCATACATGACACCTGGTCAAAAAGCTTTAGAGATATCTTCTTGTTGTTGAATGCTCCCTCTGCCCTGCTACTTGAAACTACAACTTGAGGGTTTCCACAAAATAAAATAGAATCCAATTATACATAGTAGAAGGAAATTTGTAGGGAAATAAAAATAAGAAAAGAACAAGGTGAGTTGGAAAATCTATATGAAATGAATGTCCTAGCTTCCAACTTTGATAGAAGCAAATGGGCTAGTTTTTAGATACATTTTTACCCATATTCTACCATTGATGATAAGGCCATTTTGATAATAATTAAAGATTCAAGTGCTAGTCAACACTCCATGAAAATTCTATCAAAAATCCATTTCATAGGTTTCAATAGAAGTAAAATATTTGAGTTGATTGACTTGGGCTAAGAGCTGCAATTATGAAGATGGGTTTTCTTTTGGTGATCAACAAAACATATCAGCCAAGCACATCGATAATTTTTTCATCCCTACTTGTGCATTATCACTTTCAGATCATATAGGAACATTATTATAAAAAAAAACTATCACATTTAACATACATTCAATCTAAACATATTTTTATAATCATATTATACATATATTTGTGAAGTAGTTTCAGGTAAATAGCCCATGATGCACAGTCTCTAAAGTTGGATAGATTTAACATACCCTTAGGTAAACTACTTTAGGCTTTGACCTTCTATTAGGGTTAATAGATCTTGTTGGAAGCTCTTAGTAGAACTTTGTGAAGAATGTTGCGGAGATGTCAAGTTTGGAACATGAGGTGGGTTTTAGGGTAGATGTAAGAAGAATCATTGTGAAAATTATGGAAACTATACATGAATTTGGTAGTAATTAATATGAGACTGGGTCCATTTTTTTGAACCACCTCAATAGAAACTAGGTCAAGGCAGAGATGTCACATATGAAAGCTAGCTATATTTTTACCATAAAATAGCACAAAATTTTGTTTGTCGTATTTAAGAAATGAAATAAAATGTAAAAACTCAAGTCCTAGTCAAAATATCTATAATTATTATACACACAATCTTGAAACTTCTACAACTACCAAATACCCTTTGAAAAGAAGAAACAAAAATTGCAACTTGCATTTTATGCTAACTCGATGGTGTCATAGAACCCTTATCAGAGGAGTAGATAAGAAACAAAAATTATGAAGGGAAGCCTCCTTTATACTAAGGTCCTTGTGATTGGAATGCTCAATGACTTTTATCTCATAGCTTTGTGGAGATGTCAAAAAGCAGAGGGAGCCCATTCAGTGGTGTGATACAAAGAGAAAGAGAGAAAATAGGCAGCCCATATGATTGATAGAAGATGGAAATTAAATAATGTCTCATATGCAAGTCACCCAGGGGAACAAGAAAACTTAGACAAAAATCTTAAGGCACGATAAAATGCTATAACTATCTAAAATCTAACATTTGATAATAGAGATATCCTAGAATTATGGAAAGAGAAAAACATAGGTTTGAAGTTAAGAAATTCATTTGTAGACTTGGTCTTTGTCTAGTAAAGGAACCTCTACAAAAAGACATTTACACTATAAGATGAAAAAATGAAATAGTCAGTTATCCCAAAATAGAAATGCAAAGTTATTTCCATGAATCATGAAGGGAAAAGTTATTTCCATAAATCATGAAGGGCAAAGTAGTAATCTTTGTGCAAAATATTTAGGGCTTTAGCCAACCAAGAAAACAATAAGATGCCCATGAAATCATTTTTGAGGAAACATACTATTTCATTTTATAAACACCAGTTACAACAAATCAATGTTGTTAGAGGAAAAAATAGTAAGCTTTTGCTCAAAATTTTCATTTAAACTTTCATTCATGGTATTGTTGCAAATCTAGAAATGCCCCAATTTTCAAAGAAGATGATGGAAAAAGATTTGATAGTGGAAGAAATCTCCACCGTCTATTCTCCAAACTTTGACACCAAATTGGACCCATGGCCATTGATTTATTATGGCCCTCAAAATTGTATTTACACAGAGTTAATATGCAAGCATGTAAACTATGAAACCGCCTCCTCAAAATACACTCTGTGACATTACTTTCATCAATTATTTATCATATTTTTCATTTTCAACAATAAAACCACTAGAAAAATTATAGTTGACCAATAGGAAATTAGGATTTAAAAAAAAAAAAAAAAATTAAACTCATTAACATACTATAAACCATAGCATATGTTTATCTTATCTATGGTCAGTGACCTCTCAAAGTAGGATTAATAGTTTTTATTTCACATGAAAACAATAGTCTCTGCCTTTTAAAAGGTAGGGACTAACAAGCCGCAAATAGCCACCCAACATCGTTTGATTGTTAGCCACCCATATTAGTTACAATATAATATATTTTAATGGGTGATACATATTCTATAGTATTCTCAAACCTCTATAAATAGAGGATTTATGTAATTTATTTTTTGGAAGGCAATAAAATCAGTTTTTCTTTTGTGTATGTTTTTCTTTCTCTTTGTGTTCAAATTGGCATCGAAGGCTAAGTCTAAGAAAGAAAAATGTATGTAGGTATTTATAACTACTGTAATAGTAACATAGAGTTTCTAATGTTTTATTTGTTGTAACTATGAGTATTATCATGGCATTAGGAAGTAGTATTGCTCAACCACAAATTCCAACATTTTCTAGTAAAAGTTGTGTGTTCGGCTATAAAAATGAAAATATTATTTTATTTTGAAGCAATATGGGATGTTATTGAATAGGGTTTCAATGAACCACATGATGAGTCTAGATTATCATAGGATGAAAAAGATAAATTACAAGATAATATGAAAAAGGATGTTAAAGTATCATTTTAAATTAAACAATCTTTATATGAATCAAATTTTCCTAGGATTTCTATAGCCAAAAATTCTAAGATAGCATGTGTCATTTTAGAAGTAGCATATCACAAGACATCAAAAAAAGGTTTTATTAAAAAGAAGTAAAAATGGGGGACGAACCAAAACAAAAAAGAGCTAAAAATCAGCTGAAAGTTATTACCAACAAACTAACCAACCCCCATTCCTTAATATCCAAACCCCCACAAATTAAGATGTTTCTAAAATTACTAATACTAATAGCTATGGTAATGTCATCAGTATACATATTTCAGGCCCAAAAATTCTTGTTGGGCATAGAACAAGTCCATAAAGTATCAACATAAAAAGCCTTGTGGGATAAATAGGAACTAAATATCACAACAAAAAATGAAAAAATAGCATAGCAAAAGGAGCTAAATCTCATTTCTTTGGTTCCTTGGGTTCTCCAGTAGCAAGTGCAACTAGTCATCTATCTAAAATCCATATAGTGACTATGTAGTCTCCATGTCCTTTTCATCACTAGTACTCTAATTACCTATCTATAAAAAGTGCATAGTGGTTACAATGGGATGCATAACCCTCAAAAAAAAGTTTTCAACTCTATCAAATTTATCCTACAGGTGCTCATTCTTCTTGATCAAGCAAGTTATGGACTTCTCCAACCTCGCAATATCTAGACTTCGCTGGCATTCATCAGCTTTCTCCATTGTGTCAGTCTCATTTTGATGTAATTTAGCCCTCATGTCCTATCTGTTAAGATTCTACAAAGGCTTCAATCCTCAAATCTCAAACCCAAGCCCTTCCCCATTAAAAATCACTTAATTAGTGAAAGATTTATCCCCATCTACTAGAACCTAGACTATTAGGGAGCCTTTGGCTATTGTTAAAAAGTTAGAAATAAAAAAATATTGAGGTCCTAGATGTTAAAAGTACTAGTACCATTGTTAAGAAGGGTATTAGTAGGTCAAGAAAAAGATTGTGAGATAGATAATCCCTTGGCCACCCTTGGTAAGGAAAGACTAGAAAATTTTGAGTCCACTGATAAATCAACTAGGAAAACTTGCTCAATACACAAAAGGAAGGAAACTAAGAAGAATTATGGAGAACAAGAAGAGGAAGAGACTGGTGGTGAATGGAAAGAGGAAGAGTGTGTGGCAAGAAAATAGGCATGATTTTGTGAATTGGTTTTTGAAATATTTAGACTCTATTTTAACCAATTTCTAAATAAAATAATGAATGTTGTTAGTTATATTAGATCATATGGTGATTATTTGACTTATCAAAATGTTGTTGAGAAGATAGTTCATAGTTTTCCTAGAAAATATGATGCCATTGTTGTTGTCATTGAATAATCTAAGGATTTAAAAACACACTCTATTGATGAGTTAATGGGGTTGATTGCAAGGTTCAACATGACATAAAATTGAATATTTCCACTCTAGATTCATTGCATTAAAGTAGCCAAAGAAGTTAATTTCAAGACAGTATTCTCAGATGAGTCATGGTTATGGAATTTGAGGTATGAACATCTTCATTTTGATGTTTTGATCTTGTTGCAAAATTAAAATATGTTGAGAAGATTACCTCAAATATTTCAACCACCAAGTCCATGTGAAAGTTGTAAATTGAAAAAAAAACATAGAGAAGGCTTTTTGGAAGGAGGTTCATATGGTGAAAGAGAACCATTTGAATTAGTTCACACTAATATGTTTGGACCTATGAAAACTCCATCCTTAGGAGGAAGTATATATTTCTTAACATTTTTTGATGATTTTAGCAGGAAGATTTGGATATACTTTCTTAAACAAAATAGTGAAACTTTTGGAAAATTCAAGTAGTTTAAAACATTGTTTGAAAAAAAAAGTGGTCTGTACATCAAGATATTATGATCTAATAGAGGCAGTGAATTTTGTTCTAATGAGTTTCTAGAATTTTGTAGATGTTATTATATTAAGAAGAAATTTACCACAAGGTACATACCACAATGAAATGGTGTAATAGAGAGGAACAATGAAACTATAATAGAAATGGCAAGGAATATGCTAAAGCCAAAAAGTCTACCCAATGAGTTTTGGGAAGAAGTAGTAGCATGTGTTGCATGCATCTTGAATAGAAGTTCTCCAAAGAGTGTTAAGAACAAAATTTTGTAGGATGCATAGAATAGTAAGAAATATAATGTATACCATTATAGATTTTTAGATGTATTTATTATTCATTGGTGCCATTTGTATTGAGAATGAAATTAGATGATAAAAGTGAAAAGTGTATTTTTATTGGTTACAATGTAGAATTATATAACCCTATTTCAAAGAAATTGATCATCAATAGGGATGTTAAATTTGAAGAAGAAGGTTCATGGGATGGAAATGATATCAAAAACATCACAAGAAGAGAACCAATATTTCAAAGTTGAAATGAATCAAAGGAACAAGATAGTCAAACACTATCCAGTACTCCACCAAGGAACATTGTGCAAAGAGCTTCACCTCTAGATTCAAATATAAGTGATCAATCAGGCCCTACATCCTCAAGACCAAAGTGCAAAGGTTAAAAAAAGAATCTTAAAAGAGATATATGATCAAGATGAAGAGAATGTACACATATGCTCAATTTTTTCTTTATTTTTCTTGTGATCCATTATATTTTGACGAAGCCATTGAAGAAGATGAAGGGATCAAGGTAGTAAATGAAGAAATTGATTCTATTGAAATAAATAAAACATAAGAACTAGTGGATTTACCCAAAGGAAAAGATTGTATAGGAGTGAACTAGGTCTATAAAATTAAATTAGATGTAGCAGATGAAATTTTTAAGCTTAAGGAAAGGCTAATTGCTAAAGGATTTTCATAGCAATATGGGGTTGGTTATAATGAAACATTTTCTCCAGTGCTAGATTTGATACAACTCAAATGATTTTACCAATGGGTGCACAAAATAATTCAAAATTTTATCAAATAGATGTGAAAATAGCCTTTTTGAATGGTTTTCTTGATGAAGAAGTTTGTGTTAAACAACCACCTAGTTATGAGGTTTGTGCACACAATGCAAAATTATATAAATTAAACAAGTCTGCTTATGGTTTGAAATAGGCACCTAGAGCTTGGTATAAGAGGATCGATTCATACATGATGAGTAATCAATTCAATAGAAGTAACAATTAGACCACATTGTAGGTACAAACTAATAAGAAATGTAAGATTTTGATTGTGTATTTGTTTGTTGATAAATAGATTTTCATTGGAAATATATCAATAGACATGTTCAAGTCACAAATTATGAAATAATTTGAAATGACAGATATGGAATTGATGAGATATTTCTTAGGAATTGAATTTATTCAATATTACAAAGGTATCTACATTTTTTAATCCATGTATAGAAATGATGTTTTGAGAATATTTAAAATTATTAATTGTAATCTAGTATCAACTACAGTTGCAACATGAACAAAACTTAACATGTAGGAAAATGGTTGAACTATTGATCCAACTATGCTTAAAAGACCTATTGAAATTTTAATGTACAAGATAGCTATAAGCCTAGAAATCTTGAATAATGTAAGTTTGATCTCAAGGTTTATGGAATAACCAAAAAATTCTCACTGGAAAGTTGGAAAAAAAGGATATTGATATATGTTGTAGGATCAATAGGATATGCAATCCTATATTCCAAAGATAATAATGTTTGTTTGATTGGTTATACTCACAATAAATTTGTAGGTAATGTTCATGATATGAAGATCAAGTCTAGGTATATCTTTCACTATGGATTGGGAGTTGTATTATGGGCATCAAAGAAGCAACCTGTAGTGATAATCTCATCAATTGATGTAGAATATGTAGCTACCATTATAGGTCAAGTAATATGAATGTGTCAAGTTTTTTTAGATCTACAACATAATAAAGAGGACCCAACACCAATCCTTTGTGATAACAAATCAACAATTACATTGCCCAAAAATCATGTATTTTATGAAAGGAGATATTATATTGATACAAGGTACCACTTGATCATGGAATTGGTTAACAATGGATAAATCTACCTCAAGTTATAAAAATCTAAAGAATAATTACTAGATATTTTCACTAAGGTACTACCAAAATTAATCTTTTAATGTCTACAAGAAAATTTGTGTATTATTGATGTAAATTTGGTTAATGGTAAAAATTAAGGGGGACTATTTCTGCAAAGAAATGAAATCATTTTTTCTTTTGTGTATGTTTTTCTTTCTCTTTTCCTTCATTGTGATAGTGTGTGGTATAAAAATTTCATGATAGATAAAGAATATCCACTAATATAGTCAAGTAGATGGACCTATGAATTATTGCAATTCAATAGCCATTTGATATATTAAGGTTGTTCCTATTTTTATGTAGCTTTTTTCACATCCATTCAACATGTTCGATGTGCTACTCTATATCCAAAGGTTAATAGAAAAGTTTTGGAACTTGCAATGTTTGGTAGTGATACAACCCCACAAATATTTTATGTAGGAAAAGCATATCAATTTTTGTAAGAGTGCAAAGTTCATGTTATAAGTATACACATTTTGTTATCATAAATTCATAGTCCCAATCATAAACCTACAATGATTTATTTCCCACATATAACACATTTTAAATTATAAATAGTATAAATACAATCACGTGACCATAATGTGTTGGTTTTTAGGATGTGAATCTTCTATGTCTTCGTATTATATTATCTTACTCAATGATACTCTATAAAAGTTCTTATAGATTAATTCTCAATAATTCATATACAACATGTTTCTAAAACTTATCATTCTAATTAATTAGAACATTTAACTACTCTTAAAGTCTAACAACTCTAGTCAATGAAATTCTCAAATTAAAATTAAGTGCAGAGTTCTAATAGATTTTTTTATATTCACTAAGTCTAACGAGGTTGTGTTCTAATAGTACACATTTCACAAAATATATTTGTGAATAATTTTATGGCCAATAAAATGGCTTTATTTAAAATTAATTTTGGTCTACTCATACTTTTTTCTTTGCTTCTAGGAAGAAATTTTCTCAATTCATCATTGTGGATACTTAGAATAATTGTGTAAACAACCTATAAGAAAAAATAAGTCTAGATTTCCTTATATTAAAAAAAAATGACTGGAACTGATGCAAAATTTAAACTAAGATATTAAAAAAATAATAATAATACTATGTTTGTAAAATAAAACTAATCTGTAGATTTATTTAACTAATAAAACAACGAATAGATTTTATAATGAATCTAATTTAGAAATTAATTATTTCTGTTAGAGGTAAACCCACTAGAATTTTTGAACAAAAATCTAAGGGTTGGGAATAACTATGATAAGATCTCAATAAAATTTGAAATTAATACTTGAGATAAAATTAAAAAAATTAAGTGAATGATATAGGTTTAGAATCAATGATTGGATAACTAAATTGTTACTATCGAAGAAATCAAAGGTCTATTAATTTAACATGTGAGAACTTTAATTTTTTGAAATTGCATGATTGGAAACTAAAATTGAAAAATTAAATAGTTTGTAAAACTAAATAGGAAAGATTCTCAAATTGGATCCTAAACACTTTGACAAAATCCAAGATTTCATCAACAAGGCTAATGAGTTAAGAGTAAAACTCAAGAATTGTAGTATTACCATCAAGTATCACCAATTGATTGATAATCTGATGGGCAATTTTTCCTTAGAATGTGGAGCCTTTGTTTCAATTTACAGAACTCACAATTTGACAATGGGAAGTGCATTTACTAAACCTTCATTTAAGTCATTTGTAGAGATGTTGATGTTGGAACAATCAAAATTAATTAGCATGGGAATTTTGAAGTCTTCTAATTGTAAGACATTGGTAGATAATAAAGGGAATTAATAAAAAAAAAAGGGAAGTAAGTGGAAACACATGACACAAAATGAGAAAGAGAAATCAACCACCTAGCCACAAGACAAGTCCAATAATAAGGGGAAATCATCCAAGAGGGAGTTTCATACTTGTGCATATTGCAAGAAGTGTGGACATGAAGAACATGATTACTATAAGAAGGAAATAGATGAGCTCAATAATCTTTCTAAGAAGTATCAAATAAATCTACCTTCAAGAATGACTACTTCATCCTCTTCTTCACATTTAGATAGATGAAAGGATCACATGGGAAAAGGTCAAGTTAATTTTTACTTCAAGTCAAGAGTTAAGGAGATGAATTCTAGATTTAGGGGCTTTCCATCATATGAAATTTTCATAGTCTATGTTTTCATCATTTAATACTTGTGACTCTCCACCTATTTTGATAGGAAATCATACTTACATGAATTTGATTTGGAAATAAACTATTGATAAGGAGGAGGGATACTTCAAATATATGTTGTGTGTACCTCACCTAAGTTATAATATTCTTTCCATCTATCAGCTCACTCATGGGGATACAAAGAGGACTATGGAATACACACCTAATTCATTTTTTTCTCAGTAACTTCAAGACTAGAGAGGTTCTTGCTACTGGGATGGCAGATCATGCATTTAGGCTATACTACCTTTCAAACTTTTCTCAAAATGATGACAATGATTTCTTAGTAGAATCTTGAACAAATTTTGATCACACTTCTAGTGATGTTTTAGATATTGAGGGGGACTTTAGCTACTGGAACTTTGGTATTCTCACTTGTGCTCAAGTTCTTGAGACATCCATTTCTTTTCCTCCTAGTGATATTGCATCTACTATTTATCTTGATTATTCTTGTATTCACATAGTCATGGATTCACATTATTCTATGCACTAGGATATTACTTGGCTTCCAGACTCAATTCAATGGGTTGACTACTTGCCAAACATTTCTAGTTTATTTGTGTATTTCTACACTGTAGATTTGGGAGACACTATTGATGATATTCATCTTCTCTTTGGTTAACATGGTCTTGATTTGTCTTTTTCATAAGAGTGGCATAGTACACATGATTTTGAGGAGGCACCTTTTAGTATTGACATGGGGGCACCTGAGAAGGTTACAGAGAATTCATACATTTTGATGTTTCTTCCTATACATGGTAGAGGATTCTTTGATACACCTTTGGTTTTATTTTTTCCTAAGGGAAGGAATGTTATTCTACAATCATGGAGAAATTTATACATCAAGCATAGAGCATCCCCCATAGGTGTACATTCTACATTCAGGGGGATGGGGGAGAGCTACTTGGTCTCTCTTCCACTTCTTCTCACTTATCATAGGGGATGTTTTCCTCACACAAGGTCTTCTTATCTCTCATTTTATTTTATTGTACATATCCCTATTTTTGGATGGGGGCTTTTCCAACGTGGTTTTCCCTCTTTCTCTCCTTTATGAAAGATACCATTGTACATATTTTTCACTTGTATTTTTTACATGGGTACCTAACATGGCCAATTAATCAAGACCTCTCTTGCATTATTATTTATCTTTTGTCAGCTTAATTTCATTCCTTGAAGTTGCACTTAAGGGGGTTGGGGGATGTTTGGTGTAAATAAGTATTTACTATTCACACTTTTCTTAATTTTACTTAGGATAATTGATCTTTGTATTAGTTGTCATGTAGACACCTAGGAGTTTTCATATTTACATGATTTGTCATATTGATAATAGAATAGTTTGCACTCAAATTGAGTACATGTTATCTACTACATCTCTTTATGAGATACACATTTTTATTCTTATACTCTCATTATTTCATGCACATTCATGCACACTATAGGATAATCCACTCTTGGTAGACATGTGCTTAATTGCTATGATTATCTCTTTGCTGACTCCTAGTCATCTTGATTTCCTTTATGTAAAAGGCACTTCTATGATGTATTTATCTAAAATCTACTATCATTTGATAATTATTTAGAATCTCATTTGATCATCTTTTGTCTCTCTTTTGCTTCTAGATCTTGGTGTTGCATTATTTCCTTATAAAAAAAATTTAAATAAAGAAGAGCTTAAATTGGTCTGAAGAGTTAAGAGTTAAAAGATTCCAAAAGAGAACCTATAATATTCTAAAGGAGGCTTGGTCACATTGTAAGATTTTTTATTTTTTTTGTGGAGACAAGATTGACATGTAGACTTATTGGGATGGTCAAATGGATCCCCCTTATCATTTACCAAAGATAAATACATATATAGTTTTCTTTCTAATTCTAATGTAATTTTCAATCAACTCAATAGTTAATGGAATGCTTCATATGACCATCCATTCTTGATGAAATTATTATATTGTATATGCTACCGACACATGGAACCAAAAATCTAATGTTTTATATGGAATAGCTTTCTCTATAGGCTCTTTGTTGTTAAATTTTACTATAATCCATACTTACACTCTATTTATAAACTACTATTGTTAGTGAACCATATATTCTCTGATTGTGAATTTTCTAAATATATTTAAAGGTTGGTTGGTATCATCATAGGCCATCACATCTCTCTCATCTATTTCATCTCTAGATTCACTTTTAACTTCTCGAAGCACTTTAGTATCCTTTGGGAAACCTTATTTTCTTTCTTGGTATGGCATTTGTGGATTCTCAGAAATGAGGATATATTCAAGAGTACACATAGGGTTCTTATTAGGTCTCTTCAAAGAGTCATAATGAAGTATGTTTGCATTTAGGTTTCTATTTTCTTCAAAGTCAAAGACCAACAGTTTCACAAAGTGGTTAAGGAATTTGTTGACATTCTTAAGACTAAAGGACTACCACTTAAGATCCAATCTAAGGAGGGTAAACAATTTGATTTTGAGTGCATGTTGAAATAAATGCTAGATCAGATTATAGAAAAGGAAAGAATGAGTGGGAGGCATCCTATATTTCTCATCAACACAGTCTCTGACACCATTTTATTCCAATGATGATCTTTCTCGATAACCCCCATAATGTTATTTGCAATAATGGTTTGTAATTTAGATGGTTTGATCAATACATGCCATGGAAAGCATAGATGGGAATTAATTCTTCAATTGCTACTTTTGGAATTAGTTTTATTTTTTTAATATTTTGATGGCACAATGTTTAATCATGCTGATCTAAATAGGCCCAAATCCATCTAATACTAACTTTAGTTCACATATTTGGTTAGGTATATTATTATGACTAGCAAGTTTACACACACACACACACACACACACACACACACACACACACACACACACACACACACACACACCCACGCATGCACGCACGCACGCGCACACACACACAATTTTTTATTACATTTACTTTATGACTAGAAATTTACTATGGTAATTCAACTTGAAAAAATGGATAAATTCTTTCTCAAAAAACTTTAAACGTTTATAGGCATAAAATGCATCTAATTTGAGATGTTTTATTAGTTTATAGCATACTCAAATTACAGACACAAATGCTTCTTTTATGTATTTAATTTGAATCATCTGCATTCTATGGTAACAATATCTCCTACTACTATCCCTGATGCTATCTTTGTGCCTTTTCTAACACTATAAGACTTTTTTATTACAAACACTGTAAATTTATTTGGTATCACTACAAATGCTTCTCAAACTTGTGTTGTACAAGTTTTCATTGAACTTCTTTTATATACTATTCACATAGAAAAAACCAACAATTGAGATTTATTCTCAATCGACAGCTAAGATTAATAACATCTTCACAAATCATAAGCAATTAAATTCTCATATTTTTAAAAATATATGTAGTGTCTACCCCTGGTTCACATTTTTTCTATCATTTTCGAACTCTTTTAAGGCTAGTTTTATGTTGGTGATTAATAGTGGCATTGTTTTGAGATTATTAGATATTATTTTTACATTCAGTTTATTATATGATGAGATTTCTTGGTACTTTATAGTTCATGTATGTATGATGATTATTTTAGTGTTTGTAGTTGTTGATGATAATTAGTTAGATGATTTATTATCATATGTGTTTTCTTATGGATACTTACCCCATACTTGCATGTGTATTGTGTGTATGTTTGATTCCATTCTATATGGCATTTCTGATGTGGTTAAGGAAGGGAGTCATAGTCACCTACTAGTCGAGATCTACACTATGCACCACTTCCTGCCATTGCCTATTTATCTTAGTATATATTGTGCTTGTACATACATAGATTTTATACAGGTTGCAGGTATCAGGTATCGACATCCTTGAATTTTCAGGATGAGTGTACCCTATCACATTATCTCAATGGTAAGAGAGGGGAGATAAATTCTCAAGTCCAAGTACCAACCCTTTAAGCCATTTGTGCTAATTGAAAATTAGGACAAGTATCTGAGTCGGGTACCCGTCGAATACATTGGATGATATAATTCATGATATTAACCCTTTTGATTTAATTTTGTATGTGTTTTGCTATGATGGGTTTTTGTATTTTACTTTATGAGTCTTTAGTGTATTTTCTATTAATTAAGCATAAATTGAAAGATTTAATTAATGGTTTAATTTAATGGAAAATTAATATGATAATTTAATATTTATTTTATTTCATTAATTAGGAAATTAATTGAATAAAAGAATTAAATTTGGAGATGAAAGTTATAAGTTTGAATTTCAAACGTGACAATATTTATTTTAATAATAATATATTTAGAGTTCATTTTTAATAAATGCTAAATAATATTATTATATATTTTATCAATTAAGTTTCAAAAATAAATTTATAAATGGAAAAAAATTAATTTATTAAAATTTCATGACCAGATGACGAGTGCATGAGATTTAAAATTAATAAATTAATAAAAATAAAAAATAAAAATATTAAATAAATTAATGTGCATTATTTTAATATTTATTCACATAGGAGTATGCAAACTCTTGTGAGTTGTCATGTTGACAACACAGGGATTCACACTCTAATTATGCATGTGTTGTCTACAACACAGGAGTTAGCATACTAATTAAGCACATGGTGTCTACAACATTCTAGACACCTCATCATCTTTATCTTCTTATCATGGAAGTTATGTGCTTAGTTGTCATGCTTATCTCCTACTTTCTTCTAGACACATTCTAGATCCATCTTAGAGGCCTTTATATAGAGGCTCTCCTAATGTGTATGGACAAGCTTACATGCATTCGAGAAGCTCATATGCTTCTACATGCTCATATGCTTCTATAAGCACTTCTAGTCACTTGGGAGTTTTGGTTGGTTTGATTCTTGGAGGAATGGTGAATGTTGGAGAAGGAAGGGATTTTTCTATGGACTTATGAGGCATAGCAAATTAGCATTAGTATCTAGGTGCACTCGTGATTTTTTCATATTCCATTTGCACTATTTCTCTTCTTGTCTTCATAGTGTCTGTTATATGTGTCTAAATATTCTCCATGAATGAATCTTCAATCTTGAAATTTGAATCTATATATGTATGTTAATTTTTATTTGGTTGTGAAGAAAACATAAGGAAACCCTAGTTTTATTTATGAAGGAAATTCATCACAAATTGCCTTTTCGTTGTCCCTTACATAGACCCAAACTTAGACATTCATAACTTTTTACCTTGACCAAATTTATTCAAGTGCTCCTGTTAGATTTGTCACAACTTGGCCCTCTCCAACATATTTCAAATTTGGCCCGATCCAATAGTTCATTAGGGAGATATGGCCCCTGTACTGGGACTATTTTATTCAATGACATTCATTCCTCCATTTTCCACAACTAGGAGTTCTTTGTGCTTAAACTTCACAAAAATATTCTATCAGAGCATGAAATGAATTAAAAACTAAGCCAACATAGATCTAAGAAATTTATACTCAAGATTTTATCCAAATGAGAAGTCTTTACAATACAAAAAGCAAATTGTGCCCTTACAGTAGCAAGCTAGGACGTTGCAGAGAATTTAATTTGGTATTGTATGAAACTTTGATAGCCTTACATTGTTATGCATTTTATTAATATACCAAAGTATTTTAAAAAATTTTATCCCAAATTTAAATCCTCAAACCACTCTTAAATCCCATAAACCCTCTACGAGCCTTCTAGGCTTCATTTTGCCAATTTTTGCCAATTTGCATTTTTAGGCACTTCAAGTGCATTTGACACCATATAATGGCTCTACTTTCCATATTAAAATAAATTGGACCTTTGAAAGTCTTTAAATAACTCATCTAACTTAGAATTCTAAAGTGAACCCTAGGTACACTAACTCCCAAAATGCCATTAAGGCTACATCATTGATCCTTTTACAAACTGATCAATCAAAACATTTAAAACATAAACAAAACATTATTAAGTGACCATTGTGGACTTATGATGCAGAGGCTAGTGGTTACTAGAAAATATCCTCCTCCAATGGATCAATATTTTGGACCCTACCCACACAATAGACCTCTCAATGGTCAACAATGGTTCTTGCCACTAGACTCTACACCTTGTATAAAACTCCCATCAGCCCTCTTATCAACATGATTGATCATACTTCATCATACCCCCACTCACTCACAAACCCTTTCACAATTCAATCCCATAGATTAGATCAAATCCCCTTTAACAATGATTCCTATGAACCCACACAATATGTTGTTGCATAAACATCATCACTAGAACATAAATCTTAGACCATCTAAATACTTTCCACACTCCATCATATCCATTTGCTTCAACAAATACAACTTCTTAACTAAACACAACATATTTACCTCCTTGCTGTCCTCTTAGATATACCTGTACACAAGAGTCTATATCTTTAAAACCAAATCAAAATTCCTCATATAACTCCCTCTTAGATTCTGTAAGCTCCATCTTTACATATACCTAGAATTCTTCAAATTTCAAACCACCTTACACCTTCCTCACCAAGAAATTAAAAGAAAAGAGATATTAATAAGTGAAATTAAATAATTGAATTATTAATGAGATTTATTTTACTTAAAATCAATGAGGATTATTTTAAATAAATGATTTTCCTTTAAGTGTTTAAAGGAAATTGTAAACTAATTATTTGAAAGTTGATAAGTATTATTCTAATGTTTTGAATAAGGTGAAAGATTTTATCTAAAAGTCAATGGGAACTAGTTCAATGATTTAAATAAGTAAATAATTATCTTATGATTACTTTAGAAAATTGGTTTAAAATAATGGAGGGATAATTCTATGTTTTATTCAAAAAAAAAATGGGTTGAGTTGTAGATTAAATGAAGAATCTTATACACTTCAAATGTACTTGAAAATGAAAATTGAAACCTAATATTTGGCTTAACCATGTGATTGCGAAAGAGAACTAAAATATGTGTTTGTATCTTGTTCTTTATGCTATCCATGTTTGGGGTTTGGGTGGTCCTAGAGTGTTGACCAGTTACGATGTCTACCAGAGGCTTGGGAGTTATGCGAATGTGATGGCATTTTGATGTTATTTGGTCTCGATTCTTTTAAAACCCAACCATGGTAATGTGATGGCATGCTCTATGATATGTATGTATTTACTAATTGTTATTTCTTTCCAGTCTTCTTGTGTGAAGCTGAGGTGTATGTATTTGAGACACTTGACTTAACCATTTTTGAGTCATTGATCAATTATCCTTGGACTACTTTCTAGTCGCCATGATGGGACTGAAGTGTTGATTTATTTCTTGATGTTGTCATGTTGTGATATGTTTTGACTCAACCATTTTGGAGTCTTCAATCAGTATTATTTTCTTTGAGATGCCTTTTTGGTTGCTCATTGAGAACCAATGGATATGGTGATTTATCATTGATATGGATATAGAGATTTATATAGTTGTTTGATGAGGACCGATGGATATTGTGATTATCTTTGATATTGTGGATATTTTATGTTCTTATTCTAGATTATCTTTTGGTATTTTTTCAGTCACTTGTATAGGACTGATGTGATTTTATGATTTATGATTCCATGAGCTTAGGGTAGGTTATCTACTTGTAGTGTCGGGAAGTCATTGTAGTGTGGGTCAGGGCCCTAAGTGGCTACCAGGGTAACTCATTGTAAATTATTTAACAAGTGAAAATATTTACACTAAATGGGTATTAAAATGAACCTAATAAGATAATTTTATGTTCTCGCCCATGCCTTGAGTGCTAGTATAGACTAAAATGGGAGTAGAGAGAATGTTTGGTTGCGACCTTGTATTACGTAGTATGCCTCATTAGTACGAGAGGATATTAGTGGCCGCATAGGGATCACTAGGGGGTCAGAGTATTGAAAGACTACTAGGGTAACTCTAGCATGATCCCTGTGATGACACTTTCTCACTTACATAGTAGGTTTCCTACATATCTTTGTTGTGCCTCTTGGAATTAGATGTCGATCTGTGTATTAGAACCTTTGAGTTAGTATAATTTTAGGATTTCTTAAAATTAGAGGGTACTTGTGTTATGTTATTTGATATCCTATTTGGGACATGAGGCTATCTCCTCATCATGGTGGGAATGGGCCAATTAGGTTCCACGTGATCGGGTGGTAGTGCTTTTTCACTCTTACCATTTGGGATCCATCTGAGACACCGTGGCTGAAGCATTCTTTTATGGCACTTATCTTCATTCTATTCTTGGATTATGATGATGGACACGTATCCTTATATTAATGATTAGTGTATGTTAGATGATGTTATTTACTTATCTTATGCTTTATTCCTACATGTTAGATTTCTTTATGCATATGTTGTAGTACATTTTAGGAGTGACATCCCTACTATGATAATACCAATGATCTCTTCGGTGACTTGGGATGTTACGCGTGATGGGATGGCTAGGGCCCATGATGCTCTAATGATGCTATTGATTGTTGGGAGGAACCGCACACTTAGTTAGATGTGTTTAATGATGGATGGTTATCATTTATGATGGTTGTTATATCTTTATTGATGGATGGACGTATCATGTATGTTATTGGTTTCATTTACCTTATTGCACTTGTATCATGGTTGATGAGGATGATGTACCTTTATTATATGTATATTCTTTTAAGCCTTTCATACCTTGTGACATGTATAGTGGATGATTGAGCGTTCTGAATAGGCATATCAAATAAATGTATAATATGGACCTTGGACTTTCTAATTATTCTTTAATGTGGATGTGGTAGTTGTTAGTCTTAGTTTTAACTAAATTAAATGTGACTCAACATCTTGGGATCCTTAAGGAATGTAACCTATTATGTATGCTTACAGTTGATTGTATGTTATTTTTTCCATTACTATGTGTTTGATATGAATGGTTTATCTTTCATGATTTAAAAACAAATTGTTTCAAAAAATTAGTAAAACTTTAGGTTTATTCTTTTGGATCCCTTGGTGGGGCATTACAAGATATCAATTAATGAATTAATAATTTTACCTCATGTAGGAATTAGAAAGAAGAATATATTGTTAAATTTTGTAAGTATATAACTTAAGGAAAAAATCTCTTTAATAGCCTAGAATACATCTTTTCAAACAACTGCCCAATAATTCTAAAAGAATATTGTAGGAAACCCATATAGGCTTGGTAATTTAAGAGGGATAAGAGTGAAGGTAGGAGACTTTAGTTCCTCTATCATGGTAGATTTTCCTAAGGATAGATTATCATCTAGAGAGATGCAAGAGGGAACACCACCAACACAACAGTTATATATACCTTCATGAAAAATGCTAAGCAAGGGGAGGTTGATTCAAAAGATCCTTAAAATAAAGAAAAGATGCATTCTCAATACCACATGTAGAGGTAAGAAATATTGTAGTAGAAATAAGTTCTTTGATAAGAGTACTTTTTTTGTGTTTAAAGGTTTAATAGTGAAATAATCAAGTATTCCTATCTCCTCTAGTTATCCACTAGAATCTTGATCTCTAATTTAAAAAAGTTTTGTATTTGTTAATGATATTGTGCAACTCTTCTAATTGAAAATTTCTCTTTTTGTCAACGTAAATCCTAGCCATTTTTTTTTGTAATGCTCACAATTTTTTTCAATCCTAATTTCACTTTGGCTTTTTCTTCAAAAATGTTTCCAACGGTGTACTTATTTTGTGTACTTGTTCTAGTGTCCAAGATTTCTTATAACATATCTTAACTTACTATCCACCCTGATCATATTAGTACCTTTTAATTTCCTAGTCAATCAACCCTTAAAACAAGATACAAAATCAAGGGTTGTGCGTCCATATAACTTCAAATATAAAGTAGTGTATATTAATCACTATCTTGAAATGCGAGAAAAATTAGATAGGGTGGAAATAATAACCAAATGTAACCATAAAAGAGACAAAGAAAAAATTAAATGTATCCCAAATATTCTAAAGTAAATATCTATCCAATTTCCCTTGAATTAGGTAATCCCCATTGGGCATATTAGACTATGTGAACAATAAACCCTATAACTCAACAATGGTTAGGATGCCATCAATTAGAAAACCATGGAAATTGAATATAGCTTCTAAAAAACCCATATAACTTGTTTTGTAGAGGAATAAAGAGACATGTTGAAATTCCCTATGATCATCCAATTGTTAGCTGGAAATAGAGAATTATCTGTAATCAAATTAGACTAGAATGTTTCCCAAATGTAGGAGAATTACAAGGCTAAACAATAGTAACAACCTATATCAAATGAGACTAAGAATGGGAGAAGGAAATATGTTAATAGTTATTTCCCCAAGTAATACAAGAAATGGAAAAGAAGTTATATTTCTAAAGAGTTACGAGACCTTGAGAGATAACATTGACATCCATTGAGAGAACTTGCATAAAAGGGAAGATAAAGTTACTAGAAAAAGGTAAATATTTGTTAGATATTTTGGTTTCTAGGAGAAACACAAAGTTACGATTTAGAACTTTAATTGTTAGAACAAATTTCAGCACTCCCCTTGGGATTCATGAAAAGGGCTTAATCACCTCCTATGTACTATTAGTTGAGTGGTTGTATCAAGCATTGATAGATTGGTCTTTTGGTGCAATGACAACCCCACTCTAACAAGTGGTATCACAGCTTGGTCACAAGTTCTAATACCTAGACCCTTGGGTAATGCTAAGGGGGAGATTGTTAGAAATTTGTTTAGAACTCCCCTCAAGATTCGTGACAAGGGCTTAACTGCCTCATGTTTACTATAAGTCGAGTGGTTGTATCAAGCATTGACAGATTGGTCTTTTGGTGCAATGACAACCCCACTCTAACATTAATAAGATTCCCTACTACAATATATTTGTGAGTTATATTAATACCCCTTATATTATAAAATACAATGATCATTAGGGAGAGAAAAATTAGCATAGCTTCTTGAGAGTTTTATTTCTCCCATTAGAAAATTCCTTGTGTATCATCTTGATCTCTAATCGTAAGATATGTTCCTTCCAAGCTTTGGTCAAATTCCTAGATTCACAAACTTATGAATCTTCAGAAGAGAAGAAAGGGATAGAATATACAAGATAAGAAGAATGTGGATTAAAGAATGGGACAGGAAATAGTAACAAGTCCACAACAAGGGAAAGAGGGAAAGAAATCTAAGGAAGAGGAAGAGGGGAATTGGTAAGGGGAACTAAGGAAATTGGAGGAGAAGGGAGTAGGGGAGGATAAATAGAGGAATAAAAATGGGACACTCCATGAGACAAAAGAAAGTAGCACAACCAAAGTGAAGGAATATGAGAAGATACAAGATATAGAGACATGACATAAGTACTAGGGGAAGGCGGAGGAAAAGACATAGACATGGGCTAATCTAATCCAGATGGAAACTACTCTAGAAAGAGGAGAAATGGGAGCCTTACAAAAAAAAATAGAAATTGAGGGTTATTAATACCCCTACTATTCCAAGAGACAAAAATTAGTATGGAGAGATAATTGAGCATAACTACTTGAGACCTCTCTAGCTCTCTTTAGAAACTTCCTTGGCTGCCAGATTTTGTCTCCAATCACAATCTATGTTACTTCAAAGACTCAAGAAAATTCCTACATTCACAAACTTATGAATCTTCAAAATATAAGAAATGCGCAAAATATAGAGGACATAAATAATGTAGAAAAAAATGGGGGAGGAAACAGAAGAAAGGCCACCAAGAGGGAAAGAGGGAGTGAAAGACAAGAAAGGGAAAGGAGTGAGGGGGGTAAGGGAAGAAGATGAAACAAGAGGATGAGGGGGGACAAGAGCATAAATAGAAGACAAAAACTAGGACACTACATGAGCTAGAATAAAATAGTATAATATTAGAGAAGTAATATAAGAAGACACACGATGTAAGCACAACACTTGAGCACTAGGGAAAGCAACAAGAATATCCAAAAATAGGGACCTTTATTAATCAACCTCTAGTGAAGATTCAAGGACTTGTAGAACAAGCTAAAACTTAGGACTTGATACCAAAAAAACTTCGCCCTCATCCCAAAATTATGAAGGAAACCACTAAAGGGAAGCCCAAGTGTAGAGTGCTCAAGAAAGATGAGAAATGGGATCAAAGATCATCCTTAATTTTTACATGTAGAAGGGATACATTGTAGGAAACTAGAAACCCAATGCTATAATCTTTAAAAAAACTTCCTTAAGACAAAGGAAAAATCTTAAGAATCCCTTAGATAGAGTTGACACCATCATGAAATCTTTCAAAAACATTTAAGTAATAACCCTTTTATGAATAAAAATAGTGTCAAGCCTCATCCTTTGAACTTTCAAACCAAGGAGGAGGCTATCATTGCAAGATTCCTATTGAGAGACAACTACTAATATGAATACACATGCATTCCTTCTTTTTACAATTGAAACTCCTTTTTTCTCCTTCGAATTAATCTCCCCAAATATATATTTCTACTAAAAATATATCATACCTTATAATCCTACCATAGAAGAATGAAGGAACCTTAGGAAACAATAGCAAGGACCGTAAATAACTTTGACTTAAAAATTTCTTGAAATAAAATAGTAGTTAGAAACTCATTGGAAATATTGAAAGGGACACCTAAAACCATCTCCAATACAGCTTTGTGTGACAATTCTTTTGATGCTTCTAGGTTGACTCCACAATTTTCTTGCTCAAATATTGCAAAGCAAAATTCAAAAAGATTTTACAAAGAACATAGCAAGAACATTCATTAGTATTTTATACTTTATTTTTAATTCCAAGTACGGAGACAAGTGTATATAATATTTCATGCTTATTTTATTAATGGTGTCCCCTCCCCCCACTAAAAAGACAAAACAGGTATTCCATGTTGACATAATTGCATAAAGTATGTGTAGTATAAGGGAATCTACAATATACAAGAAAGTGTGTTTAAAGTGACATATGAAGGTAATTGTTTGCTAAAAAAAAATCTATATTGATTATTTGTGATGAGAGGTAAGTGTGTTGCATATTTGGAAAGTGGCATGTATGGAGAAATGATATATTGAAGAAAACCTATATGAATTCTTTATTGGAGGATGACCCATTTTTTTTCTTCATAAGAATTTTATGACATATTAATTTGGTATTATTTTGCATGGTCTATAAATATTTCAATATATTACTTGTAGATTTATAAAATGATAAGAGTTTTGAGTTTTTGTTCTCTTGTTTGCACATAGTGTGGTTGATTGATAATAATAATTAGAAGTTGTCTACATAATGCTCAACATTGATATTGTATAGTGTGGAATTTGGTGGACATTATTTTCAAAAATTACAATTTTCTAATTAAAATATATTATGTTGGTGGGTTCTTCAAGTGATTTTATGTAGTCTAAGTATGAAATTATTGTTATTGTTTCTCTTTGACTCACTCTGATATTTATGATAAATCTATCTATGTTTTGGTTTCATTATACAATGAATATGGAATTAATTACAATGCATTCATCTTGCCTTTCCATATTAAGACATATATTAAAAAAATTATTTGGAAAGTCTTTATGATGTTGCCATTTAAATAAATATGACTAATATTCCCATGAAAAAAAAAAGCATTCACGTCTTGGTAGATTAGATTCTTGAACCTTGTGGTTGATGCACAACCTCGGTTAATATGTGAGTGTGGAACTTCTTAGATATCATTACCTAATTCAATTCAAAAAAATTATGTACTATGTTTTGTATTTCAACTCAACATAAAGATAAATATAGTTTAAATAAATTATTTAGTTTCCTCCATATTTAGGTGATAACCTTGTGTAGCCTATGGGTGCATACACATGTGTGTTCATGTGTGTGTGTGTGTCTGAATATATTTAACCTTTAGAGATGAATTAAGATATTTATGGTACTTTTCACAGAATATGATGGTCATGATGATGCTTTTGAGTATATGAGAAGATGTTCTAACATGGTATTTTTCTTTAGATATCTTATTTATCTTCCATGTTCTGTGTATATTGTAGATGTAGCTAATGGTCTATGTGTGTCATAAGATACATTTGATTGGAATGACATTAATAACATTAGTATGTCTTTAACTGAGTATATAATGGATGATATCCTTCTATGATATTTATTATTATTATTCAATCTAAGCGTATAAGGTATTGTGAAATGTAAAGGTGAGAATATATAGACAAAAAAAGTGAAATCAATTGTATACATATATACTTTCAAAATTATTACCAATATTATTAAGATTGAGCTATAAATTAACATTAGCTCCTTGTAATCATTTGCATTATATATTTCTCTAGATAAGTTTTGTCTTAAGTTTAATAAGTTCTTTATGTCTTACCTAAAGATTACTACCTCGCTCGACAAGATCTTATCAATGGTGGTGCTCCCATGAGAACGTGGCTTAAACTGATTCAAAAAGCTATTTATGATATGAGGCTGATTGCTACCATTATTTCTCCATCATTATAGTTTCCACATAGAATTTTTGGTATGTGCTTTTATTTCATTGCACTGCATTTTATTTGTAGTTGGAAAAAATAATTGATAACCATTTTTGGAAGTAAAGGTATTAGATTTAGCACACGTTAATACACCCCCAACTAATCTCAACATCTAGAAGTGTGCTTTATAATATAAAGATATCTAGAAGATGAGTTCTCATAATATTTTTCAAGATGGTCTAGATGACAAAGTTTTCCTAGAAATTTTGGATTTTCTCCAATAAGAATGTTTGCAATCTTATGTAGTTAGAAAATTTCAAAAAAAATACTTGCTATCAGGTAGAAATATGGTCATGCTATAAAGAACTTTTGAATACTCAGATAAAATATTTTAAAGCTCTTGATAGGTTATCTAATAAATATCTACTTCTTAGAGTCTAATTAATACACTAGGCACAAATAATCTAGCACCACAAATTGGCATTTATTGATTATAACTTAGTTGCATTTTTCATAGTGTCTAATGGATAAATATTAGACATTATCTATGACTAGGCCTTATTGTATGCTCATTTCTTAGTAAGAAAGGCAACAACAACCTCTATTTTTTGAGAGAGATATTCCTCTACAAAAATAGAAGTTCTTTTTGAAATTCTTGAGAAAAATTCTTGTGTCAATCTCTCACATCCCAGGTGAGCTTGTATGATACTTTCAAACACCGCTTTACAGTTATTGGCTACAAGCATCCCAAACATATCCTCTTCACCCCTATGCACATGTGTTAATGGAAATTGAGGAATATCTGTTATAGCTTTTACAAACTCTATCATGAAGGACCCTTCTTTCTTCACAATGCTTTCCACTTCTTCTACATTTGCACCATAATAAGGTATGTTAAATGCTTCCCATTTCTCCTTTTTAATAATACCCTGTAAATAACAAAATCTCATTTCATATTAGCCTAACTAATATACAATATATATTAGATATTTATTAGTAAATATAAATTTGTAATTAGAAACTCTAAACATGAATTTGACTTATGTTTACAATCAACATATAAAATTGTACCAATATTTATTTAAAACAGTAATTACTTTATTCTAACTAAATAAGCCTCTTGTGTGATAAACAAACAGTTTGACGTTGCCCATTGCCTTACCTGTATCCTAAGGATTTAAGCTGATCCTTCATATGATTGCAAATTGAGTTCTAAACTTGGAAGTTGTTCTAGGCTAATCATTCAAAACTTATGTTGGGTTGAGGAAAAAACACAAGTTAATAGAGGAAAAAGGAAACAAGAAAGACTAGACAAGAGAGGCTTCAATATTAAACCAACCTCATTAACTAGCTCCTCAAAGGCGTATTCTAAGAGGCGCGCAGCAAATCCCAACAAGCCTTGTTCTTGTTCTATTTGGGTGCCTGCATTACGACCATACATGGATACGAACATGCATCCGCCATCAACCATCTCCTCTCCCCGGGCCTTCAAAAACGCTGTCAAATCTGCATCAAACTGTTGCAGATACGCTGCGGCTACACCCTCCCCACAATCACTTGAAATGTAAGCACGAGGAGAGCTTCTCTTTTGAACACTCTCTGGCACCTGCATTTTGCGCCTTATATCATGAGACAACATCCTCTTACTAATATCTTATACTGACAAGTCATGTTAGGGTTTACTACCTACCTGTGAAAGCCAATGGAGGCTTGCAGAAGAATGACAAAAATGGAGGCTTTTCCGTGGGACTAGGCGTCTAAAATGCGATCCACACACAGCCGCTGCAGTGTAAGACCTTCCAGATAATGGGTTCTCATCCACAACGGCCAAGCCTTCTTCTCTGTGTGGGGGCAATATTCGAAAGAGTGAATTGAAATCATTGGAAGGGAGGTCAATGAAATAAACCTCAAATTCTGGCATCTCCTCTTCTTCTTCATGAAGCGAGCGTTGCACAGCACTCACAACGCTGTCTGCCACAAGAAGAGTATTTTTCCCGGTACCACACCCGAAATCTGCTATCCTAAATATGCCCTCCATATTAGACATAGAATGTCTTATATTCTCACATATGCCGCGCTCGAGAATAAGCCTCACAGACTGAAGCGTATTTAACTGCACGAAGCAAATTTCCAAATTAGGTTAGGTTTTCCGGTTAATTTTCATAGGGAAGAGCGAGAAGATATAGAGAAGGAAGGTGTGTTAGTGTTGTATACCTGCATTGAAGAGCTTTTGGCGTAGCTAGAATCTCCATCTCCACCCTTCATGCCGAGTACATTTTCCAGGGCCGCCTTCGATCCAGATTTGATCATCATCTCCATTAAGACGTCTCTGAGGGGTTCCAAGATTATAGTAGGTACTTCACTCAAATGAGAGATCCTTAAACTTTCTGTGTCTCCTCATTTGTAGCATTTGTCTTTTTATAATATGTTCTCTTGACGACCTGACATCATGCAAACGTCATGTTGTTGATTCCGGGCGAGGGAAATAAACATTGCCAGAAGGAACGTGAGTTTCTAGAGGACGACCGGCTCAACATGATTGCACATTTCCAATGCGTGATTTAGATATCGGGATAAAGATGGAACGGCTTAAACATTTTACACCAAGGCTTGATTCTTAGTGCAAAAGTGTTAAATAGTCAAAGTTTGACTTACGTTTCCAAGCTTAATTTCTTCTTAAAATGTGATGTTTAAGACTGGCCAGATAAGACTAGTATTAACAATGCATATTTTAGAGTTTGGGTTGGGTGGAGTAAATAAAAATTAGTATCTTTCTTAATCAGTGTCAATATTCTGTGATTCATTTAATCTAGCGTCGTGCTGTGAACTCCGTGCAAGCAGATATCGAAATAAACAAATGAAATCAACGAATCTTTGAAAGGTAAGCCGAGGGAATCTTGATTGTACATTTCCAATGCGTGTTTTATAGTTTGGGGTTGGTGGAGTAAATAAAAATTAATATGTTTCCTAATCATTATCAAAATTCTGTGAATTCGCTAACAAAATTAAAGCACGTTAATGACTATGTATAAACATTGTTGGTCAATGGTTTATTCTTTCCCATTGGAGATGGTTTTTTATTTATTTACTTATTAAAAATATTCATATTCACAAGCTATCTAGAATGCTTTAATGTTTTAAATTAAGGTAGTATTTTAGTATTTTAGAACGTTACAGTGAAAGTATTATATTATATCTATATAAATACTTAAAAAAAAAAAATTAGTGTTAATAATAAGCAGCATTATAGTGTTGAATTTGTCAATCTTTTACATTAGAATTGCATTCATGCATATTATAGATTTATGAAATGTATCGAAACTTATTTTTTATATTTAATGTTTTAGTATTTTATAATTGAATGGTCCTAAGACATTTTGGAAAATAAGCATGATATAAGATTAAATTTTTAAAAAATTATTATTAAACTTGTTTTAATAAATGTATATCTACATTACATAAATGAACATTAACATAATGTATTGTATTTTATTAGATTCAATAATTTACTTGTAAATGAGTAATAAAAGATTATAATAATAATAATAAATCATTTTTTCATACTAAACCTTAGATTTTATTATTATTCTATTAATTAGTGGAAGTCCTACATTTATCTCAGTAGATGTATTACCTTTTCTAAATTTATGTTGAATATTGGACTAAGCATATAATCATTTTATAGAAAGTTCTTTTAAATTAAGAAATAGTACTAGTAAAATTTAATGATTTAAATGCATATGTCTCTTTATTATATATTTTATATTTATCTAAACGACTCATATTCACATGTCATCTAGAATACTGTAGTGTTCTATATTATGGTTATTTTTAAGATTTATTCTTTTGCAAAAGATGAGTACAATTGAAAAAGTCAAAGTATTATATTTTATTTATATAAATAATTTATTTGAATTTTTTATTGCTAATAATAAAGTATTATTTATGAATGAAATAGATTAATCCTTTTACAATGGAATTGTATTAAGCATATTATATATCTATGAAATATATGGAAATTTATATTAATAATAGAATTATCTTAAGAGATTTTGGAAAGTTTTAACTAATTTTAACATTTAACAAATATATTGAATGGTAGGACAAAAATAAGAATAATATCAGATACAATATTTAAAAAATTATTACAAAAATATATTCATAAATGTACGTTTACATTGAAAAAAATGAAACCTATGATTATATATATTCTTTTTTATTTATTCAAAGATTTACTTTTACATGAGTAGAAGAATATTATAATGAAGTAATTATTAGACTTTTTGTATAAAATATTAGAACTTTTATTATTGTGGTTGTTGTAGGCAATTATTACTTTCTCAGCAAATTCGATTAGTTTTAGCGAATCAAATATATTTATTTCTAAGTAATTTTTTTTTTTTTTTTCAAAAGTTATGTTTTTTAAAATATATTTTATATACTATAGAAATTATATGATTGGCTCAATGCTTTTGATGTTATAGGAGCCCTTTTTCAAGTTCGTGATAATGCATTTTAATAGCAAGATTTTCATTAGAGATTGTAAGCATCAATTAATTGATCTATTACTCGGTCTAATAAAAATGAAAATATTTATTACTGATTCAAAAGCCTACTACAAAAAAATAAAAAATATTAAATCTTGTCATACAATAAATTACTATAGTTTTATTTAACTATTTATATCTAGAAAATATAAATTGTATTGAACCTTTATATCTTAATTTGATTTAGTCACTTTTATGTATGTATGTATGTATGTATGTATATGTGTGTGTACACACACACATATTTATATCTTAATTCTATTCCATTAATTTACCTACCTATAATATACAAAATCAAATGTAAAATATAAAAATATTGATTAATGAAAATTGAAAAGTTTGAAAAATAGTTTACTTATAATTTTATGAAATGTAAAGGAAAAATATACTCTATTAACTATAACTCCATATAATACATATGTATTTTGTTATGTATTCTATAACTATTACTACATATAATATCTATTTATTCTATTAACTATAACTAAATGCAAGTACATGCCACTATGTGGCACTTGTTATTTTATAAATTAGTAGAACTCCTACATTTATCTTAGTAGATGCATTCCCTTTTCTAAATCTATGGTAAATATTGGACCAAACATATAATTATTTTGAAGAAAATTTGTTTAAATTGGGAAACAACACTAGTAAAATAATATTGTAATATAAGATATATTTTTTAGCACATTATTTTTCATAATATTTCCAAGATGTACCGACATAATATGACCTTATCAAATAGACATGGACCAACTTATAGAGATTATGTAAATAATTAATGTTTAAAATGATGTAAGAAATAAGAATTGGATACTAAACAAAATAAAGTTTGTGATTATTTTCAGAAATATATAATACATATGTATTGTGTTATGTATTCTATAACTATTACTACATATAATATCTATTTATTCTATTAACTATAACTAAATGCAAGTACATGTCACTATGTGGCACTTGTTATTTTATAAATTAGTAGAACTCCTACATTTATCTTAGTTGATGCATTCCTTTTTTTAAATCTATGGTAAATATTGGACCAAACATATAATTATTTTGAAGAAAATTTATTTAAATTGGGAAACAACACTAGTAAAATCATATTGTAATAGAAGATATATATATATTTTTAGCACATTATTTTCCATAATATTTTCAAGATGTACCGACATAATATGACGTTATCAAATAGACATGGACCAACTTATAGAAATTATGTAAATAATTAATGTTTAAAATGATGTAAGAAATAAGAATTGGATAGTAAACCAAATAAAGTTTGTGATTATTTTCAGAAACATAAATTCAATTGCCTTATGAAATGCAAACAAAATTGCAGACATGAGGAGAAAATGATAATTAGTGAGTACAAGTATTGACAGGGAAGACATTATTTATGTATTTGATAATATTTTTCAATTTTCGTGAATATACTATCAGATAGTTATTTGCTTGAACTATTTACATGGCATAGTCCTTCATTATTCCAAGCTATTATTTAAGAAAGCTTAGAAATGTATACTTTGCAAAATTCATGCTTGACAAGGTCAACAAAATTTAGACAAATGAGTATGATGGATTATATTATGTTAATAGAAATTAGACAACTATAATAGTTAACTATAGTCTTAAACAAAAAGAATAGAATCTACAACATAGAAATTAGAAGGAAAAATGGGAATGAGACATGTTAATTTTTTATAAAAAAAAAAATTAACATGATTGAGAAGCTGTGAAGAGTAAACCAACTATCAAGCATGGTAATGACAAGATCCTATTTTTGAAATTCATTAACTATCGATAACTAACATAACCTAGAAGATAAACCCATTTGAAGAGCTCTAATGCTCAATTGAATAAATATTCTATAAAAAAACTAAGTAAACATTAAATTATAAATGGACAACTTTGAACTTTTTGTAGCTACTAAAAATATGAAGCCAAACTTTATCATGAAACTTTTGAAAAATTGTAGCCATCAAACTATAGGTCATTGGAAATAAACATTATTTCAAGAACTGAAAGTTTCATCTATCTTGGATATAAAGGCGTGAAGTTAAGGGAAAATATAAAATCATTCTATAAATTTGAAGAACAAAAAATAGGAAACTAAAAATAAAGTTATTTAAGGTATTTTACAATCTTTTTTTAAAATATAAAGTTAAAGGATTTATATTAGAAAAGAATATCATCCAAAGAAAAAAGTATAAAGGAGAAAGAAATCCAAAATGAATTGCTCATTTATCTTAGTATTCAATTTTGTGGTTTTAAGGTCTTAGTTGTTTCCTTAAGTGGACTTGTTTTGCAAAAAAATAATTGAAAGTTATTGGAAACTTTTGGCACAATTAAAAATAAAAGAAAGTCTATAACAAGGCATGTCTAATTGGAAAGAATATGATAGAGGCAAGGGTGAACTACTTCAAATAGTTAGAGTGGTTTGGATTGAATTCATGCATAGTCAATTAATTAAATATGATCATTTTTACAAACCCTTCGCAAAAGCCTAACTTAAGTTTGTTCAAGTTCTATATTACATTTCCTTCTAGAATTGTGGTTGTGATCTGGTCTTTGAAAGGATATCTCATGACAAAAAATGAAATAGAATGGATAAGTTTAGAGCTTCAATTGAGCTTAAAGATATTTTTCATAATTTATATGAAGAAGTGAATTCTCAAAATAGAGTAAATGATGGAATGTTCAAATGTTTGGGTATTTATATTAGCATCAAATGGGGGTTGTCCACTTTTTGCAACTTTGTTTGGGTTATAAATTCATAAATTAGGTGATTAAATAAATTAAGATAATTGTTCAAAGTGAGTTCAACTTGCTAGTTCATAATCTCCCTTGTATAATTTTTGTAAATATTTTTTTAAAAAAAATTTCTCTACTGTTTTGTAACCAAGATACATTAGAGAAAATAGATTTCAAGAAGAATAATTAACTAGACACAATCATATTGCATTCAAGAAATAGTTTACACTAATTGAAGTAAAGATTTGAAATTATTTTTTGGAGGAATATGAATTGATTATCGATGATTTCAAGGTTAGAATGACCATTTAAAATAATAGATGAAATAGAATAAAATGGTGAATAATTATAACCCACTGATTATTAAATAAGAAGTCTAGAAAGTTCCAAAACCCTAAATTGGTCAAACAACAAAAAGGAAAAAGAAAACTATATAAGGAAAGATCTAGAACAATTTTAAGGTTGTTGTGGTAGTTGTTGTTGTTAAGAAGATTGTGAAGTTGTTGTTGAGTAAAGTGTTGATGCAATAAATAAAGAACAAAGTTTAGAGTTTAGAGATAAAGATAATATAGAGAGGAATTGCAAATCTATCATAGAAGGTGATAACTAGTAAGGAGAATAAGGATCTAATTAGGCTAAGTAAGTTGTTATTATAAACATCATTTTTTGCTACTTTCTAATTACTATAGTAGTTTCAAAATCCTTGAGAAAGATAGATCATCATAGGTATTATTGTATACTCCTAATAGAGTAAGTCATTATAAGTGACTAAACATTGTAGCCCTAACATGGCACCCTCTTACTATAGTAGTGATAGATTTGTGACTACCATCCTCACTAAAAATTTCCCTCTATCCAAGGGTTTCTATGATACCAAATGAGTTTATTATGCATTATGTTCCATGAGCTTAAGTGTTTATAGTTGGTGAATATTGAATGGGTTATGTTAGTTTTATTTACAAAGTAATGTGATTTATGTTAAGTTATTACTAAGTTCTAAAAGGAAAGGGAATAGTACTAAATTTTTTTTGAGATAAAAAAATTTGAGGATATTGATTCACACCCCCCTCTCCACCTACTCAAGATTCTATCTCTCCTAATAATTTTGACCATTGGAGTTAGAGCTCTAATTTTCTTGTTGAAGGTTATACTACCTAAGAGTTTAAGATCTGAGTCATGGAGAGGCAAAGGATTTATAGGACTATTACGAATTAGATACTGAAAATAAGGATGACCATGAACCAAATATAGGAGATGAAAGATGTGCTAAGATAGTCATTGAAAAGGAAGAAGGAAATAGCTCAGAAAACCAATAAAGAAACATATCATGAATAATTACTTGAAGTGTTGCCTAATGGAAACATGTCGATGAATCTGATGCTTTTATAGCTAGTCTACTAGAGGGAAATCACAATCTTACTCAGCAGGTTAAATCACTAGGAAGAGAACAAGAATTTTAATCTACTAGGATGTGTGAACTAATGGAACATTTAAGATAAAGAATGAGGATGATAAGAAAATGATTGAGGAAATCAAGAGACAAATAACTGCCAAACTAGACACAAAAGATAAACAAATCACAAGGCTGACATAGAATCATTATGATCTCGTAAATTAGGTAATTGGTGCAAATATAGAGGTTGACATGAAGATGGAAGAGATTTAAGAGTGAAGAACTAAGAATGAAAGACTCAATAGTAAACTGAGATACATATTTAAATAAATTATTGAAAGAATGAAAATATCAAAAGAAAATGTCAAGATACTTGATGAATAGCTCAAAGGATAGAGGTGACCGAAAGATACATATGGACTAGTATATACTAGCCACTGCATTGCCAAGAAAGGTGAATCATCAAAGTAAGTTAAACATAGGAATGTGAAACCCAATCCAGAGCCAAAGAAGCCTAGATGCTATCACTGTGGAAAGCTTGGACGCATTGCAAATGTTTTCCCAACAAAAAATAGTAGAATCAACATTAACATTACAATAAGTATGTACATGAAGAATATTATTGTAGATCCAAGTTCACTTGATCACCTAAGAAGTATTCATTTAGTGGATACGGGTACACTTGCGATACGTATGCACACAAGTCATTGTAATGCAGGTCATTGATGAAGCCTAACTAGGAACCAAGAATGAAAGATAATGAAATCATTTGGGATTATAATACATAGTACTCACATAATACATGAGGAAAATTTGGTCATATTTTCAAAAATTGCATGAGATTACACTTTGGAGGAAGATTTTATACTTGGACAAATTTTGGAATGGCATGTTATCATTTTCACAAGAATAGTCATTTAAGAAAGAATTGAAGAACCTAAGCATCAAAACCCAAAGAGGAATATCCAAAAGGGAAAGGTAAGTTCAATATGGATGAAATTCATGAACCAATGAACAAGACATAAAGGAAGAATTTAGCAAAGAACAAGACATCGAATGAAACCAATGGTGACACCTCATCCAATAGATTATGTGTAGCCGCCAACTCCTACAAAGCCTTAGAACAAGGTAAGAAATTGTATTACTAAAGATATACCTTACAAACATTCCTAGAATAAAGTAGAAGGAAGTTCATATCTACTTAAATTTTGATGCACAAGGACAATTTGTGAAGTCTATAAATCTTGCAAACAAATAGTTTAGTTGAGATTGTTGGTAACTAAGAGTGTTGATTGAGCAATTAATACTGAAAGGTAGGATGATCCTTTACCTCGAGTTTGAGATAATATTATTTCTTTAACTAAGTAATGATGTAAATGAGTTTTGACTAAGAAACTAGTTGTAACTAAGCACATTAAAGATGGTAGAATATGTGGCACATTGCACCTAATATGCCCTTGTGATCATAAAGTTAACTTTATAGCATATATATTATGGATTTAAATATTTATTATTTTACCCTTCATTCAAAGAAATGGTGAAAATTTGGGTGATTTGTGCAAAGAATTACTTAAAAAATCTTGGAAGAGTGGCTTTGTTGGAAAAATTGAGCACCAAGGATAGTTTTAAGTGAATCAAGTAAAGACTAAAGCATTTTATAGAAACCCTAACTAGAACAAATAGCTTTAAGTTCTGAAAATGTGAGACAAAAGACAAAGGAGAAGTTGAATCTAGTTATGTTTATTTAGAATGAAGTATGTGAAGAACTGAAATACAAGCTATATCTAGAAGTTGATTCACAAACTGACAAGGTGCCTACCCTATCTTCAATCCTACCTAGAGTTATACTTGTTAATAATATTCACTCTTTTTGTCATTTATAGAATCGTTGGACTTGGGGATCATGAACTATATGAGGTGTATGGAGAATTGTGTGTTGATATAAATTTGAAGGATGGACACAAAAATTTGTAAACCAAAGGTCTCATCAATTCTCTTCATTTCCCTAAAGAATTTAAGGCCGACAAGATTCAGATAGTGTTGACTAGAGTGCATGACATTCACATGTGGCTAGATTAGCCAATCAAAATAAAAAAGTGTCTTATTGATATGATCACTAGTTACCCAGTCATAAAGGAAGAAAATCTATTCAGAAAGTGTCAAAGAATGAAATTGGAGAAAATACTAAACCACAATGGGATGGAAGATGTCTTAAAGTGAACACAATACCTAATTTGGAGATAAAATTTAGCATGTATGTGGTTGCAAATCTTCCAATATAGTTGGCCCAATAGTGTATCATTTATGGTAGTTGACCTAGTTTATAAAATTATTAAGAAAGAACATAAGTATGATATTACTAGGCTACAGGTGAAGCAAATAGAAGATATCTTAAGACTATTCTAGTTGCAAGGTCTAATACATGAAAAATTTGTTCACTTCTTGTATGCTAGTTCTTCTATATATGCAAAATTATTTTCCATCTATTGGACAAGTGAAGTAGAGGACAAACCTATCCCTGTTATTTATCAAATTAATGAGTTTATTCATGCATTGGGTGATAATTTTGAAAGTTTTATGAATGAGTATTTTGAAAATTTGCAATTGAGAATGAATCATAGATTTAGGATACGCCAACATTGATTGAAAACTATCATGATGATTTATTTTTTTTGGATGATATTGATAATACAATTGTTAAAGTTGTACTACCTAGATTTGCATGGCTTAAACCCATGGACTATAAGTTGAACATAGATTAGGCCACCAAGGCGTTTCAAGCCTTGTTGAATGAGCCAGTACACAAAGATGCCCCATGATTTAGGACATATGAAGAAGCGAAGGAGGAGATAAAACTAGACATACTGATCACCAAAATTGATAATATATCTAAGAAGATAATAATTACACTTGAAAGTAGATTTAGTGAAAATGAATGTGATCAACCAATAATAATCACTAAAATAAGGGATGAAGATAATGTAGGAAAAGAAGGTACATGATTCAAAGAGTTTTTTCTCAATACAAAAACTATAAAAAGTAAGAAATGATCTTCAGCTACCCCTATGAGTCCAAATAATACAAGATTTAGAACTAGAGCTACATAAGGAGTTCATCCAAAATTAAGGAAGGGCATTGTTAAGATCATGAAGCCCGCTCAACCTCAGATCAACACTTATCAAAAGAGAAAGCAAGCCCCTAAGTAATCAAGAAAAATAGTCAAGAAAACTACTCAAAGAAGAACAAAATTGATTCTAAAAGATTACGATGATGTTGAAGATAGTGAAAGGACTAAATCAGATGAAGTAATTAAAACTTGTGCTACAAAAATGAGAAGACCAAAAACCATAGATGAAATCTCTTAATCTATTAGTTAGAGTAGTGATTTGTCAACTTTCAAATATTGCAAGTATGAGAAGATTAATTACATAGATGATAGAAAAATATAATGTTCTCAAATTTTTATGATGATTTCATATATACACCTCTAGAATTTGGAGATCAAATCCTTGATGATCTATATCTAAGAGTTGATAGTCGGTGGAAGCACGCACTTAAAAATGAGAAGGAAATAAGATGGAGATCATTGGCTAAGATTATGCTAGATTTTTGTGTAGAACATAAATAAAGCATTAGAACATTAAAATAAAACATTTTGTACAAAAGCATAGAGCCATTTATATCTTGTCTCATAAATTTCAATTAGTTGGTGAGGATCCTAATAGAATGAGGAGGTAAGTTTACAACATTAAAGATTCTAATCAAACCATTGAAATTGATGATACTCAAACTGAGCAGAATGTTCAACTTGACAATAAGGAGGATGATTATGTGTGCATATCCCCATAATACTTTACAAATTTTATAGATGAAATGGTTTTCAGTATAATGGAGAATTGGGTGAGTGTAACCATTGAAGATTTAACTAAAAATGATCTTGCCAAGGAACTTAGGAAAGATGAATACATCAAGAAAGGAACCAGGATGAACAACAAGAAATCATCACTTACTAAGATATCACATGCACATATACCTAGCTTTGACCCTCTAATCATGAAAATCAAAGCATTTTCCAAGATAATGAAACAAAATGTAAGTGATGTTCCAATTGTTTCTTTACATATTTTAGCAAATAGAATTCCTAAATTGACACCAAGGGGTAGAAAACAAATGTAGACACTGAGAAACATGCTCAAGATATACATGGGGTAGAAAAGTATGAAGATGTTCTGATTGATGATGAACATGCTCAAACTGGTGGAGACTTCACAGAGAAAAATGTGGATATTTATGCTATAGGTGATGGAGCACCATCTTATGGATCTTTGAGTGTTAATGGGCATGGTCAAATAGTTGTTGCAATGGAAAACGTAACTAGAGGACTTACATTTCTAAGTTAATTACTAAGTATTATTATAAATCCAATGATGCTACAAACTACAGTCATGATATTACCTAAAGTTAATATATAGGAGCATCCAAGTAAGGAGACAAAGAGCAATGAGGATACCAATATATTATTGAGGATGGCCTTGGTACACTTTATGCCACCTATTGATGTATCCATTATTGAATGATCAAAAAATGAAGAAGAACCATGAAAAAAACTTGGACCACCTGATAAATCTTAAAATTCAAGGTCCTATGCCATAGTCTATCTCACCAAGCACCAATAAAGGAAGGAAGGTAAAGAAGGAGTCACAAATATTTAGGTCTAACCTAGTGACATTAGAGGAGGAGATTTTCATACCTAACTGGGATCCTAACACATTATATGATAATCAAATAGAAATTTATACTAACCTATGTGAGAGAAGAAAGAACAAGCTAGACTAAGGAAAGAGAAAAAGCTAGAAATTGGATTGAATAAAAATGCACATATATTGGATTAATTTCTACAAATAGTTGATAATCTCAATGATCTAGATATAGATACTCAATCCAAATTTCTATAGACAAATGTGAAGAAAATTAAGAATAAGGTAATTGAGAAAGTCACTAGTGAAATTTCTTTTAAACAAGTGGCTTTATCCAATTAGGTTACTAAAATAGAGACCATTGTAAAAAATGTCTTATTATTGCTTCGAAAATCATGTAATATTCCATCAATCACTAAAGAAGTCAAGAATAAAGTACATAAGATGAATGAGGACATGAAGGTGCTCATGAAAATTAATTGAAATCAAATCCAAATACATCATCTCTATGTTACAAGCTAGAGTTGTAGTTTCACCCAAAGATCAATCTTTTAATGCATGATAAAACCACTAGACTTCTAGAACATAGAAGTTGGTTAAGCCATGTCACAACTCTTGAAGCAGAAGGATGATAGTTAGACTAACAATTCACCCCTCAGTATTACCTGAGGAGATTTGAACTAATGGCCAAGCTTTTTTACCACTTGTTACAAGCTAGAGTTGTCATTGCACCAAAATATTGACCTTTTAATTATTTATATAATCACTAGACTTATAGAACACATGTGACAGTTAAGCCATGTCACAAATCTCAAAGGGGAAGGCTAGTGGTTAGTCCAACACTCTATACTACAACCAAGTGATATTTTTTAGAGGCCTTGAAAATGTGTTATTAGAAGAAGAGAGAAATCTAAGAACATAGATAAGTGAAATTCAAGTGTTTTAAATCAAGGCTAAAATATGTTTCTTACACCAGATACAAAATCCCAATTGTTTTATACAAAGATTAAAAACATTAATATGAAATAAAAAATAGTGTTTTGACCAACAGACACTCCCACTATCAATCCAAACAAAACTTGGCTAAATTTAGCACCAAAATTGACAACTAAATAAAAATAACTAATAGCTTAATTAGATCAAATGAAACCAAAATGAGACTAAAAAAGAAATGGAAAATGCTAGGCTAGAGCTTCCACCTTATCTTTCATCTCCTATTGAATACCTTTTATCTTCCTTGTGTGCTATTTGGTGTCTTATTTGTCATTCTAGGTATGCTCCTATTTCGTCTTAGTGATGGAGTGACTTCATTTACCCAGTCCAACCTTTTCTTCATCATTTTCAGCTTCCTACAAGATGAGCACCGACTTCCTCTCCTCTCCAAAGTCTGAATTGCTCAACACTATATTCAAACACTCAATTTAAGAGTCCAACAAATTCTAGAATGTAGTCAACACATCTTTATTGACCTTTTTAATTTTATCTATCTTCATCTTCAATTCTTATACAATCTTCTAATATCCCTAATGTTCTATAGTGCTCTCCTTTTGTTCAGTCCTGACTTTATTCTTCTATATCTTCTCAAGTCTCCCATCAAGAGCTCTACATTTTGAGTAAAGAACAAACCTGTGTCACCCTTTTGTAAATGAAATGTCTAACAAAAGTATAATTCTTCATCTTCAATGACATAAAATAGGTATTATTTTTTAGAATTTAAAAATGAAGTAAACTAATGAAATGTGTAGAAATGGTTGAAGTTTAAGATTATATTCTTTAATAATTATTTGGAATAACAAATGATATATTTTGTTAATTCCTATAAATAATTTTTTAGTTGCTGAAAAATGCTTAAAATTAGGGGTTTAGTTCCCACCACAAAACTATGTGAGAAAAAACTTATTTCCATTTGAATTCGGACTATGTTGTAGATAACACATATAGGTAGACCAATAAAAAATAAAAATTGACTTTGGTCCTCTATTTTCTCTTTTATAGTGATTCAAATTTCAACTAACCTAAAATTAATAGTTTTCATCTCCCAGAACATTTTTCAAAAGAAATCTATTCCAACTAGAAGAAAAATTATACATTCTAAAAGAGAACTCTCTCCTCTAGAACATCATATAATTTTTAATTTTTTTTTATATGGTTTAATATTTTTTTGTTTCTCAAAATTGACATCTTTTTGAGTGTTAAAGTACGTGCTTGTAGAATTTTTCAATTAAAATATACTATATCTAATTAAAATAGTATAAACTCTATATAAAAATATTCTTGACTTTTAGGTCTATAAAATGGTGTTTATGTTTTACTCAAAAAACATCATACAAAATAGTAAAAGTTATTAAAATGCCAGTAATCTAGAATAATTGTATTTATCTAGTAATTGGATTCAAGCTAGAATAACACATACATTTAATATACATTTTCAATTGGAAAAGTGTGAGACCATATATAACTTAGCTATGATGAATTTATCTAGATCATATTCTTGAGAAAAAATTATTTTTGGATAGAAATATTCAAATTCATTCGTTCTAATAAGTCAGCCTAAAAGGTGGCATAGCTTTGTACTTTTACCCTTTTAGGTTCAAAATCTTGATGGAGTGAAAGTTTCATTTATACATCTTAAAAGAATAAAAGGAAACAACTTTAGCAATTTCTAAAACCCCATGGGGAGGACCAATTGCTAGGTCTATAATGTCATTCTTGTCAAGTTTAAAACAGACCTCATCCTCATCTACAAAATGCAACCTATGGATTCTCTCCTTCTTGATTTATTTCTTTGCCCAAAAATCTTTATCCATTTTCATAGATAGACACTCACTACCCATTCCTTTTACATTAGTAGGAGAGATACACACATCATGGTCTTTTCACTCCACATATTCTACTAATCTAATAGATTCTCAAGGTTCCTTCTCTTGAACATTATTATTCACAGAAACTATATTATTTATATTTGTGATAGTACGATTTCTTATCTCACCATAATTTATATATCTTTCACCACAAAAGAAACAATTTTATTATACACAGAGCCCAATGAAGGAGGGGACTCCATACCACCTTTGTAAATTCTTTCAACCAATTCAATATTTTCCTCTTCTTTTGAGTAGTCCATTTCAATATCCTCTTTCCCTTGACATGGTGAGTGCACCAAGAATGGTGTACAAAAAGGGGGTATAGGTGGGCACCTTTTTCCTAAAATTAGTTAAACATGCACTTGGATGAGATGTTTGAGTATCATCCACTCAAAATGAAAAGATGTGTAAAACATATAAATTGTAGTACTCTGAATCTACTTTCTAAACAGCTAGATCTTTTACAAAATAGGTAAGATTAGGTGGGTCAAACCCTATGCACAAAAGAAAATAGTTCCTTATTTTTATAGAAAACATAATGTAGTTGTTTTTATGTGTAGTGCAAAATCCTTATTTATATTCAATATTTTGTAAATCCCTTTGGTAGGATGACAGATAAGAGTGATTTATAGAATTTTTGTATTTTCTTGTGATTTTATAATGAATATTTTTCTTATGAATTATTGAAGTGACTACATCATGAAATTTCAGTACCTATTCATGTGGATGGCATAACTTATACCAAAATAATCAAAAATGATTTTTTTTTAAAGTGTAGGAAAATAATATATAGTTTATTTTTCATTTCGTTAAGTATATTAAATTTATTTAAAAAGGTAGACAGGTGTCTATGAGACTATGAATATAGTGACAAAACTAATTAAAGTGTATAATGTTAATGATGTCCAAGACAGGAAAAATTTATATGTTTAGAAAGATTTGAAGGCTTTCAAGATTATGGTAGTGATTTTAGACATACCCATTTTACAAGTTAGAACTTGATGAAATAAATGATGAAAATTTATCTTATAAGATGGAAAAAAATGTCTAAAGGAATAAAATTGGAGGGAAAATGAGTTCCCAAGCCTTTGGGACAATTCTCAAGGCTATTACCAAGCTAGATCGAGTTATGAAAAGTAAAATATACATTCAAAACTCATTTGCAATTTGAAGCCTGATCAAGTTTTTAGGATGTAAAAATTTACTTCATCAAACCCAATCAGCTTTTCAAAAAGCAAAAATTTACCTCTTCAAAACCTAATTGAATGAGTTAGATAGAGAAATGTTAGGAATTAGTGAGAGAATGTGAGAGATTAGGATTTAGTAAGAGAAAGAGATTAGGATTTAGTGAGTGAATTATATATTTAGAGAGGTGAGAGAAGGAGCTAAAACAAGATAGCACTTTTATCTACCCATCTATTCCATGTTTAGGAAACAATGACTACCTATTTAGCCTATGTTTAATTGAAATGGACCAAAAGTATAAAAAATTATGTCCTATGAGTATTTTAGTTTCACTATTTTATTGATATTTTCAATATATTTCTAGCATATTTTGAAAGAAGTCAATTACATTCTGGATGTGATAGTTATGAATTTCAGAGTAGAGTCTATTTTTACTTCTTCAAAACTTGATCGGGTTTTCAAGAAGTGAGATCATTATTTATCTTCTCCATAACCTGATTGTGTTTTGAAGACATTTTTATCCTTGGAACTCTATCAGGTTTCAAACCCCATTTTCTTATATATTTTGGCTAGGTTTGGTAACCAAACCTAGTCACTTTTTAAAATTTTGAATAACGTGATCAGGTTATGTATAATTTGATCGAGTTATTGACATTTTTTGTGTTTTTCTGTATTGTGCCCACTTTTTTGTACAATATTTTTGTGCACTCACTCAACAAACTTTATCCTCTTTCTCTTCTTTATTATCACTATCTTACTTGTTATTTAAGAGTAGTTCCACATTGTTGACCTTAGCCTTCTTCTTTTGCTAGCACTAGGTACTTCAAGCCCTAAACTACCTTAAAATATTTTAACCTTCACCCCTTTTTTCCCTCAAGCTCAACTTTTTACTACTATGATTTTTTATATTCTTTGGAATGAAATCAAAAACATTTTTTTGATCATAACTATGAATCATCCTCATCAAAATCTCATGCATTATAAGCTACTTAGGATTAGATCTCAACACATTTATATTGTGAGACAATGAGTGCACAGGGAAACACACATTTTTCTTATATCAAAAGTAGCTTAACAACACAAAGTGATAAGTATGGGCCCTTTCATATCTCCCATCAAGGGTAATTTACTCCATTACCACTTTAAGAAATCAAAACCAAAAAAATTTAATAAAAGAAATAATAATAAATACTACCCTCCCCTTTAACAAGATGGCCATAAAAATATTTAGGGAATTTCTTAGTATCTAAATTAGAGTACTTCAAGTCGTGAAAAAAAATCTTACTTTTGGTGCTAAGCTTTGTAATTTATGCCATTACAACAATGTTGAGATTCAATTTCCTCCCTCGTAGATTGACTTTGTGATTATTTTGACCCTTTAAGAACCTATTTGTCACCTCAAGTTTCACCATTTTCATCCTTTCCATATAAGTTGTAATATTGTCTTCTTCTATTTTTTCCCATGCATCTTTCTCCTTGCTTCACTTCTCGTAGTTTTTAGGTTCCCTTTTTCTCATTTTTTTACCCATGTCAACAATTTGTAAAATAGATTTATCTGTGAATTTTGCATATAAAATGAAACTTCAACAAGAAGAAAAAAACACTAAAACTACCCATAAACCATGCAAATCTATAATTACCACACAATTCCAGCACAAACCTTTCCCAATAATATTGCATTTCATTTCTGAGAAATCTTTTTTCCTAAGCATAAGTAAATTTAATAACTATGATTTTTTTATGTCTTATAATAGTTAATAGATACCTTAATTTTATAATTAACATTGTCCCTATGACCCCAAACCAAGGTGATACCCTTAGTCATTGCGATGTTGGGAAATGAGTTAACAACCTTATTCACTTCTCTATACAAATTAGAAATATGCACTTTGTTGAAGTTAATAAGAAGATCTTTACCTTTCTTTATAATATTTATTATTTTCCAAAAAGGGACCGCTTCTTTAAAAAGGAAATTTAGGATATTAAGAGAATCCCCTTCTATCCATATTCCCTTAGTTTCAATGTTTCTCGCTATCTTAATCTCATGGAGAAGACCCATCACTTCTACCATGTGATTGGATTGGGTACTGAAAGGAATAGTCATAAATCTGAGCATATTACCCTCTTCATCCCTAATAATAGTACCACACCCAGCAGGGCCTGGATTTCCTTTTGCAACACTGTCAAAGTCCATTTTGATCTATCCCCAAGGAGGATGGTCCCATCTTGCATTTTTTATTTTTAGTTTTATCTCATCTTCATGATATTTCTCACAATTTAAGTTAACTCAAATGTCAAAACCAAGCTACTCCATGTGCATGGTATTGTAATTTCAATAATATTATACTTTATGTTGTTAGCCAGATGAGGAAAAGCTTGGGCTTCATCCCTAAATACCCTACTATTCATTTCCTTCCATAGAAACCAAATGATATGAGGCGACACAAGCATTGAGAGGCTTTTCTAAATGATCACTTTGTAATCCTTTCACATCCTCCAAATATTTGATATATTAACTAGCATTATCCAACTTAGGTTCCAAGATTTGAAGATTTTCATCCAAATATTCCAATCATTTTAGGCAACTAATAAAAGTATGGTTGACCAATTCAACCTAGGTTGTAGAAAGAAAACACCTATTAGGAAACTACATTCTTATTTTAGTGAGATTGTAAAGGGTTAAGATTTTTTTTTGCAGGGCTATTCACTGAATATGTTAATTTTTTGATAGGGAAAATGCAAGAAGTTGAGTACCAAAACTGTGGAAGTCCTTGAGGAAAAAACATTCTCGCTAGAAATGGGTACCCGTTTTAGACTCGGGTGTACAATCCTAAATTGAAAAAATGGGTACACATTCATTTTCCAAAGTGGGTACCCATTATTTTCAAAATGAGTACCTATTTCTAAATAATTCAAAAAAACCTATTTTTGGCACCTGAAAGCTCATTTTTACCCACTTTTAGAAATAAGTATCCATTTTGAAATGTGTGCGCATTTTTTAAAATTCAAATTTCACATGCCATGGGTTGCATTGTATTTTAACATGGGATAGGCTTGGTAGAATCAAGAGTGTGCTTGTTCTAGCATAAATTTAGCTAAGGCACACGAACACAATTTTTTTGCCTTGCCATAATTTTTTAAAGGACTTTCCAAATGATTTTTTTTTAATGAAACAAAAATCGATTATAGTACTCTTTGTTTAGTTTCTATAAATGTAAATTTAATAGAAATGTGACTTATTTTAGTATTTTTACAATATTTATAAAGCCAAATTGGTACCTAAACTTCAAATAGCATGGTTAACTAAAATTTTAATAACCTTTTTGATTTTATGGTTTTTTTAAAAATTATATGTCATCAATATATGTAGAGTGTACTTTAATATAAATATTTTTAAAATAAATTGAAAAAGGTGAAGTTTTCATCAAATTATGGTGGTTGTACAATAGAGATTTTCAAAATCCAATTTATGGTCAATTACAAATTTATGAGAAAAATAATATTCAATGAAAAAAAAAGAAAAATGTTCTCATCAATATTTGATGTGTTAGGTACCTTTTCCCAAAAGGAATCACAAAATTTTATTTATTTTGCTCCAAAAAAGTGTGGTTGTACACGTGTGTGGTATTATCCTGAAATAAGCATTTTGAGATTTTTCCTTCAACATAACGAAATAAATTGATTCTTAAATGCCCAAAAAGAAGAACAAATAGAACTAGCAATTGGAAAAGTTATCATTGATTAATAACTCTCCTCTAAATTGAGAGGTACAACTCCCTCATGAAGAAACAGTCAATCAATTTTATAAATCAATTATCTATTTAACCTAAAGATACATTCATCCATAAACATGAAATGAATGTGCTTATAAGATTTATGGAGTAATCACAAAGAGAAAGATTGACACACCACCATAAGATTTATTATCAAATCTTTCACATAATAGAGGACATAAAAGAAATTAAAATACTTATTCTGCAAATAATGAGTTCTATTACCCAACATTTTATAGAGAGTTTTAAATAAATAAATTAATCAGAAAGAGAGAGAGATTAGTCATAAAGAAAAATTAAACTTTCTCTCTCCCTGTACTTTTCTCTCTCCATGTACTAAAACTTTTAGTGAGAAGTATGAGGTTTGAGCTAGAGTCTCATTCTCCTTTTCACAATCCTATCTCTGCACGCACTTTTCTCTCTCCATGTACTCCAACTTTTAGAGAGAAGTATAGGTTTTGGTTTTGGGTTTGAGTTTTCACACTCACTTTTTATCTCTACATGTACTAGCCATACTCTCTCTCCCCATACTCCAACTTTTTAACCTAATTCTAACCTGAACCTCCCAATCCAAACTTCAATTTGAAAATAACTACTGGTTGTTAATAAACTTCACAGGTCAACTAGAATGAATTTAAATGTGACAGTGAGAAAAGAAAGCCCAAGTTAGAGCAACATGAACTGTGGTTTCAAAAGTGTCATATTATTTCAAATATATGTTACCCAACCATTCATGCAAGTCTAGATCCATAGTCAGTTATATATACCAGCAAGTGAGTTGTTTGAAGAGATGATAACACGAGAAATGTGCCAGGAAACTTAAATGATAATGGTGCAAACAGAGGCTCGTGCATTGTTTTCTTTGTAACCTATGGCCTAGTTATATCTCAGACCAACTTCCCACTCTTGTTGACAAGCCATGGGGCATAGAAAGAATAAAAACCATTAAACTAAATGCCTTTACAATGCATGTGAGCTATTTTATTGAACACATCTAAAATAGCAACTCAGGCAGTCCACATGGAATTTGTTTTTTAAAAGCGGGTACTCAACATGGACCTATGGCTTCATTAACATGGACCTGCGGCTTGGAGATAGTTGATTCAATTTATATCCTCAACCATGCATGTAAGTGCAGACTTGTAGGTTGACAAGAAAAACCAGCATGCCAAACATTGAAGGTGATACCATAAAAATGTATTCACTGTCAACTGAGCGCATATGTTTTGGTTTCACGTCTTCAAGAAAAGTAGATCAAGAACTAGAACCACTGAGTGATATGGAGAGCCTGTGGAGAATGTAAAAATGTTATAATGAACATTTCTATTTATTTAGAGTTATTTTTGGTAACTTAAAAGGACGAGTGCATCCATGAGAATTATTTGCTAAAGCCTTAAGCTATGGCGCAGCTTCAAAAAAAAGGTGCTTCTTGCCAATAATTTGAAAGAATCACCTACAGACTTGGAGATAGCTTGACCAGAGAAGGAGCCTTTGATCAAATTTCACCTTTGTCTGAGATGAGAGAAGAGTTGTATTTAAAACATGCTTCAATTTGATGTGCGGTGACAGTAGAAGTCAGTAATTTTCCCATTCTTCATTGCTGTCAATCCAAGCTAATACAACCAATTCAATCTTTTGCTCTCCCAGATAGAATTACAATCACACATATGAATGATTTGATTCAAAATTTGTAAGAGGGAAATACATAGATAGTTGTTTGAACATTGATCATATTCTTATATTATTTAGAAAAGCCGGCTAGAGAGTCAATCTCAATACATCTCAAATGTGAAGCTCTGAGATGTGCCTAACCATTTGACATAATGCCAATTCTAGGGACATCTACATTCATCAAACAAAGCTATTGAATTGTTTGAAAAATACCTCTATCACATATAAGATGGGTGCATTGTCTAGAAAAAGTGAAACAAATGGTATTGATAAGGGATTGAAAAACATCTTGTGAACACTCTAAACAATGTTGGATTCTTCAAGTGAAGTAAAGATTTTGGTGAAGTTTTATAATTGAAAAAAATATAGCATAAAATTTTATATAAAGAAAAGTGGCTATTGACTTCACATTATCGATATGACAGCCCTTGACAGGTGATAATATGAGGTATAAATTTCAAGGTAAAGAGCCCCTTGTGATACTAAAAAGTACACTTCCTGAAATATCTAACACAAAGATGGGGCATTTAAAAGTTGCGAACTTCTGGAAGATGATGAGCAAAGAAGATAAATCACCCCTGGCACATTAAATGCTGGAAAGTGGACTAGCCCATGCAGGTGGACATCCGCTGAAAGTTCAATTTGTGGAATTGGTTTTAGAATGTATCAAAGCATATGATTAGAATTCCAAGGACATCAAGACTATAGGAGGTGATGTTGTCGCAAGGTTAGACCCAATATCTATATCCATCACGTTCAGATTGCCAGTATGAAAGGAATTCACATAAATTTCTAAATAAGGTGCCCGAGGTTATTTCCATCAGAATAAGAAAACATGTCTCAATGTCATTGCTATAAGTTGGCTTGATCAACCCAGACGAGGACAGTCACAATTGCCAAGAATGTTATCTAGGAATATCTTTAATGAAGACATTTCTGATATGATAGTTCTTCTTAATAGAGTGGTGGGAAATCAGATGGCTGAAGATTTCCTAGATTGGATGTTTTTGTATATTAATACCATCACCATTGGAAAACAATTTATAGATTCAGGAGAAATGATTAGCGATGCCCTTTATAACTAGTTGATAGGATTCAATGCAAATCAAGGATTTTACATGTCCTCATATCTAATGTACATAATTGCAAGTATGAAGTAATGGCCTGGTCTAAATCCTTATGTGGAGTATAGCTTAACCACTCAAATTTATAACTATTACCCCCAGTTGCAATTAAAATAGAGCAATGCACACTTTTGCAGGGTGAATGATGCTTTTTCTATGCTTACTACTAGGGAGCTACAAGGAGATATAGGACTTTGAATTTCTCTTGAAGTAGCCAGTCTCATTAGTATTTATGGTTGCTTCTTCATACAATACCCCCGATTCACTTACATCTATATCAGATGTTTTCAAGATTGTCCTCTCATGTTACCTCACTTTGTAGATGACAGGTTGGTACTTTCAAAAGTTTGCAGGCAAATTGGTCAAGTAAACAAAAAGTGCAGGAACAAAAGATCAATCCCTTTCCCAATTGGCATTGGACATTAAATTTTTACATCTTCTTTGAATGCTCAAAATATTAAAAGATCCATGGTGAACATAACTCTACACTATTTCTATAGTCGCTTTCTATTTGATGGCAGTGAGTATGTTAAAAATAACTTGGCACCTGGACCTAGCTATCTTCATTTCCCTACAATGGAAGATTATTGTGCAAATTGTGAGAATGATTTCAAAGTTAGAAAAAGGGACTAGATGAGATTTATAGTACAACAAATTATTGATTACAAAATGGGATGGGATGTGATAGGCATAACAAAGGACGGGTCAAACTTGATTAATCCTTACTTCTTTGAGCAGATACAATTATTAGAATTGCCATATATTAATTGGTCACTACCAGAATTGAAAGACTTCAAGGAAAGGACTTTCTTTGTGATTCAATGAACTGAAACTTGGTTAAAGAATAAAGTCAAAGAACTCACTGCTACTAAATCAATAGGAAGAAGCAGTGTAAATAATAATAATATTTCTCAAAAAGGAACGTCAGTTTCAGCAATTCTATTTTCTGTTCCTCGAGCTCTTTACATAGAACACAAGGGAGAGATGATGGTGAAGATCCAGATAAATGAGTTGATCTATTTTCAGCATGTGAACTCAATGTAATCAAAAGGAAGAAGAGATGAAAACCCAAGGAGAAGACTTTAAAGCCAATTCAGCAAATGATAGATGAAGCTCTTGAGATGAATATTTTACCATCATTTGTAGATGAGATAATTCAATCCATAGCATCCCCTACACGATAATTATCTCCTAAAAGAACATAAGCAATCCAAGAGGAGCCACTTGTAGAAAATTTGCATAACTTGAACTTATCATCTTTAGTCTTACAAGTTCCTTCAGTAATCACCCCATCCACTAGTATTTCAACATCTTGGTTACAAAAACGTTTAGAGAGAAAGAAGAAAAGGATGATTCAATTAGAAGCACCCAATCTAGATGTTGTAGCTGACTTAATGCATAGAGGTACAAAGATAAAGAAGACTAAAATTAATTCTAGACTAGTAGTGAACCCTACTTCAGGTAATTTATCTATTGAAATTGCACAACCAGTCATAGAGAAGGACATAAATGAGGCAAATGAATCTGATTTTAGCATCACTAAAGTAGATCTAGGGCGGACTACTCGTGAAGGGAAAGAACACAATTTCCAAGTGTCAGCTATTGTTCTAATAGAATAATCAAGGAGAGATAAGAAAGTTAAGAATAAACTCAAGTGTCAAGTTTGAGGTCTTTCTTCATGCATCTGATTGATGGTTGGTGACTCATTTCCAGATCCTAGTTTATCCACTAAAAGTACAGAAGATCAGAAGAAGATGTTTGATGAAGAAACTATTCAAAACATAGGAGAATGCCAAACTTATGGTAAGATGGTGAAAGTGTGGGTAAAAAGCATGAAAGAACATGCATCAAGCTTATTTCAAGATGTTCAAGATACATTTACCAAAGTGGATCATATACAACAAAGCATTAAAAAAGAACTAACAACTCTCAAGGAACAATAAACATTTTGGAGAGAAATTGATGCCAATTTAGTAGAGATTAAAGGCATGGACAACAATATCGTTAAGTCACTAAAGTTAATCAACATTGGGGAAGAAGAGAAAATTTATATATGGCTAGAAAAAATCCAATGGAAGAATGATAGTATGAATGAGCAATTGAGTGAAGGAGAACAATTCGTAAACTCATGCAAGTTACTGAAAAAGAAGGCCTTGGGGGATATACCGATGATCATAGAAGGTATTCCTATTGGTGAACACACTCAAAATCCAGACATATCTTCCATTTTGGAATGCATAGAGACAAAAATCAGCATCGAAATTGGCAGTAAACAAAGTTCAAATGCTAGTGTTATGATGAGATTGAGTAGTCTCTCAGTAGCATTGAACTCCTGTACTCAAACCTTGTCAGGTTATGTCACATAATTGGATGAAATTAGAAAGAGACATGACCTATGTAAGCTAAACATGCAGAGTTTAATCATCATTAAGAACAAAATTTTTGCTCAATTCATCAAATCATTCAGAGGATACAAGGCAAACTTGACTTAGTTGCTCGTAGCACCTACAGATCAAGGAACAAGTTCAAGGAATTAAAAGTTAGAAGTATTTCTATCTAAAGTTTTCTTAGAATTTTATTGATGTATTTTGTAAAAGGATCAACTTTAGAATTAGCTCTATTTTTTATTTTTCTAATTGTAGTTAAGCTTCAAGGGTTAGAGTTGGTTATGAACCATCTTCAAGTAATCCAAACTCTAACTTTTTGGGTAGTTACGAAACTGAAAAGTTTGTTATTCTAGATTGGCTATAAATTCCTAAAAATCAATGTAATAAGGGACTTTTGGACTTGGATACATGGGAATACTTATGCTCTGATAACAAAGCAATTTTTGGAAAGTGTATACAATTGTTGTTTTTGTAATCAGTTATTTCTTACTTTCTTGGTGCAAAGAAATAAAGGAAGTACATTTGGAATTCTCTTTCTAAGGGTCTGAATTTTTGAGGTGTTGATTCATTTATGAGTATTTTCATGGTATGGTGTGAGTATTTGTGAATGGTTGAATTAGCATTGTGTTGGTGAAAGTCCTCAAGCATAGTCCTTGATTTCTCTCATTAATAGTTTATGAAAAATTTGATGGTCTGTGGTGCATTCGCTATCAATGGTTTTCCTTCCTATTTTCTACGTTCTGTTTACCTTTATTGAAAAAGCACAAATTTTATCTTACGAGGGAGCTGCCCCTCTAAACGTAGAGGAAGGTTGAATATCAAGGGCCTATCCACCTATTGGAGACATCAATTTGCCACATGTTTCATTGGGAAAATTCTATCGTGACAAATCTGTTTACCAACAAATTTTTGGCAACTCTGTTGGGGAGACTGAATGAGAAAGATTGACAATCGCCTCTGATGAAGTACAATGGTGCTTCTGCATGAGAACATTTTTTCAATTCTCCAACTAAAATTTGGCTTTCAAGAAACCTAAGAGGATATCATCTTAGACTTGAACACTCTATCCTAGAGGTGTAGACGAAGTGCACAACAATATCATCAAGTAAATCAAGTTCTTGAAGAAGAAGATGAGTTCAGAGAAATCTTGCAAAGGGCTTCTATTGGTCAGAAATTTGTAGTTGTTGAAAGGATAGTGGTCATTCCAAGAAGAAATAGGCAGAGTGGTCACATTTAGGGGCAAATAAATAATAACCACTAAGCTAGTTGACAAACCATACACCCAGGTAGATAGAAAAAATGGTCTGGTAGATGAAGATTTTGAAGCCCTTCGAAAGTTAGATTTCAAGCCAGTTACTCCTAAGAAGAAGAAAAAGGTCAAGTTTGTTAGTAGCTCTTCTTCACCAACTAAGGCTAATGTTTCTCATACAGCTTTTCAGGCTTTGATTCTGCCAGGTACTCTTGTACCTTTAGCTATAAATTTGCAGCCCTTGAATATCATTCTTTTGACCATGGTACATCAAACACCACAACCACCAATCCCATGGGGAGCTACTATTGGTCCTCTAGCTTTAGGGAACCAATTACATGACATTCCTGTTGGTTCTCAAAAAATTCTTCCCAAGTTTTCTAGTGACAAAAAAGTCACTACTGATCAGCATATAAGTGCATTCTTTACAAAAAGCAGTGTTCTTGCAATTCAACATGAAGATGTTTATGTCTATCTTTTTGTTGAAACACTCACTAAAGCCGTAGCTGAATGGTTTGGAAAACTACCAGCTGGATCAATTACTTCATGGGTAACTTTGATTCAAGCTTTCAAGAGGAGATTTAAGACTATTGAAGATGAACATTTTCTCCTTTCCCAGTTGACTTAGATGAAGAAGTAAATTCATGAGCCAATGCGAGAATTCATTGCTCATTTTAATCAGATGGTGAATCGAATTCCTATAAACAAAAGACTCACTAAAGAAAATCAAATGACTTTCTTCATTAGTGCTCAACGTTCTAAATAATCTTTCAAATATGAAGGGCAAGACCTCCTAATCTAGCGGCCGTGCAAACTTTGGCTATCGAGGTGGAAGATGACTTGCTTAGTTTAGGAAAATGGAGTCATGATCTACAAAAGGGAAAAGGTCAACAAGCTCCTATCACTACCACTGATCCTTTATATCAAAAATTGGCTAATGATGTGCTACAACTCAAAAGGAAGTTTCCCTATAATCCTCCACCTTTGTATCAAGATATTCCAAGGAGGAATTATATGCCATATCAAAAAAACAAAAAAACTAAATGGCTACCCCAATCAACACCAAGATTAACCATCGAACATCCCTCATCATCTAGTAAACAAGTTGCTATGTTTGATTTTCACCTAACAATAGATCATGATGGTGCAAACTATCCCGAGATGGCTAGATTCATGCAAATGCATTTGATGGTAGAGAAAATAGAAGAATATGTGGCTCTTGAAGATGTAATAGAACCTACTATTGGGACCTCTTCTATTAATTTTCTAGAATATGAATCTAATGATGACAAAGCCAAAGATATCAACAATCATTCTTGCAATGCAGCTATACCAAATTGGAGACAGAGATTAGAAGAGAAGTGGACGAAAGAAGCAAAGGATAAAGCTTCTGATGAGATGGCTAAGTGAATTCTATCTCGAAAGTATACTTCTGAAGATCCTTCACAAGAGAAGGAAATAGATAAGCATGAAACCTCTCCCATTTTTGAAGATTCTTTTGATTTTATTGATCATTGTAAAAAGACCAAAGTGCAAATTTCTCAGTTGGACTACCTTAAGGAAAACCCTCATCAATTAGAAAGGTTGATTCAATGTGTTGGTAAAGGAAAAGGTTCACCTAAGATCACTATCAACCATAAGTTAGAAGTCTCTCTAGAAGCAGAAGATAATTTGGAAGGTCCCATGACTGAGAAATAATCTTTTTTTTTAGTGTCCTTGTTAGATAAACCTGACCCTTTCTATGTTTCTCTTTATATAGCTAGATGCAAGTTAAGTAATTGTATTATTGATTCTGGTGCATCCGATAATGTTATGCCTTCAAAGTTAGCCCATGCCTTAGGAATTTCTTTGAATAAACCATCTGGAAAAGTGTATTCTATGGAGGCAAAACAAGTCCCACTGGTTGGCCAATTAAAAGATGCTCAAGTAGCACTTGCAACGCATCCTGAGAAGAAGTTAAAATTGAATATCCTAGTCGTTGATATTCTTGCCAGTTATGGGATGCTTTTGAGTAGAATTTTTTTCCAAAGACTTTGGTGGTGAGATCAAGATGGACATGTCTCATGCTCTTATCCCAATTGGAGATAAAAAGGTTAAGCTTAATCCTTAACCTAAAGCTAAATATACGGTCTTGAAATTAGCTGATCCAAGAGCTGAAATATTTTATGTTGATACTGGGAATGGAATGTATATGATGAAATCCACTGAAGAAGATGTAACTAAGCCTATCATGCCTGATATAACCAATGAATTATTGTCAATGGAGTTTGATGGAAGTTCTTCTTCTTCTAGTTCAGGTGCTGGGATAGTGTTGATATCACCAAAAGGAGAGAAATTCTCGAAAGCTTATAAGTTGGCTTTTGAAACCATCAATAATACCGCAAAATATGAAGCCCTTCTACTTGGTCTTGAGTATGCCAAAGAAAAGGGGATCAAATAGCTCAAGGTATCAGGAGATGCTGAATTAACTGTCAATCACATGTGGAGACAATATCAAACAAAGAATGCAAAATTGAAGGCATATAGGAATAGAGTGTGGGACGAGATTGAGCATTTTGATGCTTTTTCTTTATTTTTTATTCCTCATGAACAAAATTCCAAAGCAAATTGCCTTGTAGTCTCTGCCTCTCTCCTTATTCCTCACCCTGAGTTCAACAAAGATGTTTACACATTAGAGATGATTCATAGACGTAGTGTGCCTAATAATGATCGACACTGGGAAGTTTTTGATGATGATGGGAAAATCATTGCATTTCTTGAGGGAAGGCCTCCATTTTCAGACTTAAAATTTGAAGGATCATGTAATCATAATGGAACACTAGGAGATGACCCTAAAGTTATTCAACTGGAAGGTAATGTTATCTCAAGAGGATTAGTCACCCTAGAAAGCCTTTTTCATAAAGAAGATAAAAGGAAAGAAAAAGTTGAAGACATTAAATCTTCTAATTGTTCAAGTTATGAGAAAGTAAATATTGGTTCTGAGGAAATTCTAAAGATGATCCCAATAGGGAAAGATTTGACATCAGAAGAGAGAGAAGAATTCATGAAATTATCGAGAGCCTACCAAGACATTTTTGCTTGCTTCGGAAAAAGAAAAAGAAATTCAATCCCAAGGTAGCTAATGTTATTTTCAATGAAGTTAATAAGATGCTTAAACCAAAGATTTTTTATCCCATTCATCATTCAACATGGGTAGCCAATATCGTTCTTGTGAGGAAGAAGAATGGTGAGATAAGAATATGTGTAGACTTTTGCAATTTGAATTAGGTGTCACTCAAGGATAATTACTGGCTCCCTGTCATGGATCATATTCTGCAATTGGTATCCAACTCAAAACTCATGTCAATGCTAGATGTCTTCTCTAGTTATAACCAGATCAGTGTCGCACCAGAAGATCAACATAAAATAGCTTTTACCACTCCATGGGGTACGTTTTCCTACAATCGTATGCCTTTTGGTTTGATAAATGCTAGGGTCACCTTTCAATGGGTGATGGATCATTCATTTTTAGATCTCAACAATAAAATTATTGTGATGTACCTTGACGATCTTACAGTGTTTTCAAAACATAGAAGAGATCATGTGCACCATATAAAAGCTATCTTGCACCGATGTCAAACTCATGGCATCTCATTGAATCCTAAGAAGTCTATATTTGGGGTGATAGAAGGAAAACTATTAGGGCATATTGTCACTAAATAGGGTATTCGAATAGATTCTAAATGGGTGAAAGCTATCCAACAGTTGTCACTTCCCATGAGTAAACTAGGAGTTAGATCTTTCTTTGGGAAAATAAACTACATAAGGAGGTTTGTACCAAATTTCTCTGAGATTATAAAGTCAATTGTGGATATGATGAAAGGGAATACAAATTTTACGTGGAAAAAAGAAGATAAGGCTTCTTTTGAACAAATCAAGACTGAGATTGCTAATGCCCCTACCCTTTGTTATCCAGATTTTTCTAAAGATTTTCATTTGTATTGTTATGCATCTAAGAACACTTTATTTGCTATACTTACCCAACCTGACAAAGACAATACTAAGGCTCCAATAGCATTCATGAGTATACCTCTTAAGAAACATGAATTGAAATACTCTTTGATCAAGAAGAATGCTTATGCTTTAGTCAAAGCTATGAAACAATTTAGGTTTTACATCCTGAACTCTCACTCCAAGGTGTTTGTTCCTGATTCAGTGGTGAAGACTATTCTGACACAATAGGAGAATGGTGTGAACAAAAGGGCCTTTTGGATAGCTAAAGTACAAGAATATGATCTTGATATCAAACCTACAAAGCTATTCAGAGGAAAAAATTTGTATAAGGAAATTGTAGAAGGATCTTCTAAAGGTGAAGAAGAGAAGGAGGAAGAAATGCCTTTAGTTTTATTCATTAGCAATGTTGATGACTGGTTTTCAAATATTGCCTATTTTCTGACATATGGAGAATGTCCTGCTCATTTATCACCTAAAGAGAAGAGGACCTTGAAATTGAAATCTGTGAAGTATGTTCTCTGGGATGATGCTTTATACAAGAAAGGGATAGACGGTACCTTTCTAAGGTGTGTAGATTCTGAACAAAGAAAGGAGTTGCTTCAATTGTTCCATAATGAAGCATGTGGAGGTCATTACTCAGCATTAGTAACAACTTACAAAATCCTAAGAAATTGTTTTTATTGGCCTAGGATGTTCGAGGATGTAGAAGAATGGGTTAAGAAGTGTGATTCTTGTCAACAGTTCAAAGGAAGAGTTTAATTAGTAGTGTTGCCCTTGAAACTTGTAGTGATTAAAGAACCCTTTCAACAGTGGGGTTTAGATTTCATTGGTCTTGTCCATCCTTCATCCACTTCCAGACATACTCACATTTTAATGGCAACTGATTATTGTACTAAGTGGTGTGTAGTTTTATCAAGAAAAATATTTTGGCTAGGTTTGGAGTTCCTAATAAAATTGTTATCGATAATGCTACGAACTTCTTCTCTCAAGAAATATCAACCTTTTGCTATCAATATGGAATCATTCTCTCTCACTCCTCAGATTATTTTGCACAAGGGAATGGTCAGGAAGAATCAAGTAACAAAAATATTATGACCATTGTGCAAAAATTGATAGATGTCAATTAGAGATCTTGGCATAAACTCCTGTATGATGCACTTTGGGCAGATCGAACCACTAAGAAGAGAGCAAAAAGATTATCTCCCTTTGAGATCCTGTATGGAATTGAGCCATCTCTTCCTCTTCCTCTAGAATTATCTACCTTGAAGTTATAAGATGCTATTGAGAATCATGAATTCAAAGATGCTCTTGAAAAATGAATATTGTATTTGACCAAGTTGGAAGAAGAGAGGGATCTAGTTGTGGATAGAATTTAGGAACATCAAGCCCATGTTAAGAAGTTATTTGATAAGAAAGCTAAGCAGAGGGTGTTTCAAGAAGGTGATCTTGTCTTGCTTTGGGATAAACGTCGAGAACCAAAGGGCTTACATGGAAAATTTGACTCCTTATGGAGAGGCCCTTTCTAGATTAAAGAGGTATGTAGAAAGAACTCTTTTATTTTTTCATACCTAAGTGGTACTTAGTTGCCCTTTCCATACAATGGGCAACACTTGAAACATTATCATCAGTAAGGTGTCAAGTCTACCACCTTGTACATATCTTAGCTAGGAGTTTTTGTTGTGCCTTCCTTTCATTTTAGTTCAGTTGTGTTCCTGCTTTTGTTGTGTTTAGTCCCTTTTTCTTGGATTTACCTCCTTTTGGTGTGACTCTATGCCCTTGTGATAAAGCACTGCCATTTCTTAGCTTTGGGTTCATTCAATGTCCTGTACAACCCTTGTCCCTAGATAGAGCTAGCTGTTACCCAACATTTTACAGAGAGTTTTAATTAAATTAATTAATCGAAGAGAGAGAGATTAGTCATAAAGAAAAATTAAATTTTCTCTTCCTATACTTTTCTCTCTCCATGTACTAAAAGTTTTAGAGAGAAGTACAGGGTTTGAGTTAGAGTCGCATTCTCCTTTTCACAATCCTCTCTCTCCACGTACTCTAACTTTTAGAGAGAAGTACAAGTTTTGGTTTTGGGTTTGAGTTTTCACACTCAATTTTTCTCTCTCCACGTACTAGCCATACTCTCTCTCCCTATACTCCAACTTTTTAAACTAATTCTAACCCGAACATCCGAATCCAAACTTCAATTTGAAAATAAGTACTATCTAGAAATAAACTTCACAAGTCAACTAGAATGAATTTAAATGTGATAGTGAGAAAATAAAGCCCAAGTTAGAGAAACATGAACTATGGTTTCAAAGGTGTCATATTATTTCAAATATATGTTACCCAGCCATTCATGCAAGTCTAGATTTGCAGTCAGTTATATATACTAACAAGTGAGTTGTTTGAAGAGATGATAGCATGCGAAATGTGCCCGAAAACTTAAATGATAATGGTGTGAACAGAGGCTCATGCATTTTTTTCTTTGTAACCTATGGCCTGGTTATATCTCAGACTAGCTTCCCACTCTTGTTGACAAGCCGTGGGGCATAGAAAGAATAAAAGCCATTAAACTGAATGCCTTTACAATGCATGTGAGTTTTTTTACTAAACACATCTGAAACCACAACTCAGGCAGTCCACATGGAATTTTTTTTTTTAAAAGGGGGTACTCAACATGGACCTATGGCTTCATTAGCGTGGACCTGCGGCTTGGAGATATTTGATTCAATTTATATCCTCTGCCATGCATGTAAGCGCAAACCTGCGAGTTGACAAGGAAAACCAATGTTCCAAACATTGAAGGTGATACCATAAAAGTGTATTTGTTTTCAACTGAGCACATATTTTTTGGTTTCACGTCTTCAAGAAAAGTAGATCAAGAACTAGAACTACTCAATGATATGGAGAGCCTATGGAGAATGTAAAAAGCTTATAATGAACATTCCTTTGGATTAAGAGTTATCTTTGGTAACTTAGAAGGATGAGTGCATCCATTAGAAATATTTTCTAAAGCCTTAAGCTATGGTGCAGCTTCAAACAAAAGGTGCTTCTTGCCAATAATTTGAAAGAATCACCTGCAGACTTGGAGATAGCTTGACCAGAAAAGGAGCCTTTGATCACATTGCACCTTTGTCTGAGATGAGAGAAGAGTTGTATTTAAAACATGCTTCAATTTAATGTGTGGTGATAGAAGAATTCAGTAATCTTTTCATTCTTCATCACTATCACTTCGAGACTAATACAACCAATTCAATCTTTTGCTCTCCCAGATAGAATTACAGCCACACATATGAATGATTTGATTCATAATTTGTAAGAGGGAAATGCATAGATAGTTGTTTGAAAATTGATCATATTTTTATATTATTTAGAAAAGCCTAGTGGAGAGTCAATCTTAATACATCTCAAATGTGAAGCTCTGAGATGTGCCTAACCATTTGATGGAATGCCAAGTCTAAGGACATCTACATTCATCAAACAAAGCTACTGAATTGTTTGACAAAATACCTCTATCACAAATAAGATGGGTGCATTGTCTAGAAAAAGTGAAACAAATGGCATTAATAAGGGATTGAAAAACATCTCGTGAACACTCTAAGCAATGTTGGATTCTTCAAGTGAAGTTAATATTTTTGTGATGTTTTATAATTGAAGAAAATATAGCATCAAGTTTGATATAAAGAAAAGTGGCTATTGACTTTGCATTATCGGCAGGACAACCCTTAACAGGTGATAATATGAGGTATAAATTTCAAGGTAAAGAGCCCTTTGTGATACTAAAAAGAACACTTCCCAAAATATCTAACACAAAGATGGGGCATTTAGAAGTTGTGGACTTCTGGAAGATGATGAGCAAAGAAGATAAATCACCCCTGGCACATCGAATGCTAGAAAATGGACTAGCCCATGCAAGTTGACATCCACTCACAGTTCAATGTGTGGAATTAGTTTTAGAATGTATCAAGGCATATGATCAGAATTCCAGGGACATCAAGACTATAGGAGGTGATGTTGTGGCAAGGTTAGACCTAGTATCTATATCCATCACGTTCAGATTACCAGTAAGAGAGGAATTAACAAAAATTTTTAAAGAAGGTGCCCAAGGTTCTTTCCATCAGAATAAGAAACATGTCTCAATGTCATTGCTAGAAGTTGGCTTGATCAACCTAGATGAGGACAATTGCAATTGCCAAGAATGTTATGCAAGAATATCTTTAATGAAGACATTTATGTTATGATAGTTCTTCTTAATAGAGTTGTGGGAAATCAAATGGCTAAAGATTTTCAAGATTGGATTTTTTTGTATATTAATACCATCACCACTAGAAAACAATTTATAGATTGGGGAGAAATGATTGGCGATGCCCTTCATAACTAGTTGATAGGATTCAATGCAAATCAAGGATTTTACATGTCCTTGTATCTAATGTATCCAATTGGAAGTATGAATTCATGGCCCAGTCTAAATCCTTATGTAGAGTATACCTTAACCACTCAAATTTATAACTATTAACCCCACTTGCAATTAAAAAAGAGCAATGCACACTTCTACAGGGTGAATGATGCTTTTTCTATGCTCACTACTAGGGAGTTACAAGGAGATATAGGACTTCGAATTTCTCATTAGTATTTATGGTAGCTTCTTCATACAATACCCCCAATTCACTTACATCTGTATCAGACATTTTCAAGATTTTCTTCTCATGTTACCTTGCTTCGTAGATGACAGGTTGGTACTTTCACAAGTTTGTAGGCAAATTGGTCAATTAAACAAAAAGTGTAGGAACAAAAGATCAATCCCTTTCCCAATTGGGATTAGACATTACAGTTGTTCATCTTCTTCAGATTCTCAAAATATTGAAAGATCCATGGTCAACATAACCCTACACTCCTTCTACAATCACTTTCCATTTGATGGTAGCGGGTATGTTAAAAATAACTTGGCACTTGGACCTGGCTATCTTCATTTCCCTACAATGGAAGATTGTTGGGAGAATTGTGAGGATGATTTTGAAGTTAGAAAAAGGGACTAGATGAGATTTACAATACAACAAATTATTGATAACAAAATGGGATGGGATGTGACAGGCATAATAGAGGACGGGTCAGACTTGATTGATCCTTACTTCTTTGAGTGGATAAAAATTATTATAATTGCCATATATTAAATAGTTGCTACCAGAATTGAAAGACCTCAAGGAAAGGACTTTCTTTGTGATTCTACAAACTGAAACTTGGTCAAAGAATAAAGTCAAAGAAATCACTACTACTAAATCAATAGGAAGAAGTAGCGTAAATTATAATTATATTTCTCAAGAAGGAACGTCAGCTTCAACCATTCCATTTTCTATTCCTACATCCTCAGGCTCTTTACATAGCACACAAGGGGGAGATGATGGTCAAGATCTAGATAAATGAATTGATGTAGTTTCAGCATGTGAACTCAATGTAGTCACCAAGAAGAAGAGATCAAAACCCAAGGAGAAGACTTTAAAGCCAATTCAACAAATGATAGATGAAGCTCCTAAGATGAATAATTTGCCATCATTTGTAGATGAGATGTATCAATCCATAGAATCTGCTACATGCTCATTCTCTCTTAAAAGTACATAAACAATCCAAGAGGAGCCAGTTGTAGAAATGTGCATAACTTGAACTTTTCATCTTCAGTCTTACAGGTTCCTTCAATAACCAGCCCATCCACTAGTATTTCAACATCTTGGTTACAACAAAGTTTAGAGAGAAAAAAGAAAATGATGATTCAATTGGAAGCACCCAATCTAGATGTTGTAGCTAACTTAATGCACTGAGGTACAAAGATAAAGAATACTAAAATGGATTCTAGACTAGTAGTGAACCCTACTTTAGGCAATTTATCTATTGAAATTGCACAACCAGTCACAGAGAAGGACATAAATTAGGCAAATAAATTTGATTTTAGCATCACTAAAATAGATCTAGGCTAGACTACCTATGAAGGGAAAGAACACAATTTTTAAGTGTCAACTGCTGTCCTAATAGAACAATCAAGGAGAAATAAGCCTGTTGAGAATCAACTTGTCATGTCCTCTTTTCAAATATTTAAAAATAATAATCTTTGCTAACGCAGACAGGCCCAAAAAAGGTGAAGTTTCAGTAAAAGGGGCTAATCTTTGGAAACCAATGGACCAATAAATAAAAATTATTATTAAAATATTTTTTATTAACCCCTCTTAGACGTGAGTTAGGGTGATGCCCTCTTTTAAGGGATTTGGAGGCATTTTGGGCTCATTCCATAACTTTATTTTCGCTTATTGCTTTGTTGTTCTTCAGAGGCTGCCAAACCTGTGGAGAAGGAGACCCAAGGATGGGATTTTGTAGGTTTTTATGAAGGCTAAGGATGGGAGTTTGAAGCCATTCCATGTGCAAGCTCATGCGGAGTTTTCTCTTGTGCTGAACAGTGCAAATTTGTGAGTTTTCGGATGTGTTTTTTGTAAGAGTTTGGTGTTTTCAGTTGAGTATTTCATATCAGTTTGGGTTGCTGCTGTATTTAAAACTTTAAGATGTTAAAATAAAGCTAAATATATGTATTGGGACATGGTTAAACTTCTGAGATAGATTATTAGTATTTTTGTGGTGTTTTAGGGCATTTTTGTGTTAATTTCGGGAGCCCGATGAGCATAGTTTTTGTCCTATATTTGTGAGCTATTGTGTAAATGCTATATAGATTTGAAAATATAATTTTGTAGGTTTTTATGCTTCTAAATATTCTATAAAAATTTCCATTTTTAGATTTATTAATAATATGTGAAGTTGTGAAGTTTTTGGCACTATTTCAGACATACCCGATTTGGGGTTTATTGAGAAATTGGTGGATCTTTGTATTATTGGTTATTTCATTTTGAAAATTTGATTAGAGGCTTGAAATATCATTAAAAATTAGAAAAAGGGACATTGTAGTGGTATCAGAGCTATGATCCTACTAGCTTGAGGGTTTGTAGAAGTTTGCATGCAATCAAGTGAAATAGAAAAGAGATATTTGCAGCGAGAAAAGAATAAAAAAATTTGATCAAACCTCCAGTTAAAAGTAAAATTACAAAATCCAAGGAAGGAAAAAGAATGGCTGATCAAGATGATATGGCAAAGAAATTTTTTCAAGACATGCAAAATACTTAGAAGCAAACAATGGATAGTTTGGCAGAAACTAGAGAGGCTTTGTAGATATTGAAAGAAAAACTGCAAGGAGTTGCATCTATTAATGAGAAAGGGAGCACTTCAGAGGAGCTAAGAAATCTAAAATCCACACCCTCTAAATCAACAAAAACTATTTTCCTGCCTAGAGATGAGCCACCAGTACCAAATCTAGCCCTTAATCGTGTGGAAGAGGTTACAGGTAACTTGATTGCATTAAGAGCTACTTACAATGGCTTAGATGATGACTTTCGCAGTTCAGTTCTTTTTAGAGAATATGTGGATATGATGAACACTTTGATGCCATGGAAAGAGAACAGGAGGTGTAGACACCTAAATTTGATTACACCACTTTGGTAATTTAATTTAGCCATCTCTAAAGGCATCATTAATTAAATTCTTATTTAATTAATCCTTTGTCATCCCCAGCTGATTAATTTAATTAATCATCTATAGTCCTAATTGATAAATCAAATAACCTATTATTTATCAATTAAATCTTATTCTTCTATCTAATTCCAAAAATCCCCATTTATTAAATAAATCTATTTGATAAATAAAATCCTCAAATCCAAAAACCCCCAACTTATCCCTAATCCTCCATTTAGCCTAATCCACCCCATCCACCCATACTAACCTAGCTTAGCCACTAACTCACCCAACTTCATTAATGCCATCCACTTGCACATCTCTAACATCCCTAATCTAATCCTAAACCCAAGCCTAATCCCCCCCTAATGTTGTCACATTTCCTAAGCAAGTTTAAGACTTTCCTAAACCAAACCAAAGTCTCCCCTCAAAAATCCCAACCACCAAGTCATGAGTGCTCTTACAAACCATAAAAGGCTCTTACAAGCCCACTCATGACTCTTACATCCATCTTCCACACTCTTCCCTCTTCCACACTCATTCCTCTTACGTCTCTCTTACATACTCAACCCCACTCATCATGCCTTTAACCAACCCTTTACCCTACCCTCTCACATTCATCCTCCTTGTGACAAGTGTCACCTTCCCATTGGTGCTAAACAAGCACAATCCATGTGCTCTCTTTTAAGTGCATCAAACAATAATCTTTGAGTTAAGGTTATCATGCCCTTTTGAGAGCCAAAATCCATACTCATACCCTTATAATGCCAAATTGAGAGCTCAAAAAGCTACCAATTTACCATTGAAGCCATTTGAGTATTTGAGCATACATCCCCAATCTACACATAGACACATTTCAAAAACAAGAGAACAATCTCATTGAGAGAGCTTATCCATGGCTCACATTCTCATTCTCATTTGTCTTTTCTTTGTTTCTCTTATATGTTATGTTAGTTTAATGTGTAAATACTTTCATTGAATTAGTATTTCTAGCACATTAGATTACTGTATACATTTTGGCATGCCCGATGGGACCCCGCTATGGGTCATTTTTTTCATCTATTTCAAACTACATTTTGCTTTTACAAACTAACAATCTAATAGTTTGTTGTTGTTTGAGTGAGTGCAAGGTGTTTTTGCTTGTTTTTGTAGGTTGAAAGATGCACTAGAGAGAAAGATACACCCTTTAAAATCCGAAAATAACCAAGAAAACAAAAAAATTGAAAAAAATCCGCGCTCGTCGGTTTATTACATGCAGTGTCATCTTCGCAAACTGGCATCTTTGCCTGTCATTTGTGCAGAACGTCGTCTATGAAAGCTCAACTATTGTCTCTGCACACTCAAAATGTCATTTGTGAGTTTTAGTGTCTCCACCTATTTTTTGGTAGTCTACTCTGAAACCTGAATGGTCGTCTGCAAATTTTGACATCTGCGCAGATCAACATCTACGAGTTTCAACGTCTCCACCTAGCTTCTGTCGTCTGCGCTGCCTGCAAAGCTCAAATTGTCGTCTCCACCGCCGCCAGTAGTCAATTGTCATTTCCACCTGGCAACTGTTGTCTCCGTCGCCGCCAGCAGTTGACTGTCGTCTTTGACGTCACCAACTGCCTTCTTCATCAGACTATCGTCTGCGAGTTTCGATGTCTCCGCAGTTTGGTGTCTTTGCCTGATAAACTATCATCTTTGCTTGTTTATGTTTCATTTCTATTTTAGCATATCAGTTCCTGCACTTTTTATGGTTTCGTAGGATTTAGACCATTCTACGCATTTTTATGCGTAGGACAAACAACAAAAAAAGTTAAAAAAAAATTCCCATAGTTAAGCTTTTATTTTGGAAGATTTTGGGTGACTAACTAAATTGCTTTTTTTTGTCTCATTGCAGGTTGGAGCACATATGAAACCACTAACCATGTTTTTTTGCAGGTTCTCATGTTGCTAAAAAATGAATTTGAATGTTTAGTCATTTGTCTTTGAATGCATGTTGCAAAAATGAACTTGAATGTTTAATCATTTGCCTTAAATGAACTTGAATGGTTAAACAAATTTTTCATTAAATATATGTTGTTCAAAACACACTCTTGAATGCTATGGATTAAAATCAATTTTTCTTGGAATGCATGCTTAAAACAAACAACTCAATCTTGAATGCAAAGATCAATTAACTATTGTAATATCTCACACTTCAATTTTTGGTGCATTAAAAAGAACAATCAAATCTCTCTTTTCCATGCAATTTAGGCAAAGTTTGATTTTTCGACAATTAAGAAACTTTGTTAAGTTAAATACAAATTTGCAAAAATCAATTTGAGTAGTTCCTTGAACTCACCTCTTTTCTAATCACCCATCAATTCAACCATTGGTTGCAATCTCAGAGCCATTTATGGGGATGGGTCTACTTGAAAAAGGTGTTAAATGTTCCACAATCTAACTAACTCACTTGGTCTTTGAACATTTGCTTTAACTTTATCAAAATTTTTAAATGACCAAAACTCTAGATTAAATCGATCACACTTCAAGTTTGAGCACTAAAATTGAACAACAATTGACGTGGGAGCCTTCGGACGCGCGCTTGAAATCGAATCTCACACACTTTTGTTTTGGGCTTAAAACAAACTCACACTCAATCTTGAATGCCTTAAAGAAAATTAATTGATACTTGACGTGGAGGACCTCCGAGCGTGCGAGTTTGCTTTTATTGACCCTAACTCTTCTTCTTGTTTGCATTCTTCGATCGATTTACTTTTGTTGGTGCTTCAAGTTGGAATTGAACATTGTCTCTTAAACATGAGTGCTTGCAAAGTCTAGATTAGCACACATAAGAGTCAGTTGGTAAAAGAACAAGCGTGTTTTTTAGCCTAAGGTCATCCAAGTCTTCTCTCCCCTTGTCATCTTTCGAGGCCATCTTGGGTGCATAAGATTAGGATCCCAAAACTTGTTTCTTTTTAGGAGGCCTACTTGAGGATTTCATCACCGCTTAGACGACCTCAACTCCAATGTTTCGACAGAGTATAAGAATCAGGAGGTCAATCGAAAGACCTCTCTCGGGATCAAAATTTTGTCACTCAGGCTAAGCCTCAAGGAACTTTATACCCTTGAGAAGTGAAAGAGGAGAAGTGGGTTACTGCTCCTCTCAGCTATGTGACATCTTTTTTGTCTCATCTACAGATTTGGGCCTCACGTACCTTGGGTATATCGAGGACTCCCTAGCTAAACCAACTGTCAGCCTTGCAAACAACCATCTAGGATGTTAATGTGTTTGAAGTGACTGATCGAAACATTTGTAAAACATACACACTCCTCAACACAAGTATCACATTCTGAGAACCACAAACTTCTATCTGGGTGTTCCTATCTATTGCTTGATTTTATTTTACTTGTTGAATGAATGTTTGCCAAACTTGGTCAATCCTAGCTTAGGGCACACTTAGCGTAGTCATTGCCTATTTTAGAAGTTGAACAAGTTGAAGTAAAACAACTAGAATCTCCCAAAGCCAAGCAAATTCAGGAATTTATGTCGGAACAACCCAAACCCAAATAGAAGTTTTACAAAGTCAAAATCAAGCCATCTCTGGCATACCAAGAACTTTCAACAAAGAGAAAAGAAATAACACCAAACTTACAAATTTCCAAACTCCACAAAGTAAAGGACAAAGCTACCGAAAAAGCACTTCAAGAGGCCTGGTTAGAGTGCACCATCAAATTTAGCCAACATCCAGGAGTTAATCCTGCTTATGCCTTACTAACTAGGCATGATTTCTATGATTAGACACCCTTGTTTCTCCACATCTTCTTGGATAAGCTTCACTTTAGAGTCATCTTTGTAGAAAAGCCAGGCATCTTAGGTTATCCCCTTAAGCATTATTAACTCATCCATCTCATTTAGAACCAAACCATCTAGCCAGCAATCCAAAATCTTCACATCCAAGCCTTCAAAATTTGTTGTCACTTTGCCAAAAGTTTGCCATTCCTAAAATCTTCCAAATCCACCAATCTCACCAAGCTTATAGCTTTGACAAAGCTTTGTCTAGGGTAATCTAGCTTTGTCACTTGCTATCCCTCATCACCTTGAGCTAAAGGTTGGGATCCACAAGTGGTCAATTTCATGTTCTTCCTAAAGGATCATCAGTCTATCCTTAAGTTGACACAATCACCACCAAGCTTGCACATAGGATAGCAACCCTTTCGTGCTTTGGCATACATATCTTTTAAGTTAGAATACCCAACCCAATCCTCCTTAGGTTTTTTCATATAGCTTTGCCTCAACCTAGGAAATCATTTGCATAGAGAAGCCTTCCCCCTTTGCATCCATCAGCATTGTTGCATCTCATCCCTAGGAACATTCTGCATCTTCATGCCACCCATCACTCGCTTAGCCAAGAAGAAAGAAAAATGGAGCCCTATCATTTGAATTGAACAGCATCACCCCCCTTGAGCACTTAGCCATCCTTCATCCCAGAGAAAGCTATGTCATCACCTATTGACATTGAAGCTTTCATGAACCAACCAGGAAATGCAGTATTGGTAAATGTCATTATAGACAAGAACAAAGAGACAATCATGGCTAATTTTCGAAGGGACAATGTAGGAACCTTTGACTTTGGAAGACGCCCTCCATTATCAGATCCATCTCACCCGTTGTTTGGGTAGCTTCCACCACCCATAGGCTCTTATGATCCAAATTATCCTCAATATATGCCAAAAGAAGAGCCTCCAGCCAATCCATATGATCCAACAGACCCAAACATACCATCATCCACCCAAGTTTAAATCTCCATGCTGCAAGCCAACCCAACCACCACCACTCCATCCTTGGTTCATACCTCTCTGCTCTAAACCCCCTTTACCCAAAACACCTCACCGTTCAGCCCCTTCACTATTGCTGCTGTTGCTCCCCAACCTAGCCTTCCAAATCCACCCATCTCCCAAATCAATGCTAGCATCTTTGGCCAAACTCAGCAATATACAATAGGGATGCCACCCATGGGGCCAAGTAATCAACCTTTCATCACCCCCAACTTGTTCACCACAGCCCAAAGCACAATCTCAATACCATCAGCCACAAATCCACAAGCTACTACCAATTTTTTGCCAAGCTCCCAAGTGAGCCCAGCTCCTGCCACCACTCTACCAAGCTTCCAAAGCCAGCCACAAAGCTGTCAAACCCCATCAGTTTCATTCCCAAGCTTTCAATTCCCACCACCTCCACCACCAACTAATCCATTACCTCCTATTACCAAGTACTTTTCAATGCCACTTCTAGGAGGTAATCCACCAATCCAGCCAACCACCAATTATTTGCAGGTATCATCCCAAATGGGGGCGCAACCCACATACCTTGGTCAAACCCCATAAGCCCCCCGATCATGCCCATCCCACCTTGGCTCACCACATGACCATGAACTGTTTGCAGACCTATAAAGATATCAAAGAGAAAGGAATGATCCTTGAACAAGGACTCATTAAAGATGGTGTGGTCAAGATTTACAAAGAAACCAACCAAAATCAATCACATTCCAAAGACAAGTCTAGGTATTGGAACAAAAACAAGCACGTTACAACAGATGGCGTCACTGACACCAGACATGTGAATATTGTTGGTCCTTCTCAAAATCAGTCCAACCCACCATATGAACCAAACAATCAACAAGCTATCAACTACCAACAGTAGAATAACCAAAGCTATCAAAACCACAATACAAGACCCAACTTTCAAGGGTCTAACAATCAAGCTAATGCCATCAATGTAGCTGCAGGGCAAAAACCCAGATTCCAACCCACACCTAGAAACTATACACCCCTTGGTGAGCCATTGGACGTTATTTTTGAGAAATTGGCTAAAGAAAACCTCATCAAATTTCCTCCTACCCAGCAAATTGATCCAAGCCAATCCAAAGCTACATGGTACAAAGATAATGAGTATTGCAAGTTCCATAGGGTAAATGGTCACACCACCCTCAGATGCATGAAACTAAATTATGTGGAAGACCTCATTGATCAGAAAGAAATCACTGTTGGTGCCTAAACCTCTCCCAATGTAGGCTTACAAATTTATCACAATGCTTTTCCTCCACACAACAACCAAAATCCTGGAAAAGCACCTATCCAAAACAACACCAACAAATGCCAGCCAAACCAACAGCATGGGAAGAACAATGACCACACTTCATCCTATATAGACTATGGTAGCCTTATAGGTTATATATCCAAGAAAGAGCCTTCTGTCAATGTTATCAATATCCAAGGACCAGACAATGAGTGTGCGGTTACGACTCGAAGAGCACAATTTAACATCACAGGCCCACCAGTTTCATTAGCACCATCAGCTTCATCAAAAAGTTGATACAATATCTTGGAACACCTTGGGAACATGCCAGCCCAAATCTCCATTTTAGACTTTCTCCGCACTAGTCCTGTGTACAAAGACATCCTTGACAGTGCTCTCATAGAATCTCGTGTCCCTTATGATATCAATACTAATGATTTTTGTAATATTGTTGGACACCTATCCTCCTCATGTGCCCTTTCATTCAAACCCACCGACATACCCACGGTCAAGCCAAATCACACCCTTCCGCTTCACATAGCCATCATGGTATCCAATTTTTCGTGAAAAGAGTAATGATAGATAATGGATCAGCCTTGAACATTTGCACCCTAAAATTCATACAACAAGCTAGGTGTACTGAGGCAGATATGATGAGTGAAGTTATCACCATCACAGCTTATGACAACTTGGAAAGAACCACAGAAGGAACTATTTTGCTACCAATCAAGGTTGGGCCGGTCATCCAAGAGATAGTTTGCCATGTTGTTGATCTAAACCTACCATTTAACATCCTCCTTGGTAGCCCATGAATTTGCACTATGAAGGCTGTTCCATCCACCTATCATTAGTGCATCAAATTTTTTCATCAAGGCATTGAGGTGACCATCCATGCCGATCCAGAACCCTTTGCTTACTACAATGCGATTGAAGCCTCATATACAAATCATTGCCCTGGGATTGATATCGACACAGCCATCGCCAGCTCATCCCACACTTGTAATGACCTAGAAACCATCCTCACCTCCATGCTATCTGCCGTAAAGATCAACAACAAAGGCTGTGGAGAGTATAGTCTATTAGATGCATTTTCTATCAGAGCAATCCCACTTGATCCACATACCCATGGACGGCCCACATATCACAAAGCTAAGTAGATTCCACCTCCTCGATACAAATAGTTTGGCCCAACAACCTTTGTATCCTCTAAAACCCCTCTTCATGAGGAGCTCACTCTAGATATCAACAATTGGTTACATAAGGATGCACCTCCAATAAATCAAGCACGCCTTGATCACTTCAGCTAGAAGTATCCCCAAGAACATAAGCTCATCACTAAAAAATGGAACTATCAAGGTGGTGGACTAGGACCAAAAGAAAGGGGCATGCAATGTCCCATCAAAGCACATAAGTGGGAAACAAAGTCAGGTCTTGGCTTTGGCATACCCACAACTGGGGGCACCAATGAGAACGGTCATGCTTTGTCAAACATCCATCGCGACCTTGTCGAAATTGAAGACATTCCTGAGGAAGTTGAAAAGAGAGCCTACGACAATATCCTAGACCAAATATTCCTAGGAGACTCTGTTCTCTGAGAACTATCCATCCATCTCATTGACCTACCACTCACTCATCCACAACTCATAGATTGGGACCAACCAAGCATCATACACATTGATGAGTTCACATCAGAGGAAGCGCTTCTAATATTCATGGAAGCTAAAACACCTCATTAGAAGACAAAGCCAGATTCTACCTATATCTATAAACTAGATCCCAAGGGGTATTTTGGAAAAAATCCCCAACCTAGTTCTGATACACTCAAAACTAGAACTAAGGTGAATTCGGGAGTAGCTAAGGCAGTGAAGAGAACCCCTCAGCTAGAACATCCAGAGCCACAAGTAGAACATGAGGATTTAGTATTACCTCCTCAAGATAATCGACCAGAGGTGTCTTCTATTCTAATTGAGGATACTAAAGAAGTCAACATCGATTCTTCAGAGATCCCCAGACTTGTTCATATTTCTGCATCCCTATCACAAGACCAAGCTGATCTCCTCTTTGAGGTCTTAAGAGAGAACATTGGCTGATTTGCATGGTCATATCAGGACATGCCAGGGTTGGATCCAAAGCTTGTAGTTCATCATCTTGAAGTCGATCCAAAGATCAAGCCCCTGAGACAAAAGCTTAGAAATATGCACCCCAAGGTGGCATTACTGGTCAAAGATAAATTAGAAAGAATGTTAGCTGCTAAGGTTATCTGACCTATCGACTACTCAGAGTGGATCTCCAACATGGTCCCTATCACTAAGCCTTTCGGTGACATCAAAATCTGCACTGATTCTAGAGATGTAAACAAAGCTTGTCCAAAAGATGATTTTCCCTTACCCAACATATATATGATTGTAGATCTTACAGCTGGACATGAAATTCTATCCCTTATGGATGGATTTTTTGGGTATAATCAGATCAAGATTGCAGAAGAGGATCAACATAAGAAAACATTCACTACCCCTTGGGGAACCTTTTGCTACACCATGATGCCTTTTGGCCTAAAGAATGTTGGGGCTACCTATCAAAGAGCTATGACAGCCATTTTCCATGATCTTATCCATAACATTTTGGAAGATTATGTGGATGATATCCTAGTCAAATCTCACACCTTCATGGGTCATCTCGCTGACCTGGAGAAAGTCTTTGATAGGTTAGCCCAATATCATCTCATGCTAAATCCCAAGAAGTGTGTCTTTGGGGTCACATCTGGCAAGCTTCTAGGCTTCATAGTTTCTAAACGAGGTATAGAGATCGACCCCAAAAAGGTCAAGGCTATCTTAGACATGCCTCCTCCCCAAACATTGTGACAGCTTCACTCTCTTCAAGAAAAGCTTCAATCTGTCTGGCGCTTCATCTCCTAGCTTGCAGATAAGTGTACACCATTTTCACATTTACTAAAGAAGGATGAGAACTTCAAGTGGGATCCTCTATGTTAGCGTAGCTTTGACCAGCTCAAACAGTATCTCACTAATCCCCCTATCTTGGTTTCACCAGTTCCTGGTTGTCCCCTAATTTTGTACATATCAGCAATGCCTACTGCTCTAGGGGCACTTCTAGCATAGCTTGATGATTATAGCAGAGAAAGAGCCATCTACTATATCAGTAGAACCCTAGTTGGTTATGAACTCAATTACACTCCTATGGAAAAAGCTTGTTTGGCAGTTGTTTTCTCAACTCAAAAGTTTCGCCACTACATGCTAAGTCATACCATCCAACTAGTATCCAAAATTGATCCTCTCAAGTATATGCTCTCTAGAATAGCACTCACAGGTCAGCTAGCAAAATGGGTTATGCTAGTAAGTGAGTTTGACATCCAGTATGTGGACAGAAAGGCAATCAAAGGGCAAGCTATAGCAGATCACCTAGCTGATGCACCTCTAGTAGATGCATATCCTTTGCTCACCAAATTTTCAGATGAGCATATCTGCCTAATTGAAGAATAGCCCCCATGGAAGCTTTATTTTGATGGCTCATACACATCTCATGGACCAGGGGTAGGAATATTGCTGGTCACACCTCAAGGAAATTATATTCCAAAAGCCTTCAAGCTACAATTCCCTAGTACCAACAATATAGAAGAATATGAGGCTCTGATAGCAGGATTAAAGATAGAAGCCGAATGGAATATCACTAAGTTACAAATCTTTAGCGATTCTCAGCTCATCATCAAGAAAGTCCTAAATGAATATCAAAAAAAAGATGAAAAGCTATTACCCTACAAAGAGCTAGTTGATCAGGTAACCTAGCATTTTACAAAGCTTTAGTTTACACAAGTACCTCGAATGGAAAACAAAGCAGCAGATGCTATGGCTACTATCGGCTTGCTCTTGGAAATTCCCCAAGTACCTACATAGTATGAGTTTTTAGTCGAGTAGCTCCTCACACCTGCCTATGTGAATAAGGATTCAAATCATGTTTGTATCTTGGTTGGTTCACAATCCCCTTGGTACCATGAGATTCATGCTTACTTACAAGATGGTATCATATCCCCTCACCTCACACGCACCCAGTGCCAAAACCTCATCCGAAAATCATCCCGCTATGTTATCATAGCCAATACCCTATATCGTCGAGGTTATCATGATACTCTCTCTTGATGTGTAGATGAAAACGAGGCCACAATGGCATTAAAAGAAGTACACTTCAGACTTTGGAGTGCCCACACGAGTGGTATTGTCCTAGCACAACAAATCCTTAGAGCAGGCTACTATTGGGCTACCATTGAAGAAGACTCCTATGACTTTTTCAAAAAGTGTCTCCCATGTCAGCAGCATGCAAATCTTATGCACGCTCCAGCACAAGATCTATAGCCTATTGCACCACCTTGGCCTTTCACTTGTTGGGGCCTTGATCTAGTTGGAAGTATCACACCTCTCTCATCTAATGGACATAAATGGATAATAACAACTACAGACTATTTCACTAAGTGGGTGGAAGCAATCACCCTAGTCTTAGCTACAGGAGTTCAGGTCTCCAAGTTTATCTTGTACCACATTGTTTGCTGGTTCGACATCCCATCCACCATCTTCACCGACCACAGCTGTAACTTTGAAAATCTCAACATGGAAGAATTATGCAGTTCTCTCCACATCCATCACCACATTTCTAGCCCATATTTCCCACAAGGTAACGGCCAGGCAGAGGTAACTAATAAAACCTTCCTCAAAATCCTAAAGAAAGTTGTCAATGATTTCGGCCGTGATTGGCACCTTCAAATAAATCTGGCTCTATGGGCCTATCGAACTTCCTTCCGTACATCCACAGGCACAACTCCATATTCCTTACTCTATGGTGCTGAAGTGGTACTACCCATAGAGGTTGAACTTCCCTCATTGTGCATATCTTTGCAAGGGCAAATATCAGATGAAGAATATAGAGTAGCTCGGCTCACCCAGCTAGATGTCTTAGATGAAAAGCGACAAAAAGCTTATGATCATCTCACAGTCTATCAAAATCGTCTCAAAAGAAATTTCAACAAGAAGGTGCTCCCATGACACTTTTAGCCAGGTGACATGGTCCTCAAAGAAAATATGAAAGTCCAAGCAGATTGAGAAAAGAAAGGCAAGTTTGAACCTACCTGGCTTGGTCCTTATGTTGTCACTACATCCTTTGGCTCCAGAGCCTATCAGCTATCTACACCAGAAGGAGAACTCTTGAATGATCCTACTAACATCATTCATCTCAAGAAGTTCTATGCTTGAAGATCCTTGGTATATCTAGCTTTTGAAAAATACAAAAAAAAAAAAATAGTAAAGAGAAATAAGCGTCCAATGGTGAAAACTTGGCAATTCAGGCACCTTGGATAGGTACTTTGGTGAAAACTTGGTAATTCAGGCACCTTGTGTACTAAGACTAATCCATTATTTATCACTATCCTATCCCTCATCCATCCACCCACCATCGCCATAAAACACCTGCTTGTTCCCTTGGTGTTCCAACCAAATATCAAAAATCTAATGGAGCTTGTAAATACCTCTTGTATAGCTTGTAAATCTTGTACCTCAGCTTGTAAATCTTGAACCTCAGCTTGTAAATCTTGTACCTTAGTTTGTAAATCTAGTACCAAAGCTTGTATTATACCTTGTAAATCTTGTACCATACCTTGTATATCTGAATCTTGTCCAAAGCTTGTACCATATTCCAGCTTGTAAATAATCTTGTATCTTAGCTTGTATCCTATTACATACACACAAAGAACCCCATTTTCACTTAAGCTTTTCGCAAACCATCTACCTATCCACCTATCACCTATTATAGACATCCCATCATTCACAAACATTTCCATCTCACAAAAACCAAAACATGAACAAACTCGTACATTTGTAACATATCTTGGTCCATCAGCTTGTGCATCCTCTTTAGCTTAGTACCATTGTATCTATCCAGCATTCATGTCAGTTCGTCCTTGATCAACATCTTGCACACATTGCACAACCCTTGGTTAGCTATTCCAATGCATCCTTTAGCTAGAATTCCTGTCACCAAAGTGTTATCCTTCTTAGTTCAGCTTGCCAGATGCATCACTCATCCAAATCCACCAGCTTAGGTGCTCTCCGATAGGTTCTTGCAGGATATAACTTTCCTCATGTCTGATCTTGGTCCATTAGTACCTCATCCTACCCATCTCATTGGCAAATGGTTCTCCTTTGGATTTTCGCTTTCTTTTGATTTGGACTCTTCCCTGTTGGGTCTTGAAATATCTTTACCAAGAAATCTCCTTGTTCCCTCCTCAAGGTTGCCACGATCTTCAATATCATGGTACGCTACGAATGGGGCAATCAGAGTGTAAGGTCTTGATCATGTCTTTTTCTTGTTTTCTTTTTCTACTTGTGGGTTACCCAGTATCGTTTCCATGGTGCTTCCTCTGGGATTCATTTGTGATACTGGGGCAATCCTTGTGTGTTTGCTTTGAGTAAGTTCGTCGGTCCTCTGGATGGTTGGTGAAAAGGCCTTGATGGTCTTGGTAACCTTGGCAATTAACCAATAGTCCTATAGAAAATTTAGTGCTCAACTACATGGTGGTACTTCTCTTTGAAGTATCCCCCCACTCAAAAAGCTTCAATGGATTCCCTTCATCTCCATTATCCCCCATCCATCTCCAACATCAGTCACTCCTCCCCAAGCTTATGCATCAGTATCTCTTTGAATCACTCCTCATGCTTAGCTTTAGGGATCCACAATCCTGGTCTTAGGGATCCACCAATCAAATCAATCCACCAAGCCTCATCTTTCGAGATCCACAATCCTAGTCCTAGGGATCTTTGAAACCCATCTTTCGCCAATCTGACTCTTTGAAATCCTGTTGCATCAGCTTTATCATCCCATCATCCATCTCCCTATCCTGGATTCCTTTTATAGTGCTCTGCTCCTCCATTTCCCCCCCCAATCCTGGAAAGTCTTAGGCTTGCTTTACTCTTGTGCCTCTAATTCTCCTTTATCATTCTCCCATAGTGAGAGTTTGAGCTAATTCAGCCCCTTCTCTTTCCCAACCTATGTCTCAGCTCATCTCAATTTCTTGTACTTTTCAAGAAGTCATCGAGCCTCATTTCTCTCCTTGTCGCCTTCTTGAGGGGGCATCATCTAAGTCTAGTCTCTCCTCTTCTTATTTGAGACTGGGGCAACCTTGTTGCTAAAAAATCTTCCTCATGTCATCTTCACTCAAACTTCTTTGAAATAGTGTTGTCTCAACACTATGTCAAAGAGGGTCAAAATGTAGACACCTAAGTTTGATTACACCATTTTGCTAATATAATTTAGCCATATCTAAAGACATCATTAATTAAATTCTTATTTAATTAATCCTTTGCCATCCCTAGCTGATTAATTTAATTAATCATCTATAGTCCTAATTGATAAATCAAATAACCTATTATTTATCAATTAAATACTATTCTTCTATCTAATTCCAAAAATCCCCATTTATGAAATAAATCTATTTGATAAATAAAATACTCAAATCCAAAAACCCCTAACTTATCCCTAATCCTCCATTTAGCCTAATCCACCCCATCCACCCATACTAACCTAGCTTAGCCACTAACTCACCCAACTTCATTAATGCCATCCACTTGCACATCTCTAACATCCCTAATCTAATCCTAAACCCAAACCTAATCCCCCCCTTGATGTTGTCACATTCCCTAAGAAAGTTTAAGACTTTCCTAAACCAAACCAATCTCTCCCCTAAAAAATCCCAACCACCAAGTCATGAGTGCTCTTAAAAACCATAAAAGACTCTTACAAGCCCACTCATGACTCTTACATCCATCTTCCACACTCTTCCCTCTTCCACACGCATTCCTCTTACATCTGTCTTACATACTCAACCCCACTCATCATGCCTTTAACCAACCCTTTACCCTACCCTCTCACACTCATCCTCGTGACAAGTGTCACCTTCCCATTGGTGCTAAACAAGCACAATCCATGTGCTCTCCTTTGAGTGCATCTTAGCCCTCCTTAAGCCTTCATCTCTCCTTGCGCCTTAGCCCTCTGTCCCTCAAGCCCTTAGCCTATAAATTGAATCCCCTCCCAAGCCATTCAAACAACAATCTTTGAGCTAAGGTTATCATGCCCTTTTGAGAGCCAAAATCCATACTCATACCCTTATAATGCCAAATTGAGAGCTCACAAAGCTACCAATTTTCCATTTACCCATCTCCATTGAAGGCATTTGAGCATTTGAGCATACATCCCCAATCTACACATAGACACATCTAAAAAACAAGAGAACAATCTCATTGAGAGAGCTTATCCATGGCTCACATTCTCATTTGAGTTTGTCTTCTCTTTGTCTCTCTTATATGTTATGTTAGTTTAATGTGTAAATGCTTTTATTGAATTAGTATTTATAGCACATTAGATTAGTGTATACAGGAGGGAGCATGACATAAGTGGAAGAGAGCTCAAAAATAAAATAAGCAAGTTTACAACACCTACTTTTGATGGAACAAATAAAATTTTAGCTAGAGCATGACTACAAAAATTACAGACTTTCTTCACACTTAACCCCATGAAGGAGAGTGATGCTATTCAATTTGCAAGTCTACACTTGGAAGATGCAGCCTATGATTGGTGGTATCATGGAATGACTACTCAAGGTTATGATCAGGTAACTACATTTGATGATTTCAGTCAAAGAGTGATAGATAGATTTGACCTCAAGGATGATGAAGAGTACTTTAAAGAATTGTCAAAGTTGAAGCAAACCAAATTAGTTAATGAGTATATAGAAGAGTTTCAAAAAGTGGCTGTTATGGTAGCTAATATGAGTGAAAAGAGGATTGTTTATCATTTTCTTGATGGTTTAGAAGATTCTATTATGGGTTTGGTTAAGGCTTTCTCACCCTCAACCTTACAGGAAGCTATCAAAAGAAGCTTGCAACTTGAAACTTGCATGCCTATGAAACCAATCACTAATCAAAAACCCCTAAATCTTTGGCAACATAAGGGGATTTTCAAAAAAAGACTTTCCCAACACTACCATCAAAAGATGTGATAAATGTGGCAAAAAAGAAGGTAGATGAAGAGACTAGGAGTGAATTACGAAGGAAAAAGATTTGTTTTACTTGTAGAGAACCATGGGTTCTAGGACATAGATGTTTGGAGAAAGGTCAAGTGAACTATATTGAAGTTGCTTCAGAATTTGATTCAGATGAGCATGAGGAATTTCATGACACTAAGGAGGAGGTAGAAGAAGAGAAAGAAAAAGAAATCAGCAAGGATGGCACTTTAGCAGCATTATCAGGAGTCCCAAGATACCATCCTTTTTGAATTCGAGGGGTACTAGCAGGGCAACGGTTGACAGTTCTTCTTGATAGTGGGGCAACTCACAATTTTATTGATGAAGGATTTGTCATGAAAAGATGGCTTAAAGCAGAAGATTTTGAAGGATTCAATGTTACTATAGCTGATGGATTCACTATGCCTTGCACATGGGTGGTGAAACAACTCAAGATGACCTTAGGAGATTATGAGTTATGTGATGACTTCTATGTTGTTGGCATTGGGGAGACAAATCTTGTATTGGGTGTTCAATGGTTGCACTCTATTGGAGGCTATTACATGAACCATCAAACTATGGAGTTTAAATTTCATTCCAATGGGAAAGAAGTCTTATTGAGAGGCTTATCAAATGGAGCACCTAAGGCAGTCTCTGCAAAGAGGATGGAGAGGACTTTTCAAAGAGGACAATTAGCATGGGCAGAAGGAGTCATAATCCATCCAACAAGCTCTCCAATGAATCAAGGTAATTTCCATTTTGAAATTCAAAATATTCTTAATAAGCATAGTATAGTTTTCAATGACTTGCCTCCAGGATTACCACCACATAGAGGTTTTGAGCATGTTATAGAGTTAGAACAGGGTGCCAAACTAGTTATAACAACCCCATACTGCCATCCAAGAGGTTATAAGGAAGAAATTGAAAAAACTATTAAGGAACTCCTAGAGATGGGATTCATAAGGCCTAGCTCCAGTCCATTTGCATCATCGGTGGTACTTGTCAAGAAAAAGGATAGTACAATGAGAATGTGTATAGACTACAGGGCTCTAAACAAGAAGACCATAAAAAATAAGTATCCCATACCATGCATAGATGAACTCATTGATGAGTTACATGGTGCTGTATACTTCTCAAAAATTGACTTAAGATCAGGGTACCATCAAATCTGAATGAGGGGTGAAGATGTGGAAAAGACTGCTTTCAGATGTCACTATGGGCACTTTGAATTTCTCGTTATGCCATTTGGCCTCACTACTGCACCTGCAACATTCCAATATTGTATGAATAAGGTATTCAACCAATATCTTCAAAAATTTGTTTTGGTATTTTTTGATGATATCTTGATTTACAGTAAAACATGGGAAGAGCATCTAAAGCACATAGACACTATTTTGGGAATCTTGGAGCAGCAATCTTTCTATGCTAAGCTATCTAAATGTGAGTTTGGTTTGACAAAGATCCTATATTTGGGACATATTATAAGTTTTGAAGGAGTACAGGTTGATCAACAAAAAATTTAGGCAATTTTGGATTGGCCTCCACCCACTAATCTTACATAGTTGAGAGGTTTCTTTGGGTTGTGTATCTACTATAGGAGATTTGCCAAGGGATTTTCTCAGCTTTCTGCCCCCTTGACTAATTTGAAAAAGAAAGGAGCTTTTTTTTGGATAGAAGAAGCACAAAAAACATTTGATAAGCTTAAGAAGGTAATGAGTTCATGCCCTGTGCTTGCAATTCCAGATTTCTCTTTACCTTTTGTTGTTCAATGTGATGCTTCTAGAGAAGGTATAGGGGATGTCCTAACTCAAAGGGGACATCCAATAGCATTTGAGAGTAGAAAACTAAATCAATCAGAGAAAGGTTACTCCATCTATGATAAGAAAATGTTGGCAATCATGCATGCAATTCATAAGTTTAGACAATATTTGGTATGTGGGAGATTCATTGTAAAGACAGACCATAATAGCCTTAGGCTCTTCTTGAACCAAAGGGATTTGAATGATCGTCAACAAAAATGGGTAAGAAAATTGCAAGCTTATGATTTTGATATTGAATACATGAAAGGAAAGAATAATGTGGTTGCTGATGCTCTCTCAAGAAAGCCCACTCTGCGTTCCTTAACATCTATCTCTGCTGATTGGAAAGTCTCCATAATTTTAGAGTATACTAAAGATTCCTTTGCCACAAAGATTTTGGATAATTTAGTGGATGATAATAGGTACAAGGTTGTTTATGAATTGATTTATTACAAGAACATGATCTTCTTAGTGCTAGGATCAAAAACTAAGGAGAGGATATTGAAGGCCTTTCATGACACACCTTTGGCTGGTCACCAGGGATACTTCAAGGCATATAGGAAAATTAGAGAGTGGTTTTCATGGAAGGGTATGAAGGAGTATCTCCTTAAACACATTAAGGAATGTATGGTATGCCAACAAAGCAAGAGTGAGAAAAATTTTCCTACAGGGTTGTTGCAGCCCCTTCCTATTCCTAAACAAAAATGGGAAAGTATTTCCATGGACTTCATCACCGGGTTGCCTAAGGTTAAAGGTAAGGATTGCATATATATGGTGGTAGATAGACTAACTAAGTATGCACATTTCTTTCCTATCACATCTGATTTCAAGGCATCACAAGTGGCCGAATTGTTCTTTAAGGAGATTTTTAGATTACATGGCTTGCCTAGAAACATTGTCAGTGATCGGGACAGTAGATTCCTCAACTCTTTTTGGAAGGAGCTCTTTCATTTGGAAGGAACTGAACTCACTCCTAGTACTAGCTATCACCCTCAAATAGATGGACAAATAGAGATAGTTAATAAATGGATAGAGAGATATTTGAGGAACTATGTTTCAAATCAACGACATGCTTGGGTGAAATGGTTGCACCTAGGAGAGTATTGTTACAATACATCTCATCACATGTCTATTGGTATGCCTCCTTTTTGTGCTCTTTATGGTTATGATGCCCTTTCCTTTGTTGATTTAGTACTTTCAAATAGCAGAGTACTTGCAGCAAGTGATTTCATCAAGCAAAGTGAAGACATAATAAGGTCCCTCAAGGATAATCTACAACATGCACAGAACCAACAAAAGTTGTATGCTGATAGGAAAAGGACTGAAAGATCTTTTGAGGTGGGAGATTTGGTATTTGTCAAGTTCCAACCATATAAGCAAAGGACCTTGAAGAGGAGTGGGGCAGAGAAACTCAAGCCAAAGTTTTATGGGCCTTATAAGATCACCAAGAAGGTAGGAGAGGTAGCTTATGAATGGGAGCTCCTACCAAATAGCAAAATACATAATTTTTTCCATGTATCTTGCCTGAAGAAGGTTCTAGGCCAGCAGACCATAGTATCTATAGAATTACCACCTCTTGATGATGAAAGAAAATTAGTTTTGATACCAGAAGAGATTTTGGATACAAGAGAGAAAAGATTGAGAAACAGGAGCATCATAGAGCATTTGGTCAAATGGAAAGGATTACCACTGGATGATGCAACTTGGGAAGGAGCACATATTCTTGAACATTCCAATCTTCATTTCTTGAGGACAAGCAATATTTGGGAGGGGAGGACTTGTCGTGTCCCCTTTTCAAATATTTAAAAATAATAATCTTTGCTAATGCAGGCAGGCCCAAAAAAGGTGAATTTTTGGCAAAAGGGGCTAATATTTGGAAACCAATGGACTAATAAATAAAAATTATTATTAAAATATGTTTTATTAACCCCTCTTGGATGTGAGTTAGGGTTATACCCTCTTTTAAGAGATTTGGAGGCATTTTGGGCTCATTCCAGAACTTGATTTTCGCTTAATGCTTTGTTGTTCTTCAGAGGCTGCCAAACCTATGGAGAAGGAGACCCAAGGATGGGAGTTTGTAAGTTTTTAGGAAGGCTAAGGATGAGAGTTTGAAGCCATTCCATGTGCAAGCTGATGCAGAGTTTACCCTTGTGCTGAACAATGCAAATTTGTGAATTTTTGGGTGTGTTTTTTGTAAGAGGTTGGTGTTTTCGGTTGAGTATTTCATATCAGTTTGGGTTGCTTCTGTATTTTAGAATTTAAGATGTTAAAATAGAGCTGAATATATGTATTGGGATGTGGTTAAACTTCTGAGATAGATTATTATTTTTTTTTTGTGGTGTTTTCACGCATTTTTGTGTTAATTTCGGGAGCCCGATGAGCATAGTTTTTGTCCTACGTTTGTGAGCTATTGTGTAAATGCTATATAGATTTGGAAATCTAATTTTGTAGGCCATTATGCTGCTGAAATTTTTATAAAAATGTCCATTTTCAGATTTATTAATAATATGTGAAGTTGTGAAGTTTTTGGCACTATTTCGGACATACCCGATTTGGGGTTTATTGAGAAATTGGTGGATCTTTATATTATTGGTTGTTTGACTTTGAAAATCTGATTAGAGGCTTGAAATATCATAAAAAATTAGAAAAAGGGACATTGCAAAACTCAAATGTCAAGTCTGAGCTATTTCTTCATGCATCTGATTGATGGTTGGTGACTCCTTTCTAGATCCTAGTTCATCCACAAAAAGTACAAAAGATCTGAAAAAGATGTTTGATGAAGAAACCATTCAAAACATAGGAGAATGCCAAACTGATGGTAAGATGGTGAACATGTGGGTAAAAAACATGAAAGAATAGGCATCAAGCTTATTTCAAGATGTTCAAGATACATTTACCAAAGAGGATCATATACAACAAAGCATTCAAAAAGAACTGACAACTCTCAAGAAACAACAAACATTTTGGAGAGAAATTGATGCCAATTTAGTAGAGATTAAAGACAGGGACAACAATATCGTTAAGTCAATAAAGTTAATCAGCACTGGAGAAGAAGAGAAAATTGATATATGGCTGGAAAACATCCGATGGAAGAATGATAGCATGAATGAGCAATTGAGTGAAGGAGTCAATTCTTAAACTCATGCAAGTTACTAAAAAAGAAGGCCTTGGGGGATATACTGATGATAGTAGAAGGTATTCTTATTGGTGAACACACTCAAAATCCAGACATATCTTCCATTTTGGAATGCATAGAGACAAAAATCAGCACCGAACTTGGCAGTAAACAAAGTTCAGATGCTATTGTTATGATGAGATTGAGTAGTCTCTCAGTAGCATTGAACTCCTATACTCAAAACTTGCTAGGTTGTGTTATAGAATTGGATGAAATTAAAAAGAGACATGAGCTATGTAAGCTAGAGATGCAGAGTTTAATCATCATTAAGAACAAAACTTTGGCTCAAGTCATCAAATCATTTAGAGAATACAAGGCAAAATTGACTCAGTTGATGGCAGCACCTACAAATCAAGGAACAAGTTCAGGGAATTAAAAGTTAGAAGTATTTCTATCTAAAGTTGTCTTAGAATTTTATTGATGTATTTTGTAAAAAGATCAACTTTAGAATTAAATCTAGTTTTGATTTTTCTAACTGTAGTTAAGCTTCAAGGGTTAGAGTTGGTTATGAACTATCTTCAAGTAATCCAACCTCTAACCTTTTGGGGTAATTACGAACCCCAAAGTTGGTTATATTTCTGAAAATCAATGTGATAAGAGACTTTTGGACTTGGATATAGAGGAAAACTTATGCTCTGATAACAAAGCAATTTTTGGAAAGTGTGTACAATTGTTGTTTTCATAATCAATTATTTCTTACTTTTTTAATGGTGCGAAGAAATAAAGGAAGTACATTTGGCATTCTCTTTCTAAGGGTTTGAATTGTTGAGGTGTTGATTCATTTATGAGTATTTTCATGGTATGGTGTGAGTATTTGTGAATGGTTGAATTAGCATTGTGTTGGTGAAAGTCCTCAAGCGTAGTCCTTGATTGCTCTAACTAATAGTTTATGTCATTTTTATGAAAACGTTGAAGACATGTGGTGCATTCATTGTCAATGGTTTTCCTTCCTATTTTCTAAGTTCTATTTACCTTTATTGAAAAAGCACAAATTTTATCTTACGAGGGAGCTGCCCCTTTAAATGCAGAGGAAGGTCGGATATCAAGGGCCTATCCAACTGTTGAAGACATCAATTTGCCACACATTCCATTGGACAAATTCTACCGTGACAAATCTGTTTATCAACAAGTTTGTAAATCAACTGATTCACAATCACATGATTACTTGATGTAATGATACAGAACTATATCCAAAAGTAGGAAGAAATGAGCACACGATCCATTTCAACTAGAAAAAATAAATATATAGACCTTAAGATCTTATATATACATGTTGCTCTTCATTTCGAAAACATCACAGAATAACCACAAGATTATTTGTCTCTGCCAAATATAATCAAGGTTGCAGAAAAAACTAAAAATAAATAAAACTCTTTATCTTCCCTCTGTTATGATCAACCTCATGAAAATATGTTCTCCTTTGCAACCACCAGACTGACCAGAAAAAGACGAATCCCCACCTTCTCGATCTCTCGTCTATTTAACATCTAATCGCTCATGTAACATTTCGATATGCTCATAACCGATTCTTGGTAGGATTCTCATTTGCCTTCTTAATCTTTTTATTTCTTCTTAATGCGGAACTTCATTACCTTTTCCACATTAAAATTGAAATCTATGAATAATAATGTTCCCCTACCCCCAGATGGCTACGTGTCATTTTATGAATTTGGACTATTATGTGGGGTTAAAGAACCTCACGGAAGTAACTAGCAGATATGAAACCGATGATTTTAGAGGCATATCACAAACTGTGCATGTCATTGTTTGAAGGAAATATTTGTATTTATGAGGTTATTCACTATGACTCTTCATTAATGTTGCATCTGCTCCTTTAAGCTCTCACGATGCCAAAGGAGAGTCCAGCCGGAGAAAAGGGTCTTCTCAGAGATCATGTGCCCGTATAGCATTCTATCAACCAAACCATATTCACTCTGGAATCAATGCACTCATTCAGGAAACACGATGCTTACTACTTAGAAGTTAAATTGAGTGTCAACCTCATAGCAATCGGGATAACTCATCGTGATGTGTCGGGCCTGATTAATTTATGGTGATGTTAGATATGGTGCACATTATTTGTGCAATTCCCAGTTCCACGGGTCTTCAAAGTGAATGTATATATTGTCAGTACATCTGCCTCAGTGACTCAAGACTTAAAAACTGGAGATTTCTTGTGATATCATAGTGGTCTATCCATCGTGAAGGTCTGCTGCTTGTGGATTCTATCATCAAAAAGGATGCCCGACTATGCCAACACTCTTAATGAGTTTTCGCATCTCTTGCACCTTTGCATCCAAACTATTTATTTCTTTTCTGCGTCGGGATTTAGTCAAACACTTAGCCGGTACCCTTTGATAGACGCCTCTACCTTCATTTGTCAAGTTCCTGGAGCCTGCGGCGAACAATATGCTCCCTTGCCTAGTCAGCTTGACTATGAATGACCTACAGTTACTAGATACTAAAAGAAACTTGCAAACTTCTTCACATAGGAAACTCGTATGTAGGATGTATAATTTTATCATTGAGTATGGTTGATATAACCGATGACGCTATCCCCGTGTATCTTAGCTTTGAAGATTAATATATTAGGAAATCAAGTGATTCACATGTCGCCTATCCTACTTCACATCTGACCTTCCGTGACAGGTCACAAAACTGGCGGCTCCCGTCTTGACTAGGGATGCAATTATAAGGTGAAGGAGCCCGATTTGAATGATTCGAGCTTGCTCCCTTTTCGAGTGGTGATTAGTCACAACTTTAGTTTATTTCCATATTGCACAATATGCTATGAATATCAAGCACCTAGTTTGTAGCGCCAAGCGCCTCTCGAAAAAGAGTACGAGGTAGTCCTATATCACTGCCACCATATGTAAATCCAAAAACTATGGCATAATGTCATGGACTATAAAACCCACTTACTTACTTACTTACTTATGCTATGAATAGGAAAGTATTTTTTAATACCAATTACGATCCACTTTATTTGTCAAAATACATTCCTTTGATACTGGTGGCTAGTCCACTTTATTTGTCAAAATACATAGAGATAGTCTCGAGTCAGTTTCTGATATACTGAAATGTTTGTACATTATCTTAATCCCTTATTTGATGAACCATTGTCATAGACTTGAAATTTCGACATCATTAGTGTCACTAGACTTGATCAGAGATATCCTCCTTTTATAATGAATATGAAAGGATCCACATAACATAACTTTGTTTGTCAATCTTTAAATTACATCATGCCACAATAAATTTTCAAGAAATGTTGTCTATTGTTGTACCCGATTAATTATCAACGAAGTTCACACTTTTCATCTAAAATCAAGAGTAAATATTTGATGATGATGCCTAATTGCACATCTCATGGAACTCACTGCCTTAATGTCCATTTAGATATAATGAATTTTAGAGGAACATCTCTACAAATAAGGCTAAGACGAGGCCTAATGAATGTTTCATTAATGATCGGGGTATTGAACTATGTGCTAAATTCTTCATCTTTACACTAGAAAATGTGTACCTATGCCTTGGGGTTCAAGCAATTGATTGGAATTTATGAGCATTCACACTTTGTATCTGAATTTTCACACTTACATATTTGAACCTTGACTTTTTGAATTTGCAAGATCAATTTTGAAATTTGGACTTGAATTCTGAATCTCAATTGACCAGTTGTGTTTTCAAAACTGAGCTTGGAATTGCTATCCTGAGAACCTTGAAGTTGAACTTTTCTTAATCAACCAATATCTTCTTTGAAGCTAAACTTTGGATCTGCACCTGAACTTATTTAATCTTTTTGAACCATTGAACTTTTGACTTTGCATCCTTGAATCAGGAAAATCTGCATCTTGAACTCTGAGCTTTGAACTATGAAATCCAGGTTCAAGTTCAAAACAACCCTAGAACATTGATTCTTCATAGATCATACTTTTCAAAGGAATTGTTAGTAACAAAATCCATAAGAAACAAGAATAATTTCTCCATAGGACCAATTTGAAAAGTTTTAAAACTCAGGTGCAAAATCATGCTTACACCACAAAAATGTAATTTATACCATGTGGGTATTTCAAATTTTTTTTTTATATATCTGGAAACTATACCCCAAGTACTAAATTTTCTAGTAGTGAAGTTTATTGAGATTCAATCTTGATGTGCCTAAAATTTTGATATTAAGTGATAGAAAATTCTAAAAATAGGGAGAACATTTCACTCTTTGCCCAAAAGTGGGACTCAACTTCTTGTACCCAGCCGGTATGAGTTTATTATCTATACTGAGGTTTATGTGAGAGGTGGACTATTTGTCACATGAATAACATGAATAACTGAAGCTAAAAAAAGACCCCTGAGGGAACTCTATCTTAAATTAAAGAGTCAATAGTATGTGGCCAACGAATAAAGTCATTGAGGCATATTTGGATAAAAGTTAGACTAGGATCAATATCAAAAACTCTCATCCACTTTCCACCTCTCCATTAGTCAACAACCTTAGAACCTAGCAGTTGAACACACCTCTTAGTGATTTGATTAGTAACAATAGGAAATAGAGGTTTATCTAAAAGCCAACAGTTTTTCAAAAAAAATTTAGTCTAGCCATCTCCTAATTTTCATCTAGCTTTTAGATTGGCAATCACTTTGGCCCATTGGATACCCTTCCAAAAATTTGATCCTGACATTATTTCTTGATTATTGAGAAACATCACTAATAAAGGATAATATTTTAACTAATTACTTCATATTATATTGTTCTATTATTTTTTCTCTCCACAAATCTTCTAAATTTACTTAGGCATAAGAGAAAGATTCATGTTTTTCATGGATCTAAAACTTCAAACCCCACTCTTTTTAGGTCTACATACCAAGTGATAGGCCACTACTACTATTCTTTTATTTTCTTCCACTCCCAACCACAGGATTTCTTTTGGTATTATTTCAATAGTTTCTTGGAACATTCCCATAATTTTGAACAAACTTAAGGCATATACTAGTCGACTTTGAAGAGTAGATTATATTAATTGTAATTTTATTTCTTGGCTAAGGAGTGAACCTTTTCATCCAACCAATTTCCTTTGAAAACTATCTACCAGGGAAGACAAAAAATAATTAGGGGGATTGGATCCAACAAGCAGTCCAAGGTAGGATGGAGGCAAGGACCTAGTCTGCTAGTCCAAGATTTTATCTATTCTTCCTTGTCTACTAGTTATAGTATTAATGAAGAAGACAATTTTTTTTCCCAAATTTATAAGCCATCCTGATGCTGAAGTGTAAGAGTGAGGAAGTTTTTAGCACTCTTTAACCTCCTCTATTAGCCTCTCCCATTATCACACTATCATCAACTAACTTCTCATGAGAGCACACCATATACTATTAAGAAGGTTTTAGGCCCTTAAGAAACCCTAAAGAAACTCCTTCTTTCTAAATATGACAACAAATACTATCATTAGAGAAAACATGATCAAAGAAATAGGGTTTTTTTGCCTCAAACCCTTGGTTATCTTCAATAATCTTGAAGAAAAACTATTCAGTAAAACTAGTATCGAAGAAGATGACATCAATTGGGAAACAAGTGGAATAAAATGGTCTAGAGCCAAAAAATATTTAATAATTTTCATCATAAATGCCCAATCCACATAGTCGTGTCCCTTAGATAGATCAATTTTTATGAGGAATCCTTGAGTTTGAGAACATTCTATTGAGTGAATAACTTCATGGACTTTGACAATAGAATAAAAAATGTAACAACCTAGAAAAAATCCATTTTTCTCTAGGGAAATTAATGAAGAGAGGAAAACTAGAAGGCATGAAATCAGTACCTTAGAGAACTCTTTGTACATATAGTTACTTAAATGGATAGGTCTAAAGTCATTCACATAACTAACTCCGAATATTTTAGGCATTAAAGTAATGAAAGTTGAGTTAGTTTTATTGAGAAATTTTCTTGATCTAAAGAATTCCTTGACTACACTATATAGGTCCAACCCCACCAAATCTTAAAAACTCAAGAAGAAGAACATAGGGAAGTGATATGGCCTTGGAGACTATTCCCTTTCAAAATAGAAGAGTGCTTTCTTTATTCCTCAATAGAAAGAATTTCTACCAATGTCTTATTCTACTATTCTTTCAAAATATTAGGAATATTCTCTATTATATTTTCTTGGTCATCAAAAGATAAAGAATTATCTTTATAAAGGAGGGAAGATAAAAACACAAAAAACTCTTTTGATATCTATTTGTCTAATGTTTTCACCCCAACGATAGACACAATTCTATAAATTATGATGGCAACTTTGTGATTGGAAGCACTAATATTGAAGAATCTAGAATTTCTATCCATCGAGTTCAACAAAAAAATACTAGATCTCTTTCTTCAAAAGTGCTCGTCTTTAGAAATAATGTCATTGTATTTAGTCAAAGTGATCTCTTCTTTATCTATCAATCCTTGAAAGTCTCGAAAGTCATGAATTTTCCTTTGAATAACATCTAGTTTTGATTTAACATCATTTTTTTGTTGGAATATGTCCCCAATCACCTCTTTGTTCTATACTTTCAGCTTGTCTTTAGTAAAACTCATGTTTTTGGCCAATATAAACATGGATGACCCATCCATCCAAATATCCCACCACTCCTAAATCTTACCTCTAAGATCATAATATTCCAACAACATTTTTTCAGACCAAAATGGGGAGTTTCTTTTAATAGCTAAAGGTTCCACTATCTAGAAAATTGGAAAATCATCAAAACCAATTTTAGGAAGAGAAACCAAGGAAAAATATAACAAGTTAATCTAGTCAACAAAGAAGTGAGCTCTCTCCAACTTGACTTGAATCAACGTATCCCATAATATGTGGTTAGACCACTTAAAATTTAGTCATTGAACATCCACATTCACTAGAGCTTGAGAATCTATGAACCTCTAAAGGTCCATCCTACCTTCAAGGTGGTTATAGAAAAAAATCCCTTTGACTTTCACTATGTCTCTTAATGAAGTATTCAAATCCCCATGTTGGTAGTGGGGCAATTGTTGAGAATTACCTAATAGTGATATGTAATTATTGTTATTTATGGCAATGCATGATGTACTTGTTCACAAGAAACCTTAGAAATAAAGATACATAGTGTTTGCTAATCAGAAAATTGTCTAAGTATAGAATTTGGTTTATAATAGTGTATTATTTTGTTTATAACTTGTTGCTAATGTCATATTATGACTAGATAAGTTAGATGGAGATAGTATACATATTGGTGAGGATTCAAGTATAATCTCAAAAGTTAGTATAGACTATACAGAATAGGGATAAACAAGATTGAAGGAAAATAGGATAGTGGAATTGAAGGAAATGATTATTTTGTTTACAACATAATTACTTGTTCAATTAGGTCGACATCCCAAATGTTTACTTTAAGTTGGAAAACTAGATTGTGATCTTAGTTGACCCAACAATAATTTTTGTAAAGGCATGATATATATGCAAAGGACATCTTGCGATGAGAACAAGAGTGATTGTGATTGCAAGTGCTATCATTTTATATGAACTATTATGTGATCTAAGGTTGAGCTAAAAATCAAAAATTAGTCAAGCAAGAATATATATATATATCTTATATTCCAGAAGTCTGATTACTTGTTTGGACAATGAACTCTTCTTGTAATTGAAAGTGCATGTTTGGTAGTGGGCTCATCTTGCATTTAACATTCTACAACTCCTAACAAGGTTGGAATCTCCTAATAGGGATTCAAAGTCTCCTAATAGGGACTCCTTATATTGAATTTTCTCATTGAGTCCTAACAGGGTCCATCCTCTAACAAGGAACTTATATACCAGTAAATTATCTAGTGGATATCATCCTCACCATGGTTTTCCCTTGGCCAGGGTTTCCCTAGTTAACAAAATATGATGTTATCAGTTATCTTTGTGCATTGGTAGTATTAGTATTTAGCATTACTTTATTGATTTTTTATGCATGGTTTAAGGTAAGAAATAATATCCAATTAGTGACTAAAGTTTGTAGATTATTAGTTCACCCAATCCCCCCCTCCCCAAAGTAATCCTTATTTCTAACAATTGGTATTAAAGTGCAGTTACTTTGAAGAGGCTTAACAACTTGAGTAAGATCCCTATGGATATGGAATAGTTGATAAAGAATCTTGAAGAAGCTCTTGAACAAATTGATCTCCTTACTGAAGAGAGAGATAAGTTGAAGGACATATATGAAGACTTCAAAGTATACATTGGTCAATTGAAGGAAAAGATTTAACATTTCAAATCCAAGCCCGATTCTACTGAATCTGGAACTAGTGATGATGATTATTCAAAGTTGAAGACAAAGTACAAGATCTTGAAGCATGAATAAAGATTGGAAATCTGAAATTGACTTTGAGAAATGATTCTAGCAAAGTTGAATATGATTTGAAGATTGAAAATGTAAATTTGAGAGCAAGTCTGGCAAACAAAACATCTGAGTTTGAAACATTGAAAAAAGATCATGAAGAACTTCATAAGTAAAATGCTATTGTGAAAGGTGAATTAATTCAGTGCAAGAAGTAGCTTAAGAGGATTTATTCTAGTAGATAAAAACTTGATGATTCAATGTTTATATAGAGACCTACTTATGATAAGACTAGTCTTGGTTATTTAATTAACATGTCTATAAAGAAACTTGAGATTAGATCAGATCTAAAAGAAAAAGATAAATCTAATGATAATATTGAATCATGTCAATCTTCTAATAAATTCAAAGAAGTTATACAAGACAAGGAAGTTGAAATTTTGGATGAACCAAAGCAAGTGGAATCTCCTAAGGAAACTAGGTATGAATTTAGAGGTAAGTGCATTTTATGTAATGAAATAGGTCATATGAAAAGAGATTGTATTGATAAGTCATTTAATCATGTTAAGGACTTTTATTTTCATAGTTATCATGGTATGGGTCATAATGAATTTGATTTTAGGAAACCTAAGTATGATAATGATAGAAGGAATAGTAGAATGTCTAGAAATACTAACCCTATAGATAGAAGAAGATCTAATGAAAGGAAATTGAGACAAGGAAGATCTTATGAAGATAGAAGAATAATCATATGTTATAAGTGTAACAAATTAGGACACATTTCCTAGAATTTTCATACACCTAATGATCAACATAATTCTAGAAGTAGAGCACATGTATGTCAGTAATGCAACAAATTCAGACACATAGCAAAGTACTACAGAATGGACAAAAACTTCGGCGATAGAAGGAACAATGGAAGAAACTTTAGGAATAGAAGGAATGATGGAAATAATATTAGAAATGATAGAAAGAAACATGTAAGGAACTTTGGAACCAATAGAGACAATGAGAAACATAGAAACATTGTTAGTGAACTTTGAGAAGAACTTAATGAGGCATTTGTAAAAGGAATAGATATGTCAAAGGAAAAGCTAGATGATGATGAGACAATAAGATCAAAGTCATTATTTTGATTAAACTAAGTTGAATTGAGCTTATTCATAGCATTATATTTTTAGAAATTCATTCGGAGATCGAATTAGAGATAGCAAAGTTAGGAAAAAGTTTATCTAGTGAAGTTTAGATGGTACCTAAGCTCGCTTGTAATTTGGATCTCATCTAAACAAGTTATGAAGGAATTTAGAGCTAGTGGTATTACAAAAAAAGGCTAATTCTGTAACAATAGATGAAAAGTATGTTTTTGTGGACAATTTTTTGATGTAAATTCTTGTAGAGTTTTGTCATGTGGAAACTAGTTATGCAAAACATCAGATGGCATTTGAAGATTGGATAAATGATCTTAAGTAGTTATTTGATTACAGAATGTAATTGATAGTTTTTTTATGTTTTCAAAGTACACAATTAATACAAGTTCAAGTTGATGAAATAAATGGAGTACATAATTGATTTTCACTTCATTGTGAATTCAACCAAAGCAAAAAGCACTCAGGAGCAACTTGTTAGAGCAAATTTGAAGCGAACCCTATTTTTGGAAAGAGGTATTTTATCATTTTTCCACAAATGTGTTTGGTAGAAGTTCATAATTGGTAGAATCATATATATGTTAGTAGTGCACAGTTTCTAGAATGAGGATAGACCTAAGTTGAAGGTTTTTCCTATAAAACCTACTAAAGGAAACCCTAACTCAGTGTTTTCTATCACTCCAAACAAAGCAATATATCTTGAAGATGTAGGAAGTTATCTAAATAGTAAGTTTGAGTCGATTGGTAGTGAATTCATGAACAAAGATATGGAATTATTTTTCAATCATCTCATGACTATGAAGCCTGGATTTGAACATTTAATGTTACTAGACCTATTCAAATATCACTTCTACCATGAGTTAGACATAGATGAGTGGATATAGATCATATTAAGTAGGATATATGATGGAAAATTATGGATGCAAGATAATGTAATTGATATTTTTGTCAACCTTATTTATGAGGTAACTAGTCTTAGTAAACAAGGTAGTGTACCTATAGGTGAGAAAGTGGTCAATAAGAAAGTTGAGAGCTACACTAAAGCAGTGTATAATAGAAAGGCTATGGTGACTAGCAACATTAAGCAAGATGATGTAAGATTTTTGAGTAGAGTTATTGCCTATTCTATTTGTGCAATTTCAAAAATTGATGAACTTTCAGTAGGATTCATCTATACAGCATAGAAGAAATGTTTAGAAAAGGAACAAAGTGAATCTTAGTGAAATTATGAGAGTGCAACTCTTAGAAAACCTAGAAAACATAAGGAGGACAAAGAATGGTGTGGTTAGATTCTAGCCATTGATCAACCATATATTCTTTCCTGTACTTAAAATATTTCCTTACTTATTAGTCATAGACATAATGGGCAGTGACAGATGTACAATGGAGAAGATTATAGAAGTATATAGAATGCATCCGATAAGATATTGGATAGTGACAACCTAATAATGATAACATTTTAGAACAAAGTGAAATAAAGATTTAGAATTGCACTTGCAATTGTTGATAGATTTAAGACATTTTTATTTTGGTTGATACAGATTATACCTATATTCAAGCAATGGAACCTTGGGAAACATTTCTTGATCCCTTAGGTTATGAATTAAATGATGATATAGCAGTTGGTTATATTTATTTATTGTTGAATTTAGATAAAGACAAAGTAGAATACAGATTTGGTACTTATGATGAGATTACTCAATCAGCTCATCAAGCAACCTTGGTGAAGGCATCACACAAAAACATAGAATCTATAATGAAGAAATAACTTTTAAAAGACAGAATGACAAAGAGTGAGTTTGAGGCTATAAGACAAACAATGAAGTAAGGAATATTGATTATTCAACCTTTGTTAGTATCTGTTGTGAAGACATCTTAGGAAAAAAGCATTCTATATGTAGCAATGTTAGATGTTCAGCCTAGTGCGCTTAAAAGAAAATCTAAAAGATTGGTGGAAGCAGTGACTACTAAGACAAAAAGAGTAAAACAACAAGCCATCGGACTAGGCAAAAGATAGACAACATTGTTGAGAATTTTGAGTCCAGTGATGAAGAAGAAGAAGAAGAAGAAGAAGATATCAACCAAGTAGAGAAAGTGACTCAATCAAAGCAATCAATAGGCAAAGCTCGACAACATTGGAAGCTAAAGATAGAGAAGATCAACATAGATATTGCTAATGAAGGTAAATTTGTTCAAATGAACAAGTTTTATGATTTCTATAATAGTTTTGAGAAGGATCAGATTGATATATCTACTATGAGATATATCATAGCAAACAATCTAAAATTGAAGGATCTTGAGAGCATAATTAACGAGAAAGTCTATGAAAGACTCAATCAAAAGAAGGCTCCTACAAGAGAAGAAGATCTAGAGCTTTAGAAGTCTATGCTTAGAACTATCTGCAAGACTGATGATGAAGAAGAGATTAAAATATTGTTGAATGATCTTGCACTGTATTTGAAAAATAAAGTGAGAACATTTTTATTTATGGTTGGTGAAAAAGATAAACTAGTAAATGAAACTGCAACAACTATCAGTCAAATGTTGATAGAGTCAAAGGCATCATCTCCTCCAACACCTAGAACCTTAGAAGTTTTGGTGATTAGTGACACTATGAAAATTGATCAAAACAATGTTACAATTAACATTGATGATACCAATCCATTTGGTGGTTCTAAACCTAATGAGCCAAACACTTAGAATATTGATGATAGTTTGAGGAAGATTGACGAAGAGAAGAAGAAAAAAGAGGAGGGCAAGAAGAAATTTCTTCTGGAAGAAAAGAAAAGAAAGGAAGAGGAGGAAATGAGGAGAATATTAGGAAAAAAGGAGGAAAATAGAAGAAGATGAGGATAAGAGATTGGAAGAAAAGAGAGAAAAGGAAAAAGAGGAAAGAGAAAAGAAAGAGGAAGAAGAGAGAAGAATGAAGGAAGCAACTAAGAAATGAAGGGAGGATGATAATAAACTATCTAGCTCATCTACTTCACTCTCTCTTGCCAGTTTAGCTACTGATGACGATGATAAATAAGATCTGATCTCATCCCTATCCAAGCTTATATAGAAGAATAGAATAGTGAAAAGCTTACAAAAAAATTTAATGAAAGTTACAGATAGAATGTATAGTGCCTTGGTAGTGCAACACATTGAATTAGATCCTAAATAGAGGGAAAAAGTAGAGCTGAAATCATTTGATGAAGAGTTTACTAATTTGTGAAATGTTGTAGAAGAAAAGGCCCAAATTTTCCATGATGCTAACTTTTTTAGCACAATCTGCCAAAACATTATGAATGATTTGGTTAATCTTGATACTTGTATCAAGGAACTTCAAAAATGCCAATAGGATGGGAAAACTTTGTATATCAAGTGTCCCATATCACACAAGCTGACTAAGGAAATCAACAGTCAGATAGAAGGAAAGATGAGTGAGCTAGAGGCTTTATCTAGCCAAATCTAGCATCCATCTTGCAAAGTTGATGATTTTAAAGGACAAGTGGCTAGTATCCACAATGATATCAGGAAATTAGAACTTTAGAGAGAATAAATTTTAAAGAGGATATAATATTTCAGAGAATCTATTGCTCTAAAATTATCTTTTGTCCAGAAATAGTTGGAGGAATGTGTAAAGGCCAAGGACACATATTCTAACTTTTTGTATTTAGATCTTAATGCAGTTGAGATTGCATCATATGCTTTATTTTCATTTCTCACCTCAACTGAATCCATCAAGGAAACATGGACTAATGGTATGGATAATCTAAAGGCAAACTTTGATGATTGTATGAAGATCATATCAGCATAAGGAAGGACAACATTTTTGGACAGATTTTCTAACACTTTGACCTTTGTCATTAATGTCAAAGGGGTAGTACTTGTAGAAAAAGTGTAAAGTATATTGCAAGGGGGAGCTTATGTACAGTTAAAAAAATTGTAATAGATATCATGTAAGGTGCTATTTAATTTTTGTTCTGTTAAGTTTTTGTCACTTAGCCAATTTTCTGTATTTTGTTGCCGTCAATGCCAAAAATGGAGATTACTAACTATTGGCTAATAGTGATATGTAATTTTTGTCATTTATGGAAAAAAATGATGTACATTTTTTTGGGAAACCTTAGAAATAAAGATACTTAGTGCTTGATAATCAAAAAATTGTCTAACTATAGAATTTAGTTTACAATAGTGCATTGTTTTGTTTATAACTTATTGTTGATGTCATATTATGACTAGTAAAGTTATATGGAGATAGTATAAATGTTGATGATGACATGTATAACCTAAGAAGTTAGTGCAAATTGTATGAAATAGAGATAATCATGATTGAAGTGAAATAGGATAGTGAAATTGAAGGAAAGGATTATTTTGTTTACAAGATAATTACTTGTCCAATTAGGGATGACATCCCAAATACTTATTCTAAGTTGTAAAGGTGGATTGTGGTCTTAGCTGACTAGCATAAATTTTTGTAAAGGAATGGTATTTATGCAAAGGACATCTTGTGATGAGAAAGGGAGTGATTGTGCTTGCAAGTGCTATCTTGTAATTGTGATTATATGTGAACTTTTGTGGAAGTGATATATGCAAAGCTTTATATGAGCTATTTTGTGATTCAAGATTGAGCTAAAGACTAGAGATCAATCAAGGAAGAATATACAATACTTATATTCTAGAAGTCTAATTACTTGTTTAAGCAGTGAGTTCTTCTTGTAATTGGAAGGGCACGTTTGGGTAGTGGACTCATGTTGCATTTACTATTTGACAACTTCTAACAGGGTTGGAATCTCCTAATAGGGATTCAAAGTCTCCTAAAAGGGACTCATTATATTTAATTTTCTCATTTAATCCTAATAGGGTCCATCATCTAACAAGGAACTTATATATAAGTACATTATCTAGTGGGTATCATACCTACCGAGGTTCTCCCTTGGTCAGGGTTTTTGTAGTTAACATAATATGGTGTTATGAGTTATCTCTATGCATTGTTACTATTATTGTTCAACATTACTTTATTGCTTTGTTATGCATGGTTTAAAGTAAGAAATAATATCTAGTTGGTGACTAAAGTTTGTAGATTACTAATTCATCCCCCTCCTCAGTAATCCATATTTCTAACACCAACATCCCTTGTAGGATTCACAACATGTCTTAACCACCTTCTAAAATTCTATAAGTCTATGGGTTGTATCGAGAATTGATAGGTTGAACGTTTGGTGCAATGACAACCCTAGCCTTTGTAACATTTTGTATCAGAGCTTGGTCATTTGTTTGAGTCTTGTAGGCCATGAGGAGTCACACTGGTAGGGGGATTATTCATTGTGGGACACCATCCCTTGAAGGATTAATGAGATGGCATAATTGCCTCTTATGGTTCTATAAGACTATTGGTTGTATCAAGCATTGATAAGTCTGGCTTTTGGTGCAAAGGACACCCTAGCCTTTCTAACAACCCCATGATGAGTCAAGGTTTCGAAGGAAAAGATAGTCTGAATAAAACCAATCTCTCCCCAAAATCCAATCTACTAGCATTTGAATTGGGTACCTAAACATTGGAAATGATCCAAGAGAATTTATTCCTTATATGCAGAAACCAAATGCACAAAAGGTAGTTCTTAGGAAAGATTATCTCACCTTGAACAATATCCTCATTCTAAAAGAAAAATCCTCGTCCTAATGCTCCTTGGGAACTAAATCCCAACTAGATTACCATTTTTAAAGAAAGAGAGTAATTCCACTTTTTTCTCCAGCCATCTTTGTTTCTTGCACCAAAAGGATATCTAGTTAATTATCCATAAGAGTATTTCTCAAAATATCTTTCTTCTCAGGACCATTTACACCTCTTATGTTCCAAGACATAATCTTGATTAAGAACTTTTTGTGCAACTCTCCTTGATAGTCAATTATTTCCTATCTCCATTGTAAGCTTTACCTACCAACTCTATAGTTTCTTTACTATTATTACTTCCCACAACATACTTGTTCTCTCCAAAATTAGGTTTAGACTTACTCTTTGAAAAAATTTTGAAAAATGGATTGGAAAGTTGTAGTTTCTTCTTCCTCCTACTGAGCTCTACCCATTGACTTGAAGTTTGCTTATCCATCCACAATATTTTTATGATCTTAAAAGAAATTGAGTTTCCAAAAAAAAAAGACTAAAGGCTTATACAAGATGTGGAGCTTAGTCTCAAACTCCTTTGATCTTTCCAATACTTCTAACATAGCAATCCCGATTACCCAGAAGATACAAAACTTGGAACTTGTACCACCTAGATAGAACTCTAGACATCCTCAAATCCAATATGCCTATTCTCACCTTATTCAAGATCTTCTATCATAACATCCTCATCCCTGGAAACTTTCAATTCTCTAGTTTCTATGGGAGTCTTATTAGTGAAAGAAACCAATAAATCTAGCCCACTAGAAGAAGAAAACTTCAGACCTAGACTCCAATAAACATGAGGAGAAACCACAAGTTTTTCTTTAGCCTTAGAATGAACTCCAAAGGAAACACCAAAAACTAGTTGAGGAGCATCAAACTTGGACAAAATAAGACCTTCCCCCTACTTCTAAGATTCAAATAAAATGTTGATAGCCTCTTTTTTGTCCTTCATCACTTTTTATATCCAAACTAGTTTAGAAATAGGCACATAGGTAGGATGATATGTGGAGAAGGGATCCTCCTTCTAGGAAACTTTCTTCTTCTTCTTAGGGTATTTTTTTCTCCCAATTAATAGTTTTTTTACAAAAAATATAGAAGAAATGGAGAGGCTCAAACTCCACTTCCTTCCTCAAAATACCTTTCTTCAAGTTAATAACTATAATTGTGGGAAGATTCTTCAATCTCCCAATGTTCACAAAAACCTTTGTAAATAGAAGTCTTGATTTAGTAAAAGTACTCAAATCTATGAAGAAAAACCCTTGAAATATCTTGGAAGACCTTGTTGAAATTCTTAGTCCTAAAATTCTAGAGGAATTCCAAGAAACTTAACCCAAACTAGAAAACAAAGGAGAAATATCCATCATAGTTCTAGTAGCACAACCATTTCCATAATGAAAGAACCATCTTGCCAAACATCCATAGACTACCACACAGAATATAGTCACAAAATTCTTTATTAATAAACTCAAAGGAAAGAAAACCCCCCTGGTAGGGTTACAATCTCCACATGGCTTTGTAGATGTCATTTCCTTTTCATGAAGCTACAAATTGCTTCAATATTTTAACAAGTAACAAGGAATTTTCCTATTAGAGTCAATTCCATTAAGGCTATCAAATGTTCTAGATGGGGTCAAGGAAAATGATAAAATATTCTCTATCCTTACAAAGATCCTCAATCAAATCCTTGGGCCAAGGAGAAGGAAACTTACCTATGGGATCCCCAAACAACCTTGACCACTTTTTAGGATTATCAGCCATTTCTTACTAATCCTTGGGTACTTCACCTTTTCTACCAAAAACTACTAAAGAACCACAAGTCTCTTTGTTTGATTGTGAGCCCTCCAATTAGGGAAGAAGCACAGGGGTATTTTCTAACCATGGAGAAAAGATAGGATCATACCTAGGAGGAACAAAGGAAAATGATTTCGCACCAAGGTACCAAAAAACCTTCAAATATGACCCATGCATCTCAACTAATAATAAAAGAGCCTAGATAACCCTCCAAGCTGCCATTCCTACCAAGTTTCAAAGCTTTAAAATTTGAAACATTCCCCCTTATAGCTCGTCATTTTAAGTTATGCAAAATCACATAAAAGATGCAAAGGTTCTCATAGCCACCACGATTCTTTTAATTGTTGATTACATTGATGTTGTGGCTAAAATAAAGGTTGAGAAGATTATATAGCTAATTAAGTCCAACTAAGACAACACATTGGAGACTATATTGAACAATCATATAGATTTTCTAGACCACTTTGCATCTCAAGTAAGCATTTTCTATGATACAAGTTCTTTTGAAATGTGTGTTAAAAAAGAGGGAGAATATATGTTTCTACATCTATATGTTTATTTGTATTATTTTGGAGTCATAAGGAGATAAAATAAGGTACTATAAACAAAACCAATTTTTTTTTAATTTTTTTTTTTTAAAGTTATACCAAGGAAACATATGTATAGGGAGAGTTTGTACAAATTTAAAGTTATTTATGTACATAGTGTTTTTTCCACTAATGTCAATAGAGGAGAGTGTTACTCCCATTCATTACCAAGTTTCTAATTAGTGTCAAAATCTAAAATAAAATTGTGCATTGAAACTAAGTCACAATATTAATTGAGCAATGAATGAGGATATTTCTAATTTTGTTTTATTATAGCAAAACTCAAGTACTCACCAAGTCATTCTACATTTATTGTGAAAAATTAATAATTGATTTAGTAAAAGAAAACACTGAACAATCAGAGTATACTGAGTAAAGAGATTACCAAGCTACACAAATGTTAGCAAGACAATTTTATACTAAGTGAAAATATTTAAGAATACTTTATTTTTTGAGTGAAATAGAAACTACAACAAAGTTTGAAGCTACACAAGATATGATGACACAATCATATCGAGTTGGAGAAATGGTTTACACTTATTGAGGTAAATATTTGAAATAATTATTTTGAAGAATGTGAATTAATTTTTGATCATTTCAAGGCTAGAAAGACCAATAAAAAAAAAGGATCAAAAGGAATGAAATGGTGAATAATTATAAATCATTGACTATGATCAAAGCATAAATCTAGAAAGTTCCAAAACCCTAACTAGGTAAGATGGGGATAAGGCAAAAGAAAACGACATAAGGACATATCTAGAATATTATTAAGGTTGTGTCAATTTTTTTTGTTGTTATTGTTAAGAAGATTGTGAAGCTATTGGTGAGTAAAGTGTTCATATAAGAAATGAAGAACAAAGGTCAAAAAAAATGTCAGAGATCAGAGATAAAGACATATAATGAGGAATTGCACATCTATCAAATGTCTGTAGGATCATCATTGATATCTTCTATGTCACCTGAGTCAATATTCTTAGGCTCAAATTTATCATTCTCATCATTTTTCTCATCATCATTAATAGTCCATAGATATTCTTCCATATTATCTTAGTCTCTTCTACTACATTTTAAATTTTTATCTTCAAAATCAAGAATGTTCTCCTCTTAGGAATAAATTTTCTATTATACTCACTCATGAATTTAGAAATCTATTTCCTATTAAGCTTTGGCATAATCTTTTCAAGTGTTCCTTCTCTAATCTACCTATTGGTCTTTAATTCATTCTATCATCTCTCATCTATCCTTCAATACAATTAATTAGGTTTTGAGTTACCTAATTCCAATGGTGTATACTTAAAATTCTCCATCATATCAAGAAATACCTCTTCAACCTTAGCTTTATCTATAGTATCCAATGTATCATGCTTAATATGCTACAAACTTCATATTCTTGCACTTCCCCTGATATGTTTGCAAAATTCATCTACAGTCTGAGGTGGCTTGTGTAGTAAAATTATGAATTGACTTGCATCTTCTGACTTGCTCTTCTCTTCATCATCTTCATCATCATCCTTAAGAAATATTACTGAGCTTCTCTATTTCTTTGTAGGCTTTCCCAACTTGACCTCTTCTATGCTATTTTTCTCTTTATTAATCTTCTCCCTTGAACATGCTTAGTAGTTTTAGCTACTTCTTTCTTAGGCTTAACCACTGCTACAATAGATTCCCTTATCCTTTGTATTGTCACTCTTTATGTAGTAGGTGTTGAAAAAAATTGGTTAATTGTGTATTGTCTTTGATGTTACACAAAATGTCATATCTTTTTCAAACAATGTATGCCAAGCTCACTCAAGTTATGAAGATAATTTCTTGTGTCTATTGAGTATTCCAATGTTTCCCATGTCAAAAATGAAGTGCTGACTGAGTTCAATTGGGCATCAAAGAGAATTTCACACATGTTGAGTGTTAACTGAGCTTACTTGGGTAACAAGGGAATGCTTGATGGAACTAGTGTCAACTGAGCTCACTTGGTTACCAAAGGAACTTTGTGAAGATCCAACATTAACCGAGTTCACTTGGTTAACATGAGAAAATTATTTCTAAGTTAGTGTCTAATGATTAGGATCAACTAATGAAGGATTTTCTTGTTTTGGCATATTGAGTTAAATAGATTTTTTTGTTGGTTCTAGCCAATTAAGGAGATGAATATTAATTATTCTATGATGTATTCAAGCCAACTTGAAAATAGTATAAGTATAAGGTCAAGTTGAGGATAGAATGTGTGCAAGTGTATGGAGGAATAGAAGATGCTAAGAGAAAGAAAATTAGAAGGATAAGAAGAATATCATTGAGGAGCTACAAAGATAAATTTGATTATGAAGGATCGAGTATTCAATCCAAAACTAAGATTTGTAATCAACAATTTAGTTGCATTAGAAATCCGGTCATCTCATTATTACTCTCTAACCATTGTAGTAGTGATCTATATCTCTTAAAAGAGTTTTCTTAACAAATATTTGTGAATCCTCTGACAAAGTGGCATTTCTAAATTGAAGTGTCTAAAGACCTCTAACAAGGCCACACCTAAGAGGGTGATTAAATCCTATAATAGGGTCACACTTTACAGTGCATTTTCTTACCTTCAACGGGGTTGGCTCCAAACAGGTTTCACTTTAGAAGAGTGAAAATTAGTAATTAGTTGTAGTTGGTGGTTTTTCCAAATTGTATTTCCATGTTAAATCTTGGTGTCACTTGTGCTCATGCTACTTCTTTCATTTGTGTTTAACTATGTTATCTAAGGTTAATCATAGATAATAGCTTAAGATTTTCATATTAAGCATTTTCTAAACTATAATTGTTATTTTATTGGTACCTAACCAAGCTAAAACATAATATCATTATTAACTAAGTGCCTATGTGTTTTTTGAACAACAATATTTTCAGTAGTGTTTAAGTTTCGTGCTAACATCTAAGCGATCTACAATTTATTTTAGTAGTAACTAATTTACCCTTCCCCTCTTAGTTACTCCTCTTCAACAATTGGTATCAGAGATTTTTGTGCTTGCATAGAAGGCTTCAAGGAGCTAAGCTAAAGATCAAGATGTCTTACAAAAGGGCGATCCCTAAGTTGAATGGAGATAACTTACATGCAACATAGGAACTCATGAGACTACATTTGGAAATTTTTTGAGATTAAGATTTAAATTACCTAGATACCAAATATATGACACCTATTGGAACTATGATTGTTGAAGAAACTACAGAGAAGAAGAGTCATAATATTATGATGATTGATATTTCTTCATCTCTCAACTATGCCAAATTTGATGAATTCAAAGACTATGGAATTGCTTATGACATGTGGATCAAGTTGAAAGACATTTATGGAGGAGATGATAATATAAGAAAATCTAAAGCTGAAAGTCTTAAAGGAAAATTTTATCAAATAAAGATGAGAGGTTGAGAACATTGCAAAGTATAGTGACACAATCAAAGCCAATGTTTGTGCAGTCAAATCTTCAGGAGGCAAGATTGAAGATGTGACAATGGTAAGTAAGTTTCTTGGAATACTTCTTTATATATATGCAAAAAGAGTATCAAAAATTTAAGAAGTGAGATGCAATCCAAAGAAAGAAATAACATTGGATGCAATAGTTGGAAGATTAGTATCATTTGAGCTGGATAAATATGATAATTATGTTCTTAGTTCTAGAAATCTTGAGTCTACATTTGAAGTCAATTTCTCACTCAAGAAGAAAACCAAAAGGTTAAAAGGAAAAAAATCTAAAAGTGAAGAAGATGATAGTTCTGATAATGATCTTGAAATTATTGAAGTATTACTTGCAAGAAGGTATACCAAAGGAAAAGGAAAGTATAAAGGTAAAATTCCTTTAATTTTCTTATCTTGTGAAGAAGTTGGTCACATTGATGCAAGGTTTCCAAAAAAAGAATACAAAGATGAAAAGAAGAAGAACAAGTTCAAAGGAAAGATGAACTTTAAGAACTTTAAGGATTGCAAGGATAAAGGTAAGAGATCTTGTTTTAGGGCTAAACATTTAGATAGTAGTGATGATGATGAGATGGTCTATATTACTATAAAAGATGAATGTAGTGATGAAGAAGATAAAATTGCACTTATCTCTCATATTAGAAAAAATGATACACGAATTATTGATAGTGGTTATCCACATCTTATGAATGGTGACAAAACAAAGTTTGAACATATGGAACACTATGATAGTGGAAGTGGAAGATTTGGAAACAATGAACCATGTTGCATAAAGGGAAAAGGTTGTATCTCACTAACTAACTAGCATATATGTGATTTGGGTTGAAGAACTAAAGAATAATCTACTAATTGTTGTACAATTAAATAACAGTGGATAAAAGGTAGAATTTATGAATGGGAAAGTCATGCTGCTAGATGGAAAAGGAAATCTAATTGGGTCTAATAACCAAACAAAAGGTAACTTATTCTACCTAGATCTTAGTAAAAATTTATGTTTCATTACTTGAGTAGAAGAAATTTTGTTATAGTATAAAAGGTTATGTCGTGTGAACTTTGATAATTTGATCAAGATAAGCAAAAAAAAAAAAGAGTCAGAGGTATTCCTAGTTTGAGTAAACCTAATATGGGCCTATGCAAAAATTGTCAAATTGGTAAGATAGGCAAGACAAGTTTCAAAAGCAAGAACTATCATTTTGAAGATGTCTTAGAGCTAGTTCATTAAGACTTATGTGGAACTATTGGAATTGAGAGCTACAATGGATATAATTACTTTATTATTTCTATTGATGATTATTCTATAATGATGACTATAATGTATCTAAAAGATAAGTTTGAAATCATTTCAAAAGTTTAAGTGGTATCTAGAAAGAGTAGAGAAGGAAACTAGAAAGAAGTTGAAGTGTTTGAGATCAAATAGAGGTGGTGAATTTATTTCCAATCCATTCAATGCATTCTACACTAAAAGAGCAAAGAGAAGACAAGTATCAGCCTCTGATACACTAGAATAGAACGGTATAGCTGAAAGAAGAAAAATATCCATCATGGATTGTGCAGCAACTTTAATGATAGAAAATAATGTTGCAATCAAATACTAGAAGGAAGCAATCAGTATTGTAGTGCATACCAATAGAGTATAGCTGAAGAAAGACTCAAATCAAACTCCTTCTGAACTATGTAATGGCTACAAATGTAATGTAAGTTACTTTAAAGTATTTAGTAGAAAATGTTAAATCTTGAAGGAATTTAGGAAAGGTAAATTTGATGTCAAAGGTGATGAAAGCATATTCCTATAGAAGTAAAGCATATAAAGGTTTGAATTTATCAACTCATAAGATCATAGAAAGTGCACATTTGAGAATTGATGAGTTTGCAAAAAGGAGTGAAGAAGAGAGCAACAAACAACCTGATGATCACAAAAAATTTATCTACTATGAACTTGACACATTGTAAAATATAATTTAAAGTTAGGAGACCTCACCTCCCAAGTCCCCAAAATCTCCAAAGGCTACCAAGTTTTAACTAGTACAATCTAAGTGATAGTCTGAAGGACCCGAGTCAAAATTAGAGGCTACCAAGTTGCTGCCATAGAAAATCAGTCTAAAGGACCCATGTCACAGATACTAGGACCCAAGCTTGATACAAAAGATCATAGTGAGGCAAGTGGAACAAGTTCTAATTCCAAATTAGTTCTGTTGGCAAGATATGTTAGAAGGCACCATTCACTTGATTGGATCATTAGAGACAAGTCAGATGGTATAATGATAGAAAAAAAATTGATAGGTATATTTTTTCTTATTGAATTTGAACCTAGACTAGTTAAAGATTCTTTGGATAATGAAAGTTGGATTGAAGCAATGAATGAAGAGATATAATAGATAGAAAGGAATAAGACCTGGAATCTTGTTCCTAGACCCAAAGATAAGAATGTAATTGACACAAAGAGCATTTTCAAAAATAAGTTGAATGAAAATTGAGAATTTTTTTAAAATAAAGCAAGGTTAGTGTGCAAAGGTTATTCTCAAGAAAAAGGTATTGACTATGGTGAAACTTTTTCTCCTATTGCAAGATTAGAAGGTGTTAGGACTTTACTTGCTTATGCTACACATATAGGATTTAAAGTTTATCAAATGGATGTGAAATATTCATTCTTGAATGAAATTCTTGAAGGGGAAGTTGACATAGAACAAGCAAAAGGTTTTATAAATCCTAGCAAAAGGAATATGGTTTTTAGACTACACAAAGGATTGTATGGACTCAAGTAAGCTTCCAAAGGTTGGTATGAAAGACTTCATAAGTATTTGATGAAGATTGGTTTTCAACGGATAAATGATAACAACAACTTATATATCAAAGAAGGACCAAACAAGAAGATTGTGTTGACAAAAATATTTGTCAATGACACATTGTTGGTATTAGAAATGAGTGAGGAATTTGAGATTCCACGTTTAGAGAGATAAAATTCCTTGTTGGATTACAAACTTAGTGGAAGAAATATGGTATCTACATTACTCTATCCAAGTATATCTACAAGGAGATACTAAAGAAGTTTAGAATGGAGGATTCAAGACCAGTTGGAACACCTATGTCTACTAGACATAAGTTTTCCAAGAGTGATGATTCCAAAGAGGTAGATCAGACCACATACAAACCAATAATTGGAAAACTATAGTATATAGTGCATAAAAGGTCTAATATTGCACTAGCAGTTGGTATGGAGGAAAGGTTCTTAGAAAATCCTAAAGAAAGTCATATGATGGAAATTGAAAGAATCATGAGGTATCTAAAGGGTACTAAACACTATCGATTATGGTAGAAGAAAAGGAGACACTTTAGATTTGAAAGCCTTTATACATGCTGATTAGGCAGGAAGTGTTGATGATAGGACAAGCACTTGTGGTGGAGCTTTCTTTCTTGGTAAAAGACTAGTATCTTGGAAAAGCAAAAAGAAGAATTGTATTCTTCATCTACAAAAAAAGTAGAGTATGTTGCAGTAGTAGTTAATTATTCCATTTTTGTTTGGTTCAAGAAACTCTTGGTAAGTATGAAGGAATAAATTAAGGATCCAATGGTTATCTTCTATGATAACACCAATGAAATTAATATATCAAAGAATCTAGTAATGCATACTAAGACCAAGCACATTGCAATAAAATATCATTTTCTTAGAGAATTGGTGCAAGATAAAGAGGCAAGATTGGAATATGTGAATACTAAAGAACAAATTGCAGACATATTCACAAAGCCATTACCTAAGGATGCATTTTTGTTTCTAAGAGGTAAGTTAGGGGTTATTGCACTATCTAAAGGTCACTAAATGAAGTTTAGTGATGTATCAATTAGTGCATATTGAAAATTAGTCATGTTGATGCAATATTAGAAAATGAGGATCGGATATAAATCAACACATGAAGTAGACTGATATTCATTGAGTATTGTCTTTGGCATAAGATGTCAAAGAGGGAGAGTTTGATGTCATATTTCAAAGAAATTTTATAAAGAAGGGGAGTTTTTTGATGAGGGAGAATTTGCAAAGATGTCAAAGAAAAATGAACTTGGTTTGATATCAAAGAAGGAAAGTCTTCTATCAGAAAAAGATGTTGAAGACAAAGTTTATTGATAGAGGGAGAAATTGAAGGAAGAGGGAGTTCACATTGATAGAGGGAGTTCTCATGGATGAGAATCAAAATAAAACTAAGGATATCTTGCTTATTTTATTTTTCTCAAAAATTATTGTATTATGACATGTTGTGTTGCCCTCAATGCCAAAGAGGGAGATTGTTGAAAACAATTGGTTAGTTGTGTATTACCTTTTATGTTACAAAAATTTCCATATCTTTATCAAATAGAATATATTGAGCTCATTTGAGTGATGAAGATAGCTTCTTGTGTTTGTTGAGCATTCTAGTGTTTGCCAACTTGAGAAGGTAGTGACTATCGAGTTCACTTGGGCATTGAAGAGAAGTTCATAGAAGTTGAGTTTTAATCGAGCTCACTCAGGTAACAAAATAAAGTTGGATGGAACCAGTGTTAACCGAGCTCACTTGGTTACCAAAGGAACTTTGTGAATATGTAGTGCTAACCAAGTTCACTTGGTTAACATGGGAAAATCATTTTTGAGTTAGTGTCTACGGAGCAGAATTGGCTAACAAAGGATTTTCTTATTTTGGAATATCGAGTTCAATGGATTTGTTTGTTTGTTCTACCCAATAGAGGAGATAAATATTAATTATTCTAAAATGTGTTCAATCCCACTTGAAAATGGATATGATATAAGTATAAGGTCAAGTTCAAGATTGAATACTTGCAAGTGTATGGAAGAATAGAAGATGCTAAGAGGAAGAGAATTAGAAGGATAAGAAGTATATCATTGAGAAGCTACAATTTAGATCTATAATCAGCTATTTAGCAATTTGGTTACATGAAAAATCAAGTCATCTCATTGTTACTCTCTAACCATTGTATCAGTGGTCTAAATTTCTTAATAAAGTTGGCCTAACAATTACCTATAAATCCTTTAACAAGGTGACATTTCTAGATTAAAGTGTCTAAAGACTTCTAAAAAGGCCACTCTTAACAAAGTCACACCTAACAATGTGTTTTATAACCTATAACAATGTTGGCTCCTAAGAGGGCTCACTTTAGAAGATTGAAAATCAATAACTAGTTGCAATTGGTGGTTTTTTCTGAATTGGGTTTCCATGTTAAATCTTGGTGTCACTTGTGTTCATGCTATTTCTTTCATGTGTGTGAAAATAAGTTAATTAATGTTAATCATAGATAATATCCTAAGGTTTTCATGTTAATCATTTTTCAAGCTACAATTTTTGTTTTAGTGGTTACCAAGTTACAACATAATATCGGTATTAACCGAGTGCCTTTGTGTTTGCCAAGCAACAATATTTTTAGTAGTGTTTATGTTTTGTGCTGACATATAAGGGATCTCAAATTTATTTTAGTGGTAAAAAATTCAGCCCTCCCCTCTTAGTTACTCCTCTTGTATTTCAAATAGTAGGGACTGACCTAGTGAGCTTCATTGTGCTTTTTCCTTTCCTAAGGCTCAGAAATTGCTATCTGTTTACCTTTTCCTTCCATTTATTCATCTTCATCACCTTCTTCATCATCACTAGACATAGCTTGACCTTTACTCTCTATGATCTCCAATGAAAGTTGTTGTCTAAATCCTTCACTAAATGCTCTCTCAAAATTTACTATCATGCCTTTTATTTATTCTCTATCTTGAGAGCATTAATCTACATTGTGATCTTAAATTTGGTTATCTCATATCTATTGAATGGCTCAACACCCTTGTCTAAAAGCTCATCTAATAAAGCTATAATTATTTCTCTCACTTCATTAATGTTTATTTTATTTGCCAATGGTCTCAACCATGCAATCTTAGGAAGAAATCCCAAAATGTATTCTCTATGAGTATTTACTAAGAAACATATATCATCATAGTATATATGGCCTAAGGATTTAACAATTATTGAGACTATCTTCATATTTTGCTTGAATTCCTCAAAGGGTCCATCCATATCCTTCTCAAAGTTATGTCCCAACTAATTAATGAACTCATTTATTTCTTGAGTTACTAGTTTTTGTTTGCTCCATGTAACAACATCTATGGTAAGGAAATAATTCTAAACATAAAATAATACATAAATGAATAATGACCCAAACTTATACATGTTGGAAATGTAATAAGAGTAACTTCTAGGGGAGGGGTGAATCAGTTACCATAAAAAAAATCCTAGATCCCTTAAGAAGTCAGTACAAAGAAAAACAAAACAAAACTCTATTAAAAATGAAATACTGATGTAACTTAGTTAGCATTGAAGCACTTGGTTAAGATAGTAACTCAGTTTACACTAGGAGTGCATGCCACTCAATAACACTTAGTTAATACTAATTATATGCACTCTTACTTTGTTATGACTAAACATACAAATCTTATGATATTAAGTTTGATTAACCTTAATTAACTTAGTTCAAGAATCATAAAGAAAATAACATGAACACAAGAGACTAGAATTTAACATGGAAAGCCAATTTTGGAAAATCTACCAATTGCAACTAGTTAATATTTTTCACTCAAATTGTGAAGCAAGTCCTATTAGGAGCCAATCCTGTCAAAGGTTAAAAAATAAATTATTAGGTGTGATCTTGTTAAAGGATTTAGTTCATCCTATTAGGAGTGGCCTTCTAAGAGTTCTTTAGACACTTCAATGTAGAAATGCCACCTTGGAAGAGGATTTAGCAAATAGTCATTAAGATAACCCTATTACGAGATTTGATTCACTGCTACAAATATTAGAGACTAATAATGATATGACCGAATTGCTGATGTAAGCTTTATTTTCTATTTTATATCTCTATTATGGCTTGAATACTTGATCCTTCTTGATTAGAATTTTCTTTGTAGCTTGGTTAACTCCTAATTCACTTTCTTTCTTGATTTATCTTTTCAATCCCATGCTTCTTAGTTTCCTCTTACAATTAAATTCTCAAATTGACCTTATAGTTATATGTTTAACGTTGTCAATTTGGCTTCAATACAATTTCAAACAAATGAAATTCATCCGATGAGTTGGCTAGAACTAACCAAAAAAGAAAATACAGGAAAATCCTTTGTTAGCTAACCCAACCCGATCAACACTAGCTCATAAAATAATTTCCTTCGTATTTTGTTTGGTAATCGAGTGAGTCTAGTTAACACTCATTCTATCTATACTTTTCTTTGGTAACTAAATGAGCTTGATAGACACTGTCTTCTTGCAAACTCCATTTGGTACTTGGGTGAGCTTGGTTAACACTGGCACTAAACTTGGTTAATATCAAAGTGCTCATTATACACTGCAACTTCTTTTGACTCCCAAGTGAGATTAGAAAACATTAATTTCTTGGTACATACTTAACATTTGTGTAACATCAAAGACAACATACAATTGAATGATTGTATCCAACAATCTCCCTCTTTGGAATTGATGTCAACACAATATGTCATAATGTATAGAAATTACAAAAAAAAATAGAAGTAAGGATAATACCCTTAGTTTCATTCTAATTCTCATCCATGAGGACTCCCTCTATTAGTGTGAACTCCCTCTATCATAAATCTCTAATTGCAATGACTGGAATATCAAAAACATAAAAGATCAACACATAACACAATGATTTATGTGGAAACCCAATTTGGGAAAAACCACCAACAACATGCTACTCAATTCTCACTCTTCTGAAGTGATGCCCTATTAAAGGCTTACAACACAATATTAAATGTGACCTTATTAGAGGATTTAATCACTCTATTAGAAGTGGGCCAGGTTAGAGAACTTTTGAACATTCACTTGGAATGCCACCTTGTTAAAGGATTTACATACGACTGTTAGGCCAACCTAAGTCCATAGGATTTTCCCTTCTATCCTAACTAATACAATTGCTAGAGAGTAACAATTAGGGATTTTCACCTGATTACAACATACAATTGAACTTGCAGATCTCAAATCACTTCTTAGCTCATACCATTTCCTAGCTTTCAGTCTCTACAACTCTGACAACTTGCCCTCTTTTCAAGCTCAGTCTCCTTGAGTCTTCAAGGTCAACGTACTAGTGCAATCATCTCTTCTTGACCACTTGTAGAAGCACAACCTTAGTGCTCTTCCTTCACCTTGATGTCATCTCCTTGACACCCTTCTAACTACTTTGCAGTTTGGTACTTTAGTAGTAACAACATTAGTACTATTTGCTTCTTGGTCTATGACTCCTTAAATAGAAATCTTGGAGTTCCTTTTCTCATTCGATTCTTCCATTCTTAAATTTCAATTCGTATGGATTTTGTAGGATTCATTATATCTAACCCATATTTTGTTTCCTCTAGAAGCTTCCTAAATAATCCTTTTAAATTTGCCCAAAAATGGTTTACATAGAATTTTGTGCCACCAGCTCATCATCCTTATCCTCTAACTAGTTCACAAAATTCAAGGTAATCACTATGTCGGCTTAGATTTAATGAATCTTTGTTATTTAACATAATGCAACAGCTCGACACTATTGAAATACTGGTGCTTGGCACATACTGTGTTACTCGGCATCAACTGTGTTTTTCTTGATGCTCAACACCAGAAGATCACTCAACAGCAACTAAGATTTTTTGATGCTCAACACCTAAACTTTACTCAGCTCCTAAAGATCACTTAGCACACACTAGAATTTCCTATTACTTGGCTCCAACTAAGATTTTTCTCAGCTTCAACTAGCTTGCTCGACACCCACTAATGAACTTAGTTTAAGCTTTGCAGTCAACCTTGTTACAACTTCTTCCTTTAATGTTTCTAAGTGTGACCAACCTCTGTATCTTTGAATATGTTATCAATACATCATTTAACCATTGTCTTAAATGATCCTTGCACTTAATTACAACATCATAACTCAACCTTTCCCTTAGGTACTCTTGTTACATCTTGTTGATGAAATCCTCTTCATCAATCAACTAAGTGATAGTACTTGGTCTTATAGGAAAATGTCATTCTTAATAAAAGCAGGTTTTACATCAATGACAAAACAATGATTGAAAATATTCTTTTAACAATAATCTTCCTTCTTTGCAACAATCTCCCTCTTTGATCTTTAGTCTTCTTCTCACAATGATCTTTTCAATTAGATTCCCAAAAATCTCCCTCTTTGGCATTCATGACAAACCAAATTGATGAACCATCAAACTAAACCATTTATCCATATGCTAACTAGATTAGAATAGGAAGTCAAATGCCAAAAAGTAATTGTATTACCATCAGTTTTCACATCTCCCTCTACTATCCTGTTTGCTTCATTTCTGCTTCTTCCTCTTAGCTGTTGTATCATTTCTTTTCTTCTCTCCTTCTGTATGCATTTCTTATCTTCTACTTTTTTGATCAACTTTTGATTATTTCTATCTACTTCTCCCTCTATCTTCATATATTTTGCATTTTCTTGACATTTCTTCATCATACTTTTGACCACATGTTGTTGATCAGTTCCTCACTACTTCTCCCTCTTTGACAATGTCAAAGATGTATTAGCATCTTATCATGCAAGTGTAGCATTTTTAGGTTCATTCAATTTGTCCCTCTTTCACCTTGCTTGTGATTGCTTTGAAACTTCTATAGTTTGATTACTTTAGGCATGAATCCTAAAGTAAATATCCTCTGCATCAATGTGTAATTTCTTCAACAATCAGCTCATTTGATTCAAGGCAATCTTTGCTTGTTCTTAAGTAGCCATGGTTAGGGGTATCACCCCTAACTTACCTCTAATATACTCAAAAGCATCTTTAGGTAGTTCTTTTTTGAAGATGTCATCAATCTATTCCTTTTAACTAACATATTCCATCTTCACTTGTTTGTCTTCCACCAACTCTCTTACATAGTGATACTTGATTGCAATATGTTTGGTTTTAGCATGCATTACAGGGTTCTTTGATATGTTGATAGCACTTGTATTATCACAATAAAGTATGACAAGCTCATTTACCTCTTCCTTCATACCTTGTAGAAAATGTTTGATCCATGCAATATTGGTGCAATTTATAGTAGCTACAACATATTCAACTTCAGCAGTGGACTGTGAGGTACAACTTTACTTTTTGTTGGTCCATGTAATGAATCTTTTTCCCAAGAAAATTGCTCCTCGATTGGTGCTTTTTCTGTCATCAATGTTACCTCCCTAATTTACATCAATGTAGGCTCTTAGCTCAAACTTTTCACTCCTCTTGTAATATAGGCTAAAGTCATCAGTTCCTTTTAGATACCTCGGTATTCTCTTCACTACCATTAAGTGATTTTCTCTTGAATTTGTAGAAAATATTTCCCTTATTTCAATAGCTAATGCAATGTCTGGCCTAGTATGTACAACATATTGCAACTTTCTAAACATTGATCTATACAATGTTTGATTCACTTTAGCAGACTCGTCATTCTTGGATAGCTTATGTCTAGTTGCCATTGGTGTGCTAACTGGTTTTGACTCTTCTAATCCAAATGTTTTGAGTATCTTCTTGATGTATTTAAATTGGGTCAAAAATATACCATTCTTCAATTGATGTACTTGCAATCCAACAAAGAATTTGATTTCTTCAAACATTGATATCTCAAATCCATGCTTCATTTGATTAGCAAAATCTTTACATAGAGCATCTTTTACTCAAAATATTATATCATCAACAAAGATTTTTGATATCAAAATATCTTTACCTTTTTCAGCTTTGATATATCAAATCTTATCTTTACAAGATATTTGTGCAGTCTCTCATACCATGCTCTAGGTGCTTGCTTCAATCCATAAAGTGCCTTATGCAGTTTGCAAACCATATCTTTGTTCTTGTCATTAACAAATCCCTTTTGTTGTTCAATGTAGACTTCCTCTTCTAGTATACCATTTAGAAAAGTAGACTTGACATCCATTTCATAGACTTTGGAACCTTTGTAAGTAGCATATGCAAGTAGTATCCTTACTCCTTCCATTCTTACAATAGGGGCAAATGTTTCCCCATAATCTAGTCCTTCTTCTTGTGCCTTGCCTTTGCAAACTAGTCTGGCTTTATTTATTGTTATCTCACCATTCTCATCAAGTTTATTTCTAAACACCCATTTGGTACCAATTACATTCTTATCAGCTAGTCTAGGAACTAGGGTCTAGCTTTTGTTTTTCTCAATCTAATCTATCTCCTCTTCCATAGCTTTATACCAGTCACCATCTTGTCATGCATCAGTCACTATTTTGGGTTCAACCTTGCTCAACAAATATAATTAATTCATGAGTCTATTCCTTGTCATTGGTCTTGCATCCTTGTCACCAATGATTTAATCTACAGGGTGATGCCTTCTTACATACTTGGCTAATCTTGGTCCTGTCCTTCTTTCCATGTTTGATCCTTTAGCTTTAGAGTCATTTTATCCTTCTTCATCTGGTATTTCATCATTTCTTTCATGTATACTATTTTCAGAGTTAGAATGTGCATTTTCTACATTCTGCAACTCGGCTTCTAAATGCAACTTGGCATTCATTGGTTGTGACTCGACAGATACTAAAATTTTTTATTGATTCCCAACTTGATTTGCAGCATTGTCTTAAATAGTCATTCCTTCATAGAAGTATACAAAGGATCTATAATCCTCTGATTACTTGGACTCATCAACTTGAACTTCTGCATGCTCATCAAAATTTACATTTGCACTCTTCACAATCTTGTTAGTGTTTTTATTCAAACACTTATATGCTTTTCTTCTAGTGGAGTATCCAAGGAATATGCCTTTATCACTTTTTGCATCAAACTTTCCATTTCTAATATCTTTAAGAATATAGCATTTACAAATAAAGACTTTGAAATGTTTTACATTAGGTGAGTGACCACACCATAGTTAAAAAGGTGTTGCATTTGTACCTTTCTTGACTTGGACTCTATTCAGTGTGTAGACTATAGTTCTTACAGCTTCTCTCCAATACTTTAGAGCAACATTTCTCTCCATCATCAATGTTCTAACACAAGCAATCACTCATCTATTCCTCCTTTTAGAAATTCCATTCTATGGTGGAGTCCTTGGTATTATTGTTTATCTTTTGATGCCTTTTTCATTGTAGAATATCTCAAACTCTTTTGATGTAAACTCACCTCCTCTATCTGACCTTAAGAATTTTAAATTCTTTCATGTTTCCTTCTCAGCTCTAGCCAAATACCACTTGAACATTTGAAATGCATCAAATTTTTTCTTTAAAAACATAGCAGTCATCATCCTTGAATAGTCATCTATAAATAACATTATTTATTTGTCTCCTAAGTAGCATTGCACTTCTATTGGACCACATAGGTCTATATGGACTAACTCTAGGACTTCTTTGGAAGTGTATGTTTTGCTTTTGAAGCTATACTTAGTCATCTTCCCTAGTTGACATTGTTTGCACATTGTGTTTTTAGGTTTCTTCAATATGGGCAACCCTCTAACCTTCTTCTGCTTGCTAATGCTAATTAGATTATCAAAATTAACATGACACAGTCTTTTATGGCACAACCATACATCATCAAGTCTAACAAAAAGACAATTTGCATCTTCTATATTGAGGTAAAATAGATTACTCCTAGTTTGTTCACCTTTTCGTATCAGATTTCCATCAGTGTCATAGATCTTGGCAATTTTGTTTCCAAATTCAAATTTGCATCCTACATTACCTAATTGTGATACACTCAACAAGTTGTAGTTCAATCCTTCAACATAGTATGCATTATCACATGAAATTTTCTCAATAAGTTTAATGGAGCCTTTTTCTTTGATTTTATATGGAGCATCATTACCAAATCTAACACTATTTCCGTCATATTGAGTAAAGGTAATGAACTTACTTTTATCTCCTATCAGGTGATGTGAGCATCCACTATCTATGATCTACTAGTCATTCTTGTTCACACAAGTAACCAATGTTGTTGCTTCATCTTCATCTTTATCTGATTCATCCTTCATGGCCACATAAACTACTTCATCATCATTCTCATCAACGTCTTCTTCAACAATGTAGCATATTTTTCCTTTTTCTTTGTAGTCCTTGCTATCATCTTTTCTCTTATTCCTGTACTTGTTTCCTTCTTTTTAGTTCTTCTTATGTGTACATCTTGCAACAAGATGACCTATTTCGTTGCAATTGAAACATATGATAGGGAGCTTACCTTTGAATTTACTATTGCCTCTATGGAATCACCTAGCTAGTAGTGCTCCCAACTGTTCCACATCTTCCTCATCTATGCTTCTATCATTGGATGCATGTTTTCACTTTCTTCTCTTCTTTCTTGATGTCTCCTCCTTAGTGTCTTTTATTGTCATCTTGGCCTTGAAAGTAGATTCAAAGTTATTAGGTCTATAGTTATCAAAATTGGATAACTAAAATGTAGTAAGTCTTCCCACTAATCATTCAAAGGTTAATGTGTTTCCTTGTACACACCTTAGCTCTTGGATGGCTGAAACTCTAATAGCATAGATAGGGAGCAGAGTTCTTAAATGTTTTCTAATGATAGTTTCTTCTTCCAATTGACCACCTAGACTTCTTATTGCACTTACCACTTCTTTCATTCTAGAACCATATTAAGTAGCATTTTCACCTTCCTTAATTTTAATGTCATCAAACTTTCCTCTTAGGATTTCTCTCTTTTCTCTCTAGACATTCTGATCTCTTCCATAGATATCTGATAGGGTTTTCCACATCTTGAATGTAGTGTCACAATATTTGATGTCATCATATTCTACATAGTTGAGTGTAGAGGCAATCTCCAGCATTGCTTGATTGTGCTCCTTCCTTTTTCTCAAATCATTTGTAGTGAGAGGTCTAGCTAGATTTACATATTCTATTCTAATTGAGGTTTGTGCATAGTCACCTATTGAACCAAGGTACAATTTCATTAGACTCTGCCATGCAAAAAAGTTTTCTATGTTGAGCTTGGGAACTTCTCTCTTGGACATCTTGATCTTCCTGCTTCTAGTACCTTGAAACTAAACCAACAGATGGCTCTAATACCAATTGTTAATTTTTTTTAAGAATAACTAAGAGGGGGAGTGAATCAGTTATTCAAGGTCCAAATGTCCTATTCAATTTTTTTCACTATGTGTAGTGAGCCCATTCAACCATTCATTCATCCAAGCATTAAATTTCCTAATTAGAAAGTTATTATAAATCAACATGCAAGCATAAGACATAAAAGATCAACACATAAGACAATGATTTATGTGGAAACTCAATTTGGAAAAAACTACCACTAACATGCTACTCAATTCTCACTGTTCTAAAATGATGCCCTCTTAAAGGCATGCCTTGTTAAAGGCTTCCAACACACTATTAAATGTGACCTTATTAGAGGATTTAACCACTCTATTAGAAGTGGGCCTAGTTAGAGGACTTTTCAACATTCACTTGCAATGCCACCCTGTTAAAGGATTTACATATGGCTGTTAAGCCAATCTAAGTGCATATGATTTTCCCTTTTATCCTAACTGATACAATTGCTAGAGAGTAACAATTAGGGATTTTCACTTGATTACAACATACAACTAAACTTTCAAATCTTAGATCACTTCTTAGCTCATATCATTGCCTGGTTTTTAGTCTCTGCAACTCTGACAGCTTGCCCTCTTTTTAAGCTTAGTCTCCTTAAGTCTTCATGCTTAATTTACCACTACAATTATCTCTTCTTCAACACTTGTAGAAGTAGAGCCTTAGTGCTCTTCCTTCACCTAGATGTCTTCTCCTTGACATCTTTCTAAGTACTTTGCAATTTGGTACTTCAGCAGTAATAGCATCAAAAAAATTTGCTTCTTTGTCTATGGCACCTTAAATAGAAGTCTTGGAGTTCCTTTTCCCACTCTATTGTTCCATTCTTAAATTTTAATTTGTATGGATTAGGTATGATTCATTATATCTAACCCATATTTTGTTTCCTCTAGAAACTTCTTGAATAATCCTTTTGAATTCACCCAAAAATGATTTACATAGAATTCTGTGCCACCAGCTAATCATCCTTATCTTCCAACTCACTCACAAAATTCAAGGTAATCACTATGTTTGCTCAGATTTGACTAATCTTTGTTATTTAAAATAATGCAGCAGCTTGGCACTATTGAAATACTAGTGCTCGACACATACTATGTTAATCGACATCTATTGTGTTTTACATAATGCTAGGAACCTAAAGATCACTCGGCACCAACTAATATTTTCTGATGCTCAGCACTGAGCTTTATGTGGCTCTTGAAGATCACTCAACACACACTAGAATTTTATGTTACTTGGCTTCAACTGAGATTTTGCTTAGCTGCTTGGCACCCACTAATGAACTTATTTTAAGCTTTGCAGTCAACCTTGTTACAACTTCTTCCTCTAATGTTTCTAAGTGTGACCAACCTCTGTATCTTTGAATATACTATCAATACATCATTTAACCATTGTCTTAACTAATCATTGCACTTCATTACAACATCATAACTCAACCTTTCCCTTAGGTACTCTTGTTACATCTTGTTGATCAAATCCTCTTCATCAATCAACTAAGTGATAGTGCTTGGAACTTATAAGAAAATGTCATTCCAAAAAATAGCAGGTTTGACATCAATGAAAAAAAAATGATTGAAAACATTCTTTTAACAACAATCTTCCTTTTTTGCAACAATCTCCCTCTTTGACCTTCAGTCTTCTTCTCACAATGATCTTTTCAATCAGATTTCCAACATAGGGAAGATATATTTCGAGAGATCTTGCTATTTTATAAGGGTTTATACATAAGCCTTTAGTAAATAAAATATGTTTGATTTTTTTTTTAAATTTTTTTTTTTTCCATTTTGTTAGAAAATATGAACCCACAGAAATAGGGGCACCTAAAAATAGGGAGCTCTTTTTTTTCAGGTAAAAGTAATTCTGCATTATCTTCCACATTTTATCTCAGATTTTGATGAAACAAACACTGTTGGAAAGCTCTTGAAAAACTCTTCACAATGATACCAATATTGACCATTTTTCATGAATTTTTTTTTTTTTTCACCTTCTTCTAAGCCCTCTAATTTTTCAATTTCACCAAACATTTGACTGAGCACAACTTCTACATATGAGATCCTTTTGACCTTGTTCAAGTTATGTCAGGTCTAATTATTTGCGATCTTTGGAATGATGTTCAATATGAGAGATTCTAATACTGTGAACATTTTAGGCTTGCTAGATCCACCTAGATCAAACTTTTAGAGTAGACAAATTCAAACATTTGGATTTTTTACTCTTATTGGAGTATCCCAAGAATATTCCTTCATCAATTTTTACATCAAATTTTCCTTTTCTTGACTCCTTTAGGATATAACATTTTCTTCCAAATAATTTTTAAATAACACATATTAGGTTTATAGTCATACCATAGTTGAAAAGGTGTTTGATGTGAGTCCTTCTTTAGTTGAACTTAGTTCAAGGTATCAACTATAGTGTTGATTTCTTCCTTCAAGTACTTGATACCAACATTCTTGTATATCATCATTTTTATTGAAAAAATCCATGATTGATCTATTCCTTCTCTCAGTAATTCTATTATGCTAAGGTGTACCAGGTGCAGATACCTATCTTTTAATTCCTCTTTCATTGTAGGATTCATTGAATTCATTTGACATGAATTCACCTCCTCTATCTATTCTTAAGCAATTTAGTTCCTTTCTAGTTTCCTTCTCAACTCTAGCCAGATACCATTTGAACTTTTGAAAAGCTTTTGATTTTTCGTTTAAATAAATAATTGTCATCATCCTAGAATAATCACCAACAAACAAAATAAATTACTTATCTCCAATATAACTTTGTTTGCCAATAGTTCCACAAAGGTTTGTATGAACTAACTCCAAGACTACTTCAAAATGATAGTTCTTTCTTTTAAAACTTTTCTTTCCAATCTTTCCAATTTGAGAATTCTTGCACAAGTCCATATTAGGTTTCTTTAGTCTTGGAATGCCTCTAACCCTTTTGTTCTTTCTTATGTTGACCAGGTTATTGAAATTCACATGACACTTGACCTTTTATGCCACAACCAGTTTTCTTCTACTTCAACTATGAAACATGGATTTATAGTTAGATCTAGGTAGAATCGATTTGGTCTTGTTTGACTATTAGTCCTAACTATATTTATGTTTCCATGCAGCAGCTTGGATTTCCTATTCATCAATTCTAACTTGAATCCAATGTTATTCAATTATGCCACACTAAGCAGATTATGCTTTAGTCCTTCAACCCAATAAGAATTATCACATCTAAGATCATTTTTTAGTGCAATACAACCTTTTCCCTTCACATAAAAAGGTTCATCATTTCAAAATCTTACTCTCCCTCCATCATAGTGTTCCAAGTGGTCAAATTTAAATTTATCAACAATCATGTGGTGAGAACAACCACTATCAATAATCCATGTATCATTCTTACTAACATGAGAAATTAAGGCCATCTTATCATTCTCATCATTTGATTCATCATTAACAACAATGTAAACCATTTTATCTTCTTCACTACTATTGGAATCCTTAGCCATGTAACAATATTCCTTTTGAAATCTTTCTTGCCTTCGTACTTTTCATGCTTCTTTTCCTCTTTGTCTTCTTTGTTTAGACACCTTGTAGCAATCTGACCAACTTCTTCACAAGAAAAATAGATCAAAGGAATTTTGCCTTTGTACTTTCCTTTGCCTTTGGGAAATATTCTTGCAAGAAATGCTTCAATGAAATCAAGATCATCATCAAAACCATCTTCATCTTCACTATTTGACTTCTTCCTTTTAAACTTTACAACTTTCTTCTTCAGTGATAGCCTGGCTTGGAATGCAGACTCAAGTTTACTAGAGCTAGGAACATAATTATCAAAATTATCTAACTAAAATGCTCTCAACCTTCTAACTAGGGCATCCAAGGTTATATCATTCTTAGGATGACATCTCATTTCTTAAATAGCTGAAACTTTGATTGCATAAATAGGAAGAATGGTTCTGAGTACCTTGCTTACCACTATTACATCATCAATTTTCCCACCTAAGGCTCTGATTGTGCACACATTGGATTTGATTCTTTCACTATACTGTGTAATATTCTCATCTTCTTTCATCTTCATCTGATCAAATCGAACTCTAATATTTTTAGCTTTAGCTCTCCTCACATTATCATCACCTCCATAGATAGCTTTGACTTTGATCCACATCTAATAAGTAAAGTAAAATCTTTTAATTTATGAAATTTGGCATAGTTGAGAATGGAAGCAATGCCAATCATCATAATATTATGAGTCTTCTTTTCTATAATTTCTTCCACACTCATAGTTCTAGTAGGTGCCACATACTTGGTGTTTAAATACTTCAAGCTTGAGTCTCCAATTGTTTCCAAATGCAACTTCAAGAATTATTTCCATGCTTAAAAGTTATCTCTATTTAGATTAGGAATCTCCCTTTTGTAAGACATCTTGATCTCTAGCTTAGGTCCTTGAAACCTTCTCTGCAAGCACCAAAATCTTTGATACCAATTGTTGGAAATGTAAGAGGAGTAACTAAGAGGGGGGTGTTGAATCCATTACCACAAAACAATTCCTAGAGACCTTAAGATGTCAGTAAAAAACTAAACTAAACTCTACAGAAATTAAATACTATTGTAACTTAGTTAGCACTGAAACACTTAGTTAACATAGTAACTCAATTTACACTAGAATTGACTGTCCCTCAGGAAACACTCAGTAAATACTGAATATATGCAATGTTACTTTGTTAACACTAAAAATGTAGATCTTATGATATTACGTATGATTAACCTTAATTATCTTAGTTGTAAAATCATAAAGAAAATAACACGAACACAAGAGACACTAAGATTTAATGTGGAAACCCAATTTTGCCAAAAACACCAATTCCAACTAGTTATTGTTTTCCACTCTTCTGAAGTGAGCCTTGTTAGGAGCCAACCTTGTCAAAGGTTATAAAATACATTGTTAGGTGTGACCCTATTAAATGATTTAGTTCACCCTATTAGGAGTGGTCTTGTTAGAGGTCTTTAGACAATTTAATCTAGAAATGCCACCTTGTTAAAGGATTTTGCAAATATTTTTTTAGCTAACTCTATTATGAGATTTGATTCATTGATACCATTATTAGAGAGTAACAATGATATGACTTGATTGTTGATGCAAACTATATTTTCTAATTTTAGATCTTTGCTCTGGTTTGAATACTAAATCCTTCTTGATTAGAATGTTCTTTTCAACTCGGTCAACTCCTAATTTGCTTCCTTGATTTATCTTTTTAATACCATTCTTCTTCTTTTCCTCTTACAATTCAATTCTCAACTTGACCTTATACTAATATGTTTAACCTTGTCAAGTCAGCTTGAATATAATTTCAAACAAATGAAATTTATCACATGAGCCAGCTAGAACTGACCAACAAAATAGATACAAAAAAATCCTTCATTATCCAACCCAACTCGGTCAAGACTATCTCAGAAACAATTTTTTGTCAGACTTCGTTTGGTAACTAAGTGAGCTTGATTAACACTCATTCCATACCAACTTTTTTTTAGTAATTGAGTGAGCTTGGTAGACATTATCTTCCTACAAACTCCATTTGGTAGTCTAGTGAGCTCAATTAACACTGGCATTGAACTTGGATAACATTGAAGCACTCATCATATACTACAAATTTCTTTGACTCTCGAGGGATCTCAAAAAACACTGATTTCTTGGTATATACTTGTCATTTATGTAACATCAAAGAAAACATAGAATTGAATGAATGTATCTAGTAATACATACTATTCTTCACCTTATAGTTCTCTCCTAATTCTCAGCCAAGGGCCTCAATTTTAAGTCAGCAAGGTCATAGTTGTGATCTATTTTTACAATTTTCCATGAAAAATCTAGGACAATACAAAGGGTGATGTCTAGTTAGTTAAAGTGGTAAAACTTGTGCATAATAACCCTTACTAAAAACTCAATCTCTACACCTATAATGGTGGAAATGTTCATTCAATGCTTGTTCCATATTACCAATGTGTTTGCCTCAATAACCTCATTACTTTGGCATCAAATTCTTTTGACTTTATCAAGGATAAACAATGACTCAGTGAATGATATTCCTATTTATCTCAATAGGTTGTCCTTTCAATTACAACTTCATCAAATAAATTTCTAGATCAAATCAATCTTAATCGATTCAATATTAAAAACACTTGGAAAGTTTAGGGCATGAGTAAGCCCTTGGCAAAATTCTTGTGTTATTCTTTTAACCTTCCATCTACATGTGATTTCTCATATACACTTTCCAATGCCAGGTCTAAAACCTCTCTAATATTATGCATGTTTCATGATCAAACATCATTAATTAAAATAACTCTTGGTGGGATTGAGGATAGGGCTCCAGAAGAACCCCCCTACATTGTAATCTCATGACATGTCTTGAATTTAAGTGGTTTTACAACTTCATTTCTAACCAATTCAACATTAATAACTTTTGATGTTATCTTCTTCTCTTATATAGATGAACTAGATGTCATAATGATAATATGGGTTTGATCAAGAAAAATCTCCTTGACTTGGCTACTTTACAACTATTCCCAAACCCACTTCTAATGCCAATGATACATAATAAATCTTATTTGAATCACTTGAAAACACACAAGAATCACCTAGTTTTTTGAAAACTCCAATACAAGGTGATCAAAATGAATGATGAAACTCACTATATAGGTCAAAAATATGCTGTATGGCCTCATTAATGTTCTATGCATATAGTGGGTGAAACACAAGTTGTTTTTGCCATTATTGCAATGCTTGGTAGTAACACTTAGAAAAATCCTTCATCTTACTCAGCCAATACTATGACTCAATCATGGTTTAAAAAATTACTCGGCCTCTTAACATCTTTCAAAGTTTCACACTACCACTTGAGTGATACTAAAAATATGTTCTTATGAATCTAATTATGGAAATTCAAGGACATTCATGCTTATAATCTTAGGAATTGATGTATGATTTGACAAATTGTAATACATTGTCATACATACTTCTTTATATTATGTTCTGGTGTTGGAATCATTTGATCCATTGGATTGGGTGATCATAACTACATCATTTGAACTACTAAGTGCTTTTGATTTCTTCTAGATTTGATTCATTTGTCTTCTTACCTCTTCAACATGAACCTTTTATTTTCCATTTTTCTCTTCATCGTTGGATGTTGTTGCTCGATTCCTATAGTTTCTTCTTAGGTGACCAAAATTCTTATAGTGAAAGCATACTTGAGAAAAGTTCTTCCAGTTTCCCAATCTTCCTCTATGATGTATCCTTGCAAAATTTTCTGCAATAAGTCCATACTTTGCACACAACTAACAAGTGACACAAGTATTGTAATCCCAATTGATTACATTACCTTTCCTAGTTGCATTTCCTTGATCTCTAGGTGTCTAATTTTTTATTACATTAGATCTGCAATCTTGTGCCTTGTGACCATACTTCTGGAATGTGTAGAAATAACTTTGAAATCTAGATTTAGTTGGTACCTTACTGATCTTTGATCTACACGCAGCTTCTTGATTTCTATGCTTGTTACAGTTAAAGAAATAACCATTAAATGTAGGTTTAAGATTGGAGTTACCAATTTTCCAATGATCCTTTCATCAGGTCTTGTAGCCATTTTCCTCTTAACTTCATCAGTCATTGCCTTATCTTATTCACCCCTTTTCTTTTTTTCCATGACTTCACATAGTCTTACTAAGTGCATTTTATTTTCTTTATCTACTTTTCTAACTTTTTATTTAGAATATTGTTCTTGCCCAATAGATTTTCTATTGTTGCATCAAATTTATTGGATATACCTTCATCACGTAAGTCATTAATGCTTTATTTCTAGTATATTGTGTGTCATTTTTTTGGATTTCCACCCCCTTCTTTCCTCTCAATGATTTCCTTAATTCCTCATTTTTTACCTTAACTTGTTCCAATGCAATCTATAAATCAATCTTCTAATTTTTATTCACCTTAGGCTTCCATCTTTGAGACTTTTAACTCTCAAGTGGTTAGACTTCTTTCTTGGAGATATAAGCTTTGATATCAATTGTTGGAAATCTAATAGGAAATTGAGTTACTCAGAGAAGTGGGGTTGAGTGATTAATGAGGATGTTGAAAATTTTTGCCACTTTAAACATATACTTAATTTAACACCTCCTCATTAACTTGTATCATATAGCATCATGTAATAACATGTAATACTAGATCTAACATCTACTAGCATAAATAAAATACATAAACATCTAATCAACACTTGACACAATATTAAGGAACACATAAACCCTCCAAGATGAAGGTAAAACTATAGTGGGGATGACACCTACAAAATCGTCATGAATATAATAAAAAAGTTTCTATTAGGGATATAATTTTCATCACTTCTAACTATCTAATTTGTGAGGGGAATTTTTTTATTTAAAATATTATATGACTATTAAGTCTACCTTTACAAAATGATTCAACATCACAATTAAGTGAGCACTCTATTAAGAGATTTATAATAGGCCTATTTGGACCACTCAATTAAGAGACTCACCTAATAGAATTATTGGAATGTACCAATACTGTAATCTTTTGGTTTACACTAAAATGATGATAACGAGTCTTCTTTTTTCAATAAATAATCACCTCACTCTAACTAATATGTAATATTTTCTCACTAGACTACTCAATTGCCTTACTCCTTAATAACTTGTTGATTCTCTTTCATCGTTGCATACACACATTCCTCTAACTCATAAGAATATTTTATGTCTTAAAAGCCTACTTTTATAGGCATCTTATGAATCTTTTAGATTGCAATCAATAATCCACATTAATCTTTTTTGCGACTTGGCCTTTCCAATTTTCTAATTGGTCTATCACAATTTAGAGAGATTAATAATGAAAAATTACAAGTGTAATTACCTCCTTATTCTTCACTCAATTATAGAATAATGTTTCATTGTCATTAAAATTTTTTATATAGGATTTTGTTTCATTCCAAACTCATGTATTCAAATTATGTAATTTGACATTTATAACTTCCTGACATCCTTGTTTCATTATGGTTATCCTCAAAATATACTCCATTCATATTAAACCATTTTTTTTACTCAATTTCTCACCTCATATAGCACTCATCTTATATGATGTATTTCCCTCTAAATAGCTCAAAAACTATTGAATACTTGATGACTTTACTTTTCTTGGTACAAACTAACTTGTGCACTTCTATACTTTATAGCTCAGCCTCCAATGTAGCTCAACTATAGTGTAGCTGACCATATATGCCTTTTGAGTGACTTAGTAATTCTCACTAATTCACAATACTAAGATTTCCTTAGGGCCAATAGGTAATCTCCCAATTTCCACTCCCTCTTTGTGTTTGGTTCAAAATAAAATGAATTCTCTAGTTACAAAAGAGAAAGATATATTGGCAGCTTAGTATAAGATGAGTATGGCAATGGCTATCAAAGATTTTTTTAAAAATTAAATACTTCAATAAAATGTGTTTGATGAGGAACCTAAAGAAGCCATTACATTTTTAGACTGATAATTCAATCAAATGTAATTTATGCATCTCTCTAGAAGATGTTGATGGGAAGGAGATTGAAGGTGTGTATCACAACCTCAAATAAAATGAAAAAAGGGGCACATCCTTTTATGATGAAGAAGAGAATAAGGAGGCAAGCATTCCAATATTGCAAGTGGTTAATGAGGAGGAG